>CM034154.1:168450977-168812592 GCA_019776745.2 Taxus chinensis | reverse complement strand
TATTATTTTCCTATCATATAAAATTTTGAACCACTATAGGAGTTACGCCCTTCTCCTTAATATATGGAATCGAATCCATTCATCCGCTCAAAATCCAAATAAAATCCTTGCACATTTCTATCAAAGACTTCATCTTTGGTGAGGATTATCATCAAGAATTCTTATCACAACTAAAACTATTAGACGAATGTCATCTAGCTTCCCTCGAATATATCAACATCTATCAATAAAAAATCAAACTAGCCAACAACAAAAATTTGAAACAACGTGACTTTAACATTGGTGATCTTGTTCTCAAAGAAAACCAACATGTCACTAACATGGAAAAGAGTAAACATGGGAATTTTTCTCCAAACTAGCTTGGAGCGTATATTATTAATCATAAATATGGGATTGGGGCTTATTGTTTACCCTCCCTGATGGTAAACTTGAAAAAATCCTCTTAACACCCTACATTTGTGGTCATTCTATTGTTAAGATATCAATTTACGAGACCTTAGTCACACTATGTTCTTCATCCATCAACCCACACATCCTATCACCCTCATAATGATCTAGAATCATGTGGTCTATTCTATCGGTATACCTGTTATGACATGGAATATGGGCACCACATCTCTGCTCATAGCATATTCCTCATGGAAAATCTCCCTACTCACGATTAGGGAACCTCACAATCATTACTCTCACCACCCCCTTATCTTATCCTATTTTACGACATGATAAGGATCTATGTGTAGCTTGCACGTGTACTCATCCCCTTCTAAGTCGTTACACAGGATTTCCCTCAACTCAACAATCAAAATATCTATGGGATGAATATAATAAAAATATAGATTGATCCCTTGAAGGATGATTATCAAAAATAAAATTATGTCAAATAAATTTGTAAACCAATCCATCGAAGGATGACTACCATGAAATAAAAATTCCATAAAATCATAGACCAATCCCTCAAAGGATGGATACCCAATCAAAGTATCAAAAATAACTTCTTGCATTGATTAGTCTTCATATCAAAAATTTCTTCCCACATCGATCAACCCTCATATCAAAATAAATAAAGAAACCATCCTAGGCAATCTTCCCGCATCAATCAATTTACACTTCAAACGTAAGATTCTCGCATCGATCAGATTGTACAAAATACAATAAAATTGGGGCAAAACCTTGGAACTATCATGAAGAAAAATTTTCCCTATGTTTTCTACATACAAACCTTCTCATGTTAGAAAAGGATATATACAACTATCCCACATCCATCTATGATCCTAGTATGTCTAACTGTTATCTCTTGAAAGTGCACCCTGTAGAGAGTATACCTATTGTTGAGGTGAGTCTCTAGTATCAAATCCAGTTACTTCTTGATGTATCTTAACCTAATTTTTAAGGGTTTTGAGGGTAAATAGATGACTCTAAATGATTTGAAAACTGGGATGATACACCAAACTTGATGAGGGTTTTTACTGATCACATGCACAAATATCCAAGAATGGATTCTGGATGCACAAACCAATGTTTTTTAGTAGAACATTAAAGAAAAACACTTTATGTATTGAGGGGATGATTCACAACAATATTCTTAAGATAAGACATGCACACTAATATTATGCAGAAATTACTAAATTTGTAGCAAGTTAAGATGATTAATAAGGGAATTTGACATTCATAAGAAATAATGAAGTATAAACAACAGTGCAAAAAACTTAGAAAGGCATAAATCAATTCTCATTTAAAGGGAAAAACTGGCACAATCTGCTTCAGCACTCCTGTGTCAAGAAAGTCTTCCTTTTGTGCTTTTCCATTGCACATAATATATAACAAGTTTATTCATCCCACCCTTCTTAAAAATAGATGAAAAATTATACACGCCCATGCATCCTATTTTTATCCTTTATCAAGACTAAATAAAGGAATAAAAATAAGGATGCTAATACAATGAGGCATTAATAGCCGTGGTTACAAAATACAACTCAGTCAAACTGCAGTTGACTGTTCTATTTTTAATAAAGTTGGATGAATAATTTGGCTAATAATAAGATTTGATTGATGAGAAAGTCTTCTCCAATGCATGAAATCTTTGTGTTCTAGTTGATGATGTGACATTTGTAACTTGATCCACATGTAGTGATAATATTAGCACTTTTTTAATCATGTTGCTTGGATGCACATGCAAAAATAAATCCCTGTGTGACAAAAGTAATTTCTTTATTTTTAATAATCTACAAAAATAATTCACCCATGCATTCATCCTCTGTGGGGACCACCTGCAAGTTCTGATGATGGCACCTATTTTTCTTCTTGTGCTAACATCCAAAATTTTTACCTCTACAAGTAAAAAATAATACCTTTTTTTTTTTATACCTTAGTAAAACTACTCATCTTTAATTCACCCATAGTAGAGGCCACTTGTTAGATATTTGTGTTCACCATGCATGTTATAGCTTCCTCTCCTCCTCATTGTGGGGACTACTCTGATGCTACACTTTTTGATATCATTCTTACATTAGCCACCTTTTTCATGAAATTAAGGATGTTTTTGGAAATTATAAGGTAATATGGTCTTAGTTTGATTTGGTTGGCATATACCTGATCAAAAAATCATATGTTGTGATAAGGGGCCCTTTTGATTTGATCATGGTAATAATATTTTACAACCCTCCTTTTTGAAATATCATTACATTGTTATTGGTCATTGTCGGTGCTTTACTATTCTTGGCATATATTTTAAGACCTTATACCAAGGTCAAATGCAATGATTTTATTAATAATAGGGATGGCCCCCTTTAACGATGAATTTCCTCTTTTTTTTGGTGAAGTTATTAACCTTGAGTTAGCTAGGTTTTCTTATGGTGGGACATGTGCATGATCACCTAACCTTGGTTGGGCTATCAGACGTTGTAGTAGAGTTTGCGTTGAATCTCTCGTATTGATATCAACCGTTGATTAAAATCCTTGTAGGTTTTGAACCACCGATTCTCTGAGCATCTGAGTTTGCATTGATTGTGGGCTTAATTAATCATGAAGTTGATTCATGGACATTCGATCATGGTACTTTGATGGTCTGGTTTATTGATCTTGAAATCCAATTTGACTGTAGTGGTTGGCTTGGGTTATCATTTGCATTGTTGATTTTTGCATGGTTGATTTTACACCATTGATCCTTAACCCTGTTTAAGATTGGTTACCATGGGTTGTCGAGAAAGTTTATTTGTAACCTAAATTTGATTATTTAATTTGCATGCCCATCTTGGAGGGAAAATACTTGGAGAATTTTCTCCAGACTGGGATTAGTGATCATCTCGATCTCATTTCCTCTGTAAATTGGTCTTGATTAAGCTATGAACGTGAAAATTTTCTTCGGTTCTTAACTATTCGAGATCAGAGCATGATTTTACAGAGGTGGTTATGGTTTTATCATTTTGATATCTTTGCATTCTAATATGAGCATGAAGGTTCTCCATTTTAATCTCTATGGGAAGCTATGTGAAGTTCTATGCATTCATATGTTTGGATTCTCTTGGACATTGCTCATGTTTTGAGTTTCACTGTGATCTTTCTGAAGTGGTTGTTATTGTTTGTTCATTACAGGATCACTTTGAAAGCTTCTGCAACTATCAATACATACATTTAATGGTTTTTTCTCTGTTTCGAGTTTTGAAAAATTATGAAGCTTCCATTGTTTAGCATCTTCAAACCCTCTGCTTTTAATCATGCTTCCTCTCATATATACCATTTCTTTTGTTTTTGGTGGCTCTATTTGGAGCTTCACTATGGATTCCCTTAGAAGAAATGATCACTATGTTGATGATATTATACGAACCAAATGGTGTTCATAAGTATGTATTTTCTATTATATTTTCCCCAAGGTGGCCACCTTTGTTAAATAGGTTAGTTTTCTGGTTCTTTCGTTTGTAAAATTTTTTTCCTCAAGTCTTTAACTCTGCATTTTATAATAAAACAAATATCCTTTGTGGGTTCTTTGTTTTTCCTTTGTGAAACTTGTTGCGAGCTTCAAAACACTTATCAGTATTCGCTCCTTTGACACTGCTCCCAAGGATTTCAATTGATTTAACTAGAAACTCGGTAAGTTCTTGAGTCTGGTTTGTATTTTGTAAAATCTTTTGAGATTCTTTATGGCTATGGAAACTATTAGTTTTCTGAGGTATTTTTATAATAACCAAATCTGGGTTATGATTGTTCTATCTATATTTGGTGTAGACTTTTATTTCCATCTAAGTTAGACTCTACATATTTGTATTGCCATTTGGATACCTATTTCATCTAATGTTTGGATGTCACTATTTTAGTTCCTGTATTTTGCTAAAATATATCAATGCACTAAGACTCCATCTGGGTATTCATGTTTGTTTCTCTAGTATTCCTTTTGAGGTTGTAGCTGACCTTTTCTCTTGTTTAGCAAATATATAGTTTGACCTTTTTTTCCTAAATTCGATCCTAAATGTAGTTTTAAACGTGAATATGTCACTCTATTTTTTTATAAAGGACATCATATTGCAAGCACTATAGATATTTTATGAAAAGAAGAGGGGCTTTAAGGGCCTTTGTAACTCTATCTATACAATAACAAAACCAAATTTTGATTTGTTTCTAAACTTATCATAAAATTCCTCGAACTATAATTTTGTTTGAAATTTTGAAACTTTTGATAACTTTTTATTCTACTTCTGATGGCATTACTCCCTCATTTCATTCCTCTATATTATCTGGCAAAATGTTTAAATATCCAATCAAGGAATCTGTAACTAGTTATTTACATTCTCAGCATCCTTGAAGGTTAATTTGTAATAGGAATATAGTTGTTTTATTTCCTTTGTATAACTCGATGTATCTAAACACTGTATCATTTTCCATTCTGTACATCTACTCATGATTTCTCAGTTGATATTATTTTCAAATTTTCTCTAATTTCCCTCTACCTTGGATCTAGGCTTGTTGTTTTCCATGTGCTTTTGAGTTTCATATGCTTTGGATGGTAACCTGATTTTGATAGAATTTGTGTTCTAATGATAATGCTCGAAGTAACTCCTTATATAGTTGATTATTTCATGTTGTATATTAACACCAATCTATAATTAGTACTAAATGATTTAAGACTATTTCATTTCATGCTTTTGATGCAATTAGATCAAAGCTTATTGTTCCTCCTTCAATTAGTACCCATGATTGGAATTTTGCTTTATTTTAATGCATCATAAGGTATGTAAAATATGTAGTTGTAATACTACAATGTACTTTCAAAATGGAAATTCATTGTAACTCACCGATGTAGCTTGATTCCATTCCTTTGGATAATGATCATTCTTCATGTAGCATACTTTTACTTTTCTCCTTTGTAAATGAATAATTTAATTTTCCCATTTTATAACTATATTTTGTTCTTTTCTTGTTCAAATCTAAGACTCCATTCTAGGAATAGTGTAAATTACATTTTTCTCGAATTGAGAACTATACATGTTCACTTTCATCTCTTTGTTTTATTGTAAGCATCGAATACAATATTCATTTTCAGATAGAATCATGTCATCTATTCTTCATCTTATTTTTGATTTAATGTACATGATATATTTAAGGATGATTATGTACCTTGCTTCAAATTGTTTTCATTTCTTTAAGATCTCTTATTTCTAGAACCTAAGCTCTATCTTCCTTCAGATATTTTGTAACAATGAAAAGAACATGAATGATTACTATATAAAAATGGGTTTGATGTATCTGATATTTTCTTCATACTTGTTATTTCTTAAAAAGTAATAAAAATCACATCAAGATTACAGCCTCATTCTTCTTTGTTAAGGCTTGTTGTATTGACAAGAAAGTTCTTTCATTATTCAGACTTTGTCTTTATTACATATATTCTGCAATTTTTACTGTGATGAAAACTTATCTCTTTTTCTTGCATGGCTGCCACTTATTTATTCAAGCTCTTGATAATTTTAATGTAAATGATATTGACTTCACACTCTGTATTTAAAGATATTTGGTTGAAAAATTCATTTTGATATTTGTACTTCCAAATCATTCTTGACCTGTACCTTTTGCATCTTGATCAATGTGATATAACTGTATTTGATCAACATAGGCTATATTCTTTGATGTTTAACTCTTTGGAAAATATTGGATTCTTCTTCTGAATCAGCTGAACTCACCCCTCATGCATTGTCCTTAATTTTTCCTAAAAAATACTCCATTTGTGTTAAACATTAAATGAGATGAAGATATTATCCTGTAGAGAGTAGCTCTCGAGATAGTATGAGACTGCTAAAACCTCTTTTCTGCACTGCATAAATGTACTTCTTTCATCTTAAAAATTGTACTTGATGGTGTTGTTCAAAATAATGTGTCCTTAGAATTTGTACTTTATTCATTGTGAAAGACATGAATGAATTCTTCTATCTTGAGCACCTGTACTTTGTTTATGTATCATACGTTTGATGGTATCTTGGATCTATATCCTTGACTTATAAATGTACAATCTTCCTTTTCTCCAAGTTATTTTAATGTATGTTCAGTTTTCTATTCTACTAAATATCTATAGCTAGATCAATCATCATTATTTACACTTCCTATATGCATTCCATTTGCTAGAATTTGCAGTACTAAACTTGCATTTCTTTTATGGATTGGTAAAACTATATCTTTATACATTCATCCTTCAGTCTGAACTGAAATAAATAAACTTCTTTGATTCAACTTGCAGAATGTAATACTTTTGATATGTAAACACAATAGTTAGTGTTTATTTCCTTCTTCCTACCTGTACTTGCACATTTAGATAAACTAGTTAGAAACAATTAGGCTTTTTGGCCTCTCTTATGTTCCATAGTTTTCTTCATTTATCTTTATTTCTCTTAAATGATCCTGGGATTCATATGTGCTGATGTAGTATATTGCTCTTATAAACTTTGTATCTGTCTCTGATGTATCTTATACCTGTAACTCATACCTCCTGATGTCAGGAGATCCATTTGCATGAAATTAGATAGTACATGAATATGGATTAACCTTTAGCTCTTAACTGATAGTCTTTCCCTTTTCTATTTCTTAGGTATAATTTATTGTGGATAATGAGGATGAAGATGAATTAAAGTTGGAGATGGAAGTGGAAAAATGATAATGAAAGAAACTGAAGGCAATGATGGGTTTTTTCATACTCCTTTACTTTTATTTTCATGCATATGTACCTTCTACTTCAATAGTTATGAATTGCTTTTGAGTTACATCCCACGGCTTGTGTGGGAAACATTTAAATTCCTTATGAATAAAACATTAAATTCTGGAACTGATTTGTGTACTTCTTTCTGCATTTTAGTTTTATGTATGGATTGTATAACTAACTAAATAACGCAATAACATAAGTGGATGTATTTAATCATGAAGGAAAGAACTTTAAAATATATGCAACTTTAATAATGAACTTACAATTATTGTAATCTGTAACTTTGTCTTCTTTTCCAAAAGTTAACATTCCACCTATTTTGTATTTATGGTCTTCATCAAACTAATACATCTATCCTTAGGGATTTTGTATTCTTTTGCTGAAGATCAACATGGAATTACAGACTATGTGGTTTGTTACATTTTGTAACAACACACATAGCTAAAAATTACATATAACCATCAATTGTTACAATTGAAAAAATGTATTCCCCGAGTTAGGTTCACTTCACCAATGCCATCAATCATAACGAAGTTTTGAGTTTCCCATTTTTGCACAAGTGCAAAAATTGTCAACATTTCTTACAATCCTGCGGGGAAAGCTTCCTGCTAGCTTGTAGACCAGTGCCTTATTCTTTTCCATTGGGCATGGAGTTCAAGCATATCACTAAAAATGCCTTCTTGAAGGTCTAACCCTTCCAAAACAAACTAAAACTTGGAAAGGATCTGGTAAACCAGATCACGTGCATGGATGCACTTATTGAATTGAAAAACATTGCAATGTGCATGAAGCACTTATTGAAAGGGAAATCCTACTCTAAACAGACACTGTAGGATTTTCAATAAAAGTGTTTAAGAAACATACCATTCACAGGAATGGGAAGTTCTTCTCCATTCAGCCTTGAAAGATGAAATGCATTGTGTTCTTTGCTAGTTGAAATCATATAAGGACCACTCCATATTGTATCAAACTTTGTGTGGTTCCTTGGCTTTTCACGATCAGCATCCCATTTTAACACAATGTATCCTTCATTGAAGACTATGAAATTAGCCTTCTTATCAAAGGTTTTCTTTATCTATTTTTGATTCTTTTCCATGTTCAGATGAGCTTGATCTCTTATCTCCTGTAACTCCATTAACTCTACATAATGAACTTGTAATGGTTCATTTTCAAGTAATTCCATCTGATGTAGAAAATATAATGCAGGAAATTCAACTGAGATAGGCATTCTTGCCTCTCTTCTATAAACAAGCTTGTATGGTGAATTGCCAACTGATCTTTTAGGGGTAACTCTATCAGCCCAAAGTGTTGAATTCAACATTAGATGCCAAGCTCTTTGGTTATCTTTGAGTGTTCTTCTGATGATCCTTAAAATATTCTTATTAGTACTTTCAGCTAACCCATTACCTTGTGGGTAATAATTAGATGATGTACTTAAATAAATTTCATGCTTAATAGCCCAATATGTTACCTTTGCACCAAGAAATGCTAAGGAATTATTTGAAATGATAGTTTCCGGAACACCAAATATGTAAACTATACCTTCATAAAAGGATAATATTGAAGTCTCATTAGCCTCTTTCAAAACTATTTCTTTAGTTTAGCATGTAAAGTAATCTATAGCATTCAAAATCCACTTGTGTCCTTGTGACGAAGGTGGATTTATCATGCCAATAAATTCAAGACCCCACTGCATGAATGGTTGATCCACTGAAATAGGTTGTAGGGGAAGTGAAGCTAAACATTCTTTTCCAACAAAGAAAGCACATTTCTTACACTTTTTGATCCATTCGAAAAAGTATTTAAATATGTTGGGCCAATAGTAACCAAATTTCATAATTTTTAAAGGTTGTAGTACGTGTAAAAAGTGACCTCCTACAGGTCCTTCATGAAAATTCAGATAACAATTGCTGAAATTCTATCATAATCAACACATCACACAAGATTCTGTTTATATCTCTTTTGAATAACATGCCATCAATGAAAACATAAGGTACATCTTGTAACCTAAAGTACCTTCATTTGTTCTTTTCCATACCTTCTGGATAAGTGGCATGTTGTAGATAGTTAACTAAATCAGTCATCCATCTTGACTCATGAAATTCTTGACTAAGCTCAAGTTGCTGATTTTCTAGTTGAACCAAAGTATTTGATTGTTGATACGTAACTTCAACATGTTGTTCTTGATCATCTAATTTTGCAACCTGTTGTTTTTCCATATCAGCAATTAGATGCTCACATAAACCTCTTCGCCTTACTATTTTCACAACAATGATATCAACATCATATTCCATAACTTTTGTAATCCAACCTACTCTCTTGTCATTCAACTCTTTGTTCAACAAGAATACTTTCACACTATGATGAGAAACTAAAACATGTATCTTGTTATTGGAAAGCATGTAATTAAAATTTTTCAATCTTCTAACTATTGAAAGTACCTATTTTTCAAGAAAGGTGTATCTTGTCTCGTAGTCATGTAGACTCTGTCCAAAGAAAGCAATGCGCTGCTCAATATTTTCTGCATTAATCTGAGTTAATATAGCTGAAATAGTCTCAGCTCCTACAAGTGCATACATTGTAAAATCTTTATCAAAATTTGGATTTGCAAGAGTAGGAGTATGTGAGATGGATGTTTTAATTGCTTCGAATCCTTTTCTCCCTTCATTGGTCCAAGAGAAATTGTTCTGTTTCTTTAGCATGGATTTTAAAGGTTTCACTGATGCTGCAAAATCAGGAACAAATCTTCTAACGAAGTTGATTTTTACAATAAAACTCTATAGTCCTTTCTTATGATGAGTTAAGGATAACTATGAAATAACTTCAATTTTGAAAGGATCAATAGCTAAACCTTGTTTAGAGACAATATGACCAAACAATTTACCCTAATGAACTGAAAAAATGGACTTTTTGGGGTTTACGGATATTCCAAACTGTCTGCAAAGCTAAAAAAGTCTGCCTTAGATGCATTAGATGTTCATAAGAATCTTTTAAAAATCATGGTGACATCATCTAAATAAACCAATATGCATGTATTTAACAAGGTTTGAAAATCCATATCCATTGCACGTTGAAACGTTGCACCAACATTTGAAAGACCAAAAGGCATTCTTTTATAAGCGTAAGTGTCCCATTTAGTGGTAAAGGCTATTTTGTATCTATTTTCCTCACACACAAGGATCTAATTGTATCCACTGTATAGCCATATAAAAGAGATAATTTGTCCAAACCAGAAACTATTCTCAAAATCTAATCCATATTTGGTAGTAGATAAAGATATTTTAATGAAGCTTTATTAAGGTCCCCAAAATCCACCCATACCCTAATTTCTCCATTCTTTTTCTGAACAGGAACAAGATTAGCTACCCAACTTGAATGCTTAACTTGAAAAATAATACCTGATTCAATTAGCTTGGATAATTCTTTTCTCATCAATGGCTCAATTTTTGGATTTATAGGCCTTTGCTTCTACCTAACTGGCTTGGAATTTGGCTGTAACTCTATTGTATGCTGAGCTAAAATTGGATCAAACCCTCTCAGATCTTGGTACTTCCAGGAAAAAACATCTATGAATTCTTTACATAATTTGATAAATGATTGTTTTTAGCTGAAGAACATACCTTTCCAATAAGTAGCTTGTTTCGTCATCCACCAAGATTTCTTCGTAGTTATCTGTGTGAGTTGAAATCTTTCCTTTGTCCTTTCTTAACTGATCATCAAAACTGAAAATGTCTTCTAGAGTGACCAATCCTTGAGGACAACTTGTTTTTTTTAACTAAACAATCTGGTCACCATAGAAGTGCTGTATTTTTTCCTTATTTACTACAGAAAATTTAGCTTCTTGCTGCAAAAATCTGCAAATTTGTTTATCATCTTCAAAAACCTGCCAATTCTCTTCATTGTCAGGAACTGAAGGTCTGATAATTAATTTAATATGTGGTTGTACCTTGTTGTTTTCAATCTGTTCTAGTACATCAAAACTATCACCAACTGTTGCAAGTCTGTCTGCATGCTTATTTTTAGCTCTTGGGATAGATTGAATGTTAATAGCATCAAAATCATCCATTAAGTCTGAAACTCTATGTTTGTAAGACTTCAGCAATGAATTCTTACACACATTAAAGTTTTTCACTTGATTAATAACTAATTCTGAATCACCAAAGACTTGTAAAGTACTGATACCTCTCTTTCTGGCCCATTGCAAGCCATGAATTAATGCTTCGTATTCAGCTACATTACAAGTACAAGAAAACTACAAACTTAAAGCTGAAAAGTACCTTTCATTTGAAGGGGAAGTAAGCATTAAACCTACACCTTGTCCTTTCTTATTTTTATCTCCATCAAAGTGAAGCTTCCATAGCCCTTCTGCTGCTTCTTCTATCCTAGTAAATAAGGGAATTGGTGCATTTTCTTCATGCAACCAATAAACACCAAAAAAATCTTCTTCTACTTCCTTAAAAGGGTCATAAGCATGTTCTTCTTGAGTCTTTTCATCCATGAACAGATTAGAAACACCATCTAGTGTGGAAACATGAGTTGTAAAATCAAATTAGACTGATCTAAAATTAAGTAATTTGTTGCAGCATTTGAAGCATGAGGCTCAATATGAAACCTAGCCAGAGGCTCTAAATTTACGGTAACCTTAGTTCCATACCGTGTATTAAAGAACAAAAATGACTAATTTGAAGAAATATAACCTCCTATTTTTTTTGTAAAATCTCATGATAAACATAAGGTAAAATAAGGAGGCAAGTCCTAAAACAATCACATCTTGTAGAATTGTAACATTGGGACAAAGCATGTAAAGTTACTTCCAGGTTTCTGATAATACCAACTGTATTAGTTGTTGTCCCGTCTAGCTGCAACACTGCTTTTCTCTTGTAGGCTCATACTGTAGGCCAAATTTTCTGTAATTTCTTTTGGCATAACTATGCTACTTGCACCACTGTCAACCATGCAGTTATGAACTAAATGGTCGAAAATAATTAGAGATAAATAAAATGGTGGTGGATTCTTGATATCATGAGCATTTAAGACCTTTTTAACCATCCATTTAACTTCTTTAATGTGGTCTTGTTCCACTATTCCAAGGACCATGTCTACTTTCTGGACTTCCTTTTCTGTCAGTTTTGAAGAAATTTATAGCTTAGAAAGTTCATGAAAAGCAGCTCCTGTTGTCCTGGAATACTTAGAGCCTCCCACATTGAGATATTAACATTATGATTTTTCATTACATCAACAATGTTAAAAGAAGTAATAGTTTTGGAAACAAATTCTACTGTTTTAGCATAGGCTTTGGTGAAAATTGACTCTGCTTCAGCTGCTCTTGATATCTGAGGTATAAAAAGTCTTCTTGGATCAGGTTGTAACTATTTTTGTTGTTCTTTACCAGCTAAAACACCTGTTATTTTCTGAGGAACAAAAAAATTGTTAGCTATTTTTTGGCTTGTACCTGTTGTTTTATAAATGATTGTGGGTAGAATAGGCCTATTTTGTTGTTTTTATCTCTCTTGAATCTTTTCTTGGGCCATAGTAGTAATGGCAATAAAGTCATCTTCTCTAAAAATGACCAAGTTTTGTTTAGGTGTTTTCTAAACATACGTATCTTCCTACCCACCCTCCATTTTAGGCATGTATAATGCTTTAGACTAAGGTTGTGCAATAAGGCTTATATTTAGGAATGCATTTTGGCAGTTGGAAACTAAATGAGGTTGATTAAAAGGTTGACACCATTCCTCATTAACCATGTTAAATGGAACAAGAACGCTAGATGAACTAGGAGCTTTTGGGTCAAATTTCCTTGGCTGATATTGTTGTCTATAATTTTGATTTTGCTGATAAGGTTGCCTATTCTATTGATTTTGTTGGTTTTGCTGATAAAGAGCTTGATATGGCCTGCTAGGCTAAGCTAATTTGTTTTCAATTGATGTTAATTTATTATCCATATTCTGCAAAGCTTTAAATACATCATCTGAAGGGGCTAAAATAGTAGGCTCTATAATGGTAATAGGCTTGTGGGATAGGTGACAAATCTTCTATAAGAGGCATTGAAGGCCTTGGTGCCAATTTACCCAGCTTGAATAAGGCTGTTTTTTAGACTTGGATAGAAATATCATAAGCTGTCAGGAGGGTATCTCCTCCCATAGAATGAAATCAATGTTGGAATATCACTGTTTAGGGCTCTAAGATAATAAAGAAAAGCATGGATAATTTGAGGCTTGACACTTGTTGGAATTCTTTCCCAAGTTCTAGCGAAACGGATATTAAAACTAGCCATAATTTCATGAGGAGCTCTCTTCATTGTAAACAACTTGTTCTATGAGGGATAAATGATCTTAATGATCTTGAAATTACTTTAAACAATTTCTCACCTAACTCATCCCAAGTTCTTATGTTTCCAATTTCTAAGGTTCTATACCATTGCAAGGCTTTCCCTTTAAAAGATTGTAGCTAAAAGTCTCAAGGCCACATCTTCATGTATTATATTATGGACTGCACATAGGGCTGCAACATCTTTGATATGTTCTGTAGGATGTAACCTTATTTTCACCAGTGAATGAAGGAAAAAATTTCATGGCAGTATTAGGGATATCATGATAAACTAGAATTACTAATAGGATGCCATTATTAAAGGTTATAAAATTCCTAGGTTGTTGAATAGCCATTGGAATTACTAGAATCAAAACAAAAAAATTAATACGTGGTGAAGGAAGATTAGGAGGAGGGTTGTTAAAACAAGGCCTATTATAAGGTAGGGTGTTACCAACTCTTCTTCTTCTTGTAGAATTCAAAGGTAAAGAAATAAATTCAGAAGGAATTCCTCTTACCGATGATCTTGTAGTCACTTTAGGCATGGAACATGCTGCAACACTAGTCTAAAATCATCCTTATGTAGTCACCAAAGTAAATTTTTTGATTTTTAGAACAAATTGCTGCAACTTGTTGCTACAAAAGTAAGTTTTCTTTGTTGTGAATCTACTATAAATTGTTGTAACTTTCTCGCAGATATGATTCATGGTCCCACTGGGCATGCAAAAAATTGTTATCTCTCAAAAGTACACCCTATAGAGAGATGACTACATGTGTTCTAAGCTTTCTCTGGATCTCTCTCTTTCGTAGATACAATGGAAACACCTCAGGTCTGTGGGTATACCTATTGTTGAGGTGAGTCTTCAGTATCAAGGCTAGTTCCTTTTTGATGTATCCTAAACTAATTTTTAGGGGTTTTGAGGGTAAAAAGATGACTATAAATGAATTGAAAACTAGGGTGATACACCAAACTTGTTGAGGGATTTGAACTGAGTACATGCACAAATATTTGAGAATGGATTATGGATGCACAAACCAATAGTTTTCAGTAGAATATTAAGGAAAAACACTTGATGTATTGAGGGAATGATTCACAACAATACTATTAAGATAAACATGCACACTAATATTATGCAAAAATTACTAAATTTGTAGCAAGGTAAGATGATTAATCAGAGAATTTGACATTCACAAGAAATAATAAGGAGTATACACAATATTGCAAATAATTGGAAAGGCATAGAAAATCAATTCTCATTCAAAGGGAAAAACTGGAAAAATTTGCTTCAGCACTCATGTGTCCAAAAAAGTCCTCTTTGTGCCTTGCAATTGCACACAATATATAGCAAGTTTATTCATCCCATCTTTCCTAAAAATAGACTAAAAATTGTACTCGCCCATGCATCCTAGTTTTATCCTTTATTCATGAATAAATAAAGGAATAAAAAATAAACATGCTAATACAATGAGGCATAAATATCCTTTGTTACAAAAATACATTGCAGTCAAACTGCAGTTGACTGTTCTATTATTAATAAATTTGGATGAATAATTTGGTTAATAATAAGCCTTTCTTGATGAGAAAGTCTTCTCTAATGCATGCAATCTATGTCTTCTAGTACTCAATGTGACACTTTCTAATTGATCTACTTGTAGTGATAATATTATCACTTTTTAATCCTGCCCCTTGGGTGCACATGTAAAAATAAATCTCTCTATGTGTGAGAAAAATAATGATTTATTTTCAATACTTTGGGAAAATATTTACCCATGAATTCATCCTAATGGGGACCACTTGTAATTTAGATGTTGACATCTACAAACCTGTCCTCTTATAGTCACATGTGAAATTTACTCCTATGCAAATGGAAATAATGCCTTTATCTTCAACTCCCATGTGGGGACCATATGTGCACATGTAGTAATAGAGATTCTCCCTTTTATACAGATTACCTTAGAAAATTTTGAGGTATACTTTAGAAATTTTAATGTACATATCTCCAAACTTGGCATTACATCTATCTTGAGTATATCACTTGCCACCTCCATGTATTGGTTATTAACCTATGGTGACATTCTGAATAATACTTTATGATTATAAATTAAACCTTACCTTTTTGGTAATCATTGTTGTCGGTATTCCATCATGATGTTTAGACTATAGTTTGGGATCATTTTTGATAAGTTAATGTGAATAATTTATAAAACATGGGGCCAACCTTCTCGTGATGATGAATCACCCTTCCTTTTGTCGGTGGTGAAGATGCTAACCTTGAGTTAGCTAGGGTTTTTTAAAGGCTTGACACGTTGGTAATTTTGAACCTCGGTCGAGCTGTGGGAAACTGTAGTAGAATGTTTTTGAAGCTCATATATTGCCATCAACTTTTGATTTAAGGTACTTGTCGGATCTACACCTTTTATCTTTGAGCATCTGAATTTGCATTGATTATGGTTTTGGATATCCTGCAACCGCTTTGTGGCCATTGATCTTGTGTACTTATTGATCTCACATCATTGATTTGTACTCTGATTTGTGGTTGGCTTGCATTATAATCAGATACCTTTGATTTTTTCATGGTTGATTTTACACCATTGATCCTTAACGCTGGTTAAGCTCGGTTACCGTGGGTTGTCGAGAAAGTTTATTTGTAACCTAAACTTTATTATGTAATTCACATGCCCTTTTTGGAGGGAAAAAATTCTCCAGACCACCATTGTTGGTCATCTTGATCTCGGTTCCTCTGTAAATATGTTTTGATGAAGCTTTGAACATCAAAATTTTCTTCCATTCTTGATTGTTCGAGCTCAGAGCATGATTTTATGGAGGTGGTTGTGGTTTTTTCATTTTGATCTCTCTGCATTCAAATCTGAGCACGGAGGTTCTCCATTTTAAGCTCTATGGGAGGCTATGTGAAGTTCTGTAAATGAATGTGTTCGGATTCTCTCAGCCATTGTCAATGTTTTGAGTTTCACTGTGATCTTTCTAAAGTTTTCACCATTGTTTGTTCATTACGAGATCAATTTGAAATCTTATGCAACTGTGAATACATACATTTTATGGATTTTTATTTGTATCGAGCTTTGTATCGAGAAATTAGAAAGGGTACAAATATACCACAAACCAATGGCAGACGTTCCTATATTAAAATTGATCATACACAATAGAAAGATCAACTTTGATTTGATACACAGATAATTTATCAAGAGGATAATCACAAGCACATGTCAAGCATCCACTTAAGTGATAATAATAATGCAAATTTTAATCACCAGAAGGAAAATGATTCTCATAGCTGACGAAAGGTAATCACATTATTATTTTCACAATATGAAATAGATAATATGAAATAAAGGTAAATTAATCAATAATGCCAAGGAATCGCATTCACAAAGCACACAATGACTAATCATTCAACACAATAAAACAAATCTTCAAGTTCCAGGTATAACTTTGAATATAATTAAAAGGTTTCAATCAATATCTGAAATCACTCTTCCAAGCTTGAAGAGAAAATTCACCAAAAATCTCTAAAAAAAATCCATCTCTCAAATAATGGAAGCATTCCACTATTTATAAGTTTCTAGGATGAGCCATTACAGCTGGTCCTTTAACGAACATCTACTAAAAATATTAATGTAATTAATAGAAGGGAATAGGCTCCCATGAAAATAGCAAATTTCTTGCGAAAAGTTGACCAAGTCAATGCTACAACTTTGATTGATTCTAGAGCTTAAACCTGTCCTTTCATGGCCGCTCATCTTGGCCTAGTTCATCTCCATCTCCTTTCTCTAAAATTTTATGTTTTCCTTCTTCCCATACATCCATTCGGCATCTGTACTCAAAGAAGCACTTGATAACACCCTGAGTTTCTTTGTCTCCAGGTCCACATGCATAGTAATTCACTATGTCTATTGTCTCGATCTCTTTCGTGATCATGGCTAGCAACATTCGAAGTTTATTAGTGACTTTATTTAGTCTCCCTACTAAACTACGACATAAGACTAGTCGGTCAATGGAGTCACTATTGAAAGTCTTCATGATGTCATTGTCCTGCTTCACCAAATCTTCAAAATTTTCCTTTATCTGGTCCTAAGGAAGAGCATTGATATTTTTATTGAAGAACTTGCAGTTGGCATTGTCTAATTCCTCTGAGATATCATTGAGGGCATCTGATATCTCCAATCGCTTCTCCTTCAATTTCTTAATCAAATCTTGTAATACCTGACACCGGAATTCCATAGCCTTTTGATATTTGAAAAATTTAGAGGCATCATCAATCACCTCTTCCTAAAGAATCAAGTCAAAATTTTCCTCTCTAATGTCACTCCATATTGCCAAACTTAAATTTAAATTATTATTATCCTCAGAGAAAGATTCATCCATCTTAGTAATGGTGATATTTTCAACCTACAAATCATTATAGATCTCAAAGACTTCCTTGATCAAAGGATTGGATTCCTGCAGGATTCTTTCCATCCATCCACTCACTGATCTCCCTTTATGGCCTAGCTTCTTGAGCTCATGATAAAAAATATCATTGATTGTAGATGAAATTGTCATAGCCGTAGTAGTTGAGATGTCAGTGGATGGAGTGGGCTGGGTTACTCTACGCAACAATGTTGTGAGTTGCTTGACCTTGGCCTTGAGCTCATCCTTGGTAGCCTTGTCTTTTTCATATTTCTCCAAAAGGGCCCCAAGAGTAGTGTGTACATCCTACTTGGCTCCTTCATGAGTAGCATTCCTGAATGAGAACTTTTATATTTGGTAATCTTCTACTGTGATGGTTTCTTTAGTTTTCCCCTCAACAGGGGTAGCCACTTCTATCACACGCTCTACAGATGGATTAACCATCAGATTTGATATGGTTCTCGATCTCTTGGCCTAGATTTTGGGCATGGATTCCAATATACTGAGATCTATAACATCTCCTAGAGGAACCTTTTTCTTTTTCTTAGGATTTTGTCTAAATAGCCACTATGGTATGGCTAGAGCCGATGAAGATGGATTGGTAGATCCGATACCTAAAGCATCAGTTAGAGCAAGATCACTAGAAATACCAGCTGATATCTTAGCAGAGGTAGCAATTATGGAAGGTGTGGATGTAAGGACAGCCATAGGAATTGACAAAGTAATGCTGGGAGTTGTAATTGAAGAAAATGGGAGCGTCAAAGGCAGTGAAGAGGAAATGGGTGACCCAATATTCTCCCCAGCTGATAGAACTAGAAGTGACGAGAATACCTAGGCCATAGAAGGGGATGGGAAAGAAGAAATGATGGTAGAAGTGGAAAGGACTTATACTGGAAGTGATAATGGAGGAAGGGGAAGATGTGATGACTCCTAAATGACACTAGGATTGTGACTGACTTCAACTACCTACAGATGATGTAATGTTGGGAGCAAAAAACCTAGAGAGAGATGAGCCACTAACCAGAAATGAAATCTTCTTTAGACCGGTAGGAACCCTTTGAGTCAACCTCTTTCCTTTTGTGGGTGTTGGTTGGTTTATTGCTGATGTAGACATTGTATTTGTAGGTTGATTTTCCCCTTTGGGTGAGATTCCAAAGGTGGCCAACCAACTGAAAGTCCTTTTGAGAATGGGTCCCTCCCTTTCCTTAGTATTGCTACATTCTTCCACATACTAATCAACCCATGGCATTGGTTGATTGGAAATATTATCACTCTTGTATGATGAATATAGGACCTCATCATTTTCCTACATGCCCTTTAGCACATCAGCCAATCCAAATTGCCAAACTTCATCAAGGACTAACCTTTCATAATCCCTTTACATCATGATGTATTCATCCTAACAATGAATCCATATATCCTCTAATTGTGGTACATGAGCACTGGAATGACATGTCTCCCCAAACTTACCCCAATAGTCAAAATTAGTCCACAAATGAAAGGTTCACAGGGGTACCTTTTCCATTTCTGCATTGACATTTTCTACCTCGTGGATATTTGGGTAGGAATACCTACCAATCGAAACAGGGAAATGCATTCCTGCCTTATGACGCTTAATTTGGATTTGATGATAATCCAACAACTACCGAACTAATTCCAAAAGAATCAATTTTTCAGTAGGGCACCTCTTTAAATTTCTTGGGATGCCTATGAAACCTAGAATCTGAATGTAGGTGAATGTGGGAAATTGAAAGTAGATTGCTCCCCATTCTCGCACCTCTTGGAAAGCTTCATCGGAAACCCTCCGATTATATAATTTTTTTTCAAAATGATATAGGAAAACAATGAAGAAAGTGTCATTGACTCTTTAGAACTTCTTTCTCCCCTAGTCCGGAGTGAATTGGGGATTAAACTCGTATATTTGGGAGGTGCTGCAAACACCCCTGGTATTCAATCTCGAAAAATATCCTATAGCAGAAGCCACATATAAAAGGAAAGATGTCATGTAGAAAGTCTTCGTTTCTCTCACTTTTCGCAACCGATAGCGAATGTTTCTACTAACATGCTCCCCCCCATCAGATAAACTTGTCATTTTTCTTGATAGTTTCTATGTAAAAATGACAAGTAAAAATCTGAGGTTATATCGAAATCATAATATTAATGGTAAAAATTTGATCTGTAAGGAGGTAGGTGAAAATTAATTCCGCACAGAATCTTTTAAATTCCAAAAATTTGAGATATCAGACTTTGGAAAATGGGAAGAAAAAAGATGAATTGGTGATTGAAAAGTCTGAAACCCAAAAACCTGAAATTTCAAAAATTTGGAATTTGAAAAATTCGTTCTTCAGAAAACTTCAAGTGAAAATACTAAAATTGACTCGAAGAACTCCAAAAACCCAAAACCCGAAAGTCTAAAAATTCAGACTTTCGAAGTTTCAGACTTCGAAATTTCGAGAAGGATTTAAACAATATGATCCAAAAAGTCTCGAAACCAGAAACCTGAAAGTCCGAAAATTCAGACTTTCAGAGTTTTGGACTTCAGAAAATTTTAAAAGAAATTCTGAAAATGAGCTTAAAAAATCCAAAAGAGAAAAATATCCAAAATCCAAAAGTTGAAAATTTTTAGATTCTCAGCCTTAGCAATCTTCACTCTGTGAGGATTTCATTAAAAAACATTAGTTTGACATATAGCCTTATTTTGGGTAGGTTAAATGGTTAACATTTTGGACGATCTCAAGGGAAAACTTACCTGTTAAGCTTTTAGACAATTACCCTTAAACAAAACATTTGGCAAAAGAGTCCTAAAGAGAAAACAGAATGAAAACAAAAACAAAAATGCAAAAAACAAAGAAATAAAACAATGTGCAGAGCACTTGGAGGAAAAGATAAAACATTTTACAGGGTGGAACAATCTCAAAAACAAGCCTTGAGATGTATCCCATTCACATGAATGGGAAATTATTCTCCATTGAGTCTGGATAGATGAAAATGATTTGCCTCTTTGTAGCTTGTAATAATATAGGGCCCACTCCAGACGGCATCAAACTTAGCATGCCTGCTTGGTTTAGCCCGGTCTTCGTCCCATTTAAGTACCAAATCTCCTTCTTTGAATGATCTATCAGAAGATTTCTTGTCGAATAATTTTTTAACATGAGTCTGATGTTGTGTGAGTGTATGCATAGTTGTGTTCCAAATTTCCACCAACTCCATGAGTTCAACAAATCTTACTGTTAAAGCGTCATCCTCCATAACCTCGAGCCGATAGGCCAATTCCAAGGAAGTTATTTCCAAGGAAATTGGGAGTTTTGCTTCTCATCCATATACTAGCATGAAAGGTGAAACCCCAATGGTCTTTTTAGGTGTTATTCAATCTTCCCACAGAGCAACCTTAAGCTACATATGTCAGGTCCTTTTGTGGGCCTACATTGTGCGCTTGACGATCCTTATCAGGTTCTTATTGCTGGATTCGGCCAACCCATTTTCCGTGTGGATAGTAGTTAGACAAAGTCTTAAGATATACCCCATTATTGATGGCCCATTCACTTATTTTCATCCTGAGGAATGCCATTGCATTGTCATAGATAACATTAAATGGAACACCGAACCTAGTCATGATACTCTCCAAGAATTCAAGGAAAACTTTTTCATTGCTCTCCTTTAAGGCCACCACATCTATCCAGCGAGTGAAATAATTTGTTAGAGTAAGGACCCATTTATGTCCTTCAATGGATGGAGCATTGATCATACCAATAAAATCCAACCCCCATTGAACAAAGGGTTGATCCACCTAAATGGGATGTAACGGGAGAGCTGTCTTCTTTTGTGTGCTTGCAAAAAGAGCACATTCTTTACATTTCCTTACACAAAAATGGGCATCTTTGAACAACTCTGGCCTGTAGTAACCAAATCGAATGATTTTGGTAGTAGTATTTCATTACGAGCAATGTCCTCCTAACAACCCATTGTGAAACTCTTCCAATATCTTGTTCACTTGCTTTAGTTTGACGTAGTGTAAAAGAATACCATTCAAATCCTTTCAGAAAATAATGCCATCTACCACAACATATGGAATAGACCGGAGATGGAAAGTACACCATTGAGTCTTATCCATATTTGGAGGATATACTCCTGAGAGGAGGAAATTTTCAATCTTGGTTAACCAATCAATCTGATCATTTCCTTCATCAATATTGAAGAGCGCAACATCCTTAACATCCTTGATTTCCATGTCTGTAACCAACTGTTGGAAAAACCCCTTACCTCTGACAAGTTTAATGACTTTGATGTGTACATCATACTCCATTACTTTTGTAATCCACTCAATGTGTTTCTCATTCATTTATTTATTCAACAAAAACTCTTTGACGCCAGGATGAGAAACCATTAAATGGATCTTGTTGTTAGACAATAGATGCCTAAACTTATTTAGGGCTTGAATGACTTCAAAGACCTATTTTTTGATGAAGGAATATTTGAGTTCATATTCCTTAAGAAACTGACTGAAAAAGGAAATGGGTTTCTCCATCAGGTCATCATTTTGCTGAGTGAGAATTCATGAAATACATTCCTGACCTGCGAAAGTGTATAGAATAAAATCCCTGTCAAAATGAGGATTCACACGTGTAGGAGCTTGGGAGATAGTTGTTTTGATGGATTTGAAAATTTCTCTTCCCTCCTTCGTCCATGAAAATGGGAAATTCTTTTTAAGCATGGCCGTTAGTAGTTTTTCCAATGTTGCAAACTGAGGAATGAATATCCGCACAATAAGGCTTATATTCAGGAATGCATTTGGGCAGTTGGCAACTAAATGAGGTTGATTACAAGGTTGAAAGCATTCCTCATTAACCATGTTAAATGGAACAATAATGCTAGATGAACTAGGAGTTTTTGGGTTGACTTTACTTGGCTGCTATTGTTGTCTACAACTCTTATTCTGCAAATATGGTTGCCTATTCTGTTGATTTTGTTGGTTTTGTTGATAAAGAGCTTAATATGGCCTGCTAGGCTGGGCTAGTTTCTTTTCAATTGATGTTAATTTATTACCCATAGTCTATAAAGCTTTAAATACATCATCTAAAAGAGCTAAAACAGTAGGCTCTATAATGATAATAGGTTGTGGGATAGGTGACAAATATGTTATAAGAGGCATTGAAGGCCTTAGTGCCAATTTACCCGCTTGAATAAGGTTGTTTTTATATTGGATAACAATATCATAAGATAGTAGGAGAGTATCTCCTATCATAGACTGAATCAATGTTGAAATATCATTGTTTAGGGCTCTGAGATAATAAAGAAAAACATGGTTAGCTTGAGGCTTGACACTTGTTTGAATTCTTTCCCAAGATCCAGCAAAATGGATATTAAAACTAGCCATAAATTCATGAGGATCTCTCTTCATTGTACAAAGTTTTTCTATGAGGGATAAATTATCTTAATGATCTTGAAATTGTTTCAACTATTTCTCACCTAACTCATCCCAAGTTCTTATACTTCCAATTATTAAGGTTCTATACCATTGCAAGGCTTACCCTTTAAATGATGCCGCTAAAAGTCTCAAGGCCACATCTTCATGTGTTATATTATGGACTGCACATAGGGCTACAACATCTTTAATGTGCTTTGTAGGTGTAACCTGATTTTCACAAGTGAGTGAAGGTAAAATTTTCACGGCAGCATTAGGAATATCATGATGAACTGGAATTACTAATGGGATGCCATTAGTAAAGGTCTCCAAATTCCTAGGTGGTTGAATAGCCATTGGAAAAACTGGGATCTAGACAAAAAAATTAATACGTGGTAAAGGAAGATTAGGAGGAGGGGTGTTAAAACAAGGCCTATTATAAGGTAGGGTGTTACCAACTCCTTTTCTTCTTGTAGAATTCAAAGGTAAAGAAATAAACTCAGAAGGAATTCCTCTTACCGATGATCTTGTAGTTACTTTAGGCATGGAACATGCTGTAAAACTGGTCTAAAATTAGCCTTACAGAGTTGCCAAATAAATATTTTAATCTTTAGAATAAGTTGTTGCAGCTTGTTGCTCCAAAAGTAAATTTTCTTTGTTGTTTTATCTGTTGTAAATTGCTATAATTTTCTCACATATCTGATTTGTGGTCCCACCGGGCGTTCCAAAAATTGTTATCTCTCGAAAGTGCACCATGTAGAGAGATGACTACAGGGGTTCTAAGCTTTCTCTGGATCTCTCTCTTTCGTAGATACAATGGTTACACCTTAGGTCTATGGGTATACCTATTATTGAGGTGAGTCTTCAGTATCAAGCCCAGTTCATTCTTGATGTATCCTAAACTAATTTTTCGGGGTTTTGAGGGTAAAAAGATGACTGTAAATGAATTGAAAACTGGGGTGATACACCAAACTTGTTGAGGGGTTTTACTGAGTACATGCACAAAGATCTGAGAATGGATTCTGGATGCACAAACCAATAGTTTTTAGCAGAAGATTAAGGCAAAACACTTGATGTATTATGGGGATGATTCACAATAATACTATTAAGATAATAAATGCACACTAATATTATGCAAAAATTACTAAATTTGCAGCACGGTAAGATGATTAATCAGGGAATTTGACATTCACAAGAAATAAAGAAGTATACGCAACACTGCAAAATATTTGGAAAGGCAGAAATCAATTCTCATTTAAAGGGTCACACTAGAAAAATCTTCTTCAGCACTCCTACGTCCAAATAGTCCTCCCCATGTGCTTTTCCATTGCACATAATATATATCAAGTTTATTCATCCCATCCTTCCTAAAAATAGATTAAAAATTGTAATCACCAATGCATCCTGTTTTTATCCTTTATCATGAATAAATAAAGGAATAAAAATAAACATGCTAATACAATGAGGCATTAATAGCCCTGGTTACAAAAATACAACTCAGTCAAACTGCAGTTGACTATTCTATTTTTAATAAATTTGGATGAATAATTTGGCTAATAATAAGCTTTTCTTGATGAAAAAGTCTTCTCCAATGCATATAATCTCTGTCTTCTAGTAGATGATGTGACATCTAAGACTTGATCCAATTGTTGTATTAATGAGATCCTATGAACTAAATGGTGCTCATAAGCATGTATTTTCTGTTCTATTTTCCCTAAGGTGGTCACTATTGTTGAATAGGTGAGTTTTTTGGTTCTTTCATTTGTAAATGATTTTTTTTCGGGTCTTAAACTCTGCATTTTCAAATAAAATGAATACCCTTTGCGGGTTCTTGTTTTTCTTCTTTGTGAAACTTGTTGCGAGCTTTAAAACAATTATGGGTCTTCACTCCTTCAACACTACTCTCGAGGATTTCAATTGATTTAACTAGAAACTTGGTAACTTCTTGAGTCTGAGTTTTATTTTGTAAAATCTTTCGAGATTCTTTACGGTAATGGAAACTATACATTTTCAGAGTTATTTTGATAATACCCAAATCTAGGTTTGCATTGTTCTATCTGTATTCAATGTATACTTTTATTTACATCTAAGGTAGACTCTGTATATTTGTGTGAATATCTCTATTTCCCATTTTGGTACCTGTTTCATCTACTCTTCGGATATCACTATTTTGGTTCTTGTATTTTGCTAAAAGAGATCAATGCACTAATACTTCATCTGGGTATTCATGTTCATTTCTCTGGTATTCCTTTTGAGGATGTAGCTAACCTTTTCTATTGTTTAGCAATTCTATAATTTGACTCTGTTTTCCTCAATTCAATCCTAAATGTATTTTTAAACTTGAATATGTCACTCCGTTTTTTCATAAAGGCCATCATATTACGAGCACTATACTGGTTTTGTGAAAAGAAGAGGGGATTCGAGGGCCTTTGTAACTCTGTCTGTGGAATAACAGAATTGAAACGAAACTTATGATAAAATTCCATGAATTGAGAATCTTTGTTGAACCTTTGAAGCTTTTTATAAGTTTTTTTTCTACTTCTGATGGCATTACTCCCACATTTTATTCCTTTGTATTATCTGGAAGAATGTTTGAAGATCCAATCAGGGAATTTGTAACTATTTATTTACATTCTCAGCTTCCTTAAAGGTTAATTTGTAATAGGAGTATACTTGTTTCATTTCCTTTGTATAACTCAATGTATTTAAACACTGTACCTTTTTCCATTCTATACAACTACTCATGATTTCTCAGTTGATATTATTTTGAACTTTTCTCTAATTTCCCTCTACCTTGGATCTAGGCTTAGTGTTTTCCATGTGCTTTTAAGTTTCATATTCTTTGGATAACAACCTGATTTTGATAGAATTTGTGTTTTGATGAAAATTGTGAAAGCAAATCCTTCTGTAGTTGATTATTTCATGTTGTAGAGTAACACTAATCTATAATTGGTACTAAAATGTTCAAGACTTTTTGATTTCATGCTTATGATAAAATTAGTTCGAGGCTTGTCGTTCTTCCTTTAAGTAGTACCCATGATTGGAATTTTTCTTTATTTCAATTCTTCATAAGGTATGTAAAATATGTAGTTTTAATACTGTAATGTACTTTCAAAATGGAAACTCATTGTAACTCACTGGTGTAGCTTGATTCCATTCATGTGGATAATGATCATTCTTCTTGTAGCATACTTTTACTTTGTTCCTTTGCAAATGAATACTTTACTCTACCCATTTTGTAACTATATTTTTCTCTTTACTTGTCTAAATCCAAGACTCCATTCTGGGAATAGTGTAGATTACATTGGTCTAGGACTGAAAACTATACATGTTCACTTTCATCTCTTTACTTTATTGTAAGCATCCAATACAATTTGCTTTTTCAGATATAATCATGTCACCTAGTCTTCATCTTCTTTTTGATGTAATATACATGATGCATTTAAGGATGATTGAATACCTTGCTTCACATTATTATAATTTCTTTAAAAGTTCTTAATTGTAGAACCTGATCTCTATCCTCATTCAGATATTTTTTAACTATGAAAAGAACTTGAATGATTACTGTTTGAAAATGGGTATTATGTATCTGATATTTTATTCATTTTTTTATCGCTTGAAAATTAATAAAAATCACATCAAGATTACAAACTTATTCTTCTTGGTTAATGATTCTTGTATTGACAAGTAATTTCTTTCATTAGTCAGACTGTGTCTTTGTTACATATATTCTGCAATCTATACTTTATACCTGACTGTAATGTGATGAAAAATGTTCTCTTTTCCTTGCATGGTTGTCACTTCTATATTCAAGCTCTTGATAATTGTACCTATTTCATCTACTCTTCGGATATCACTATTTTGGTTCTCTGGAGATCAATGCACTAATACTTCATTTGGGTATTCATGTTCGTTTCTCTGGTATTCCTTTTGAGGATGTAGCTAATGTTTTCTCTTGTTTAGCAATTCTATAATTTGAATCTATTTTCCTAAATTCGATCCTAAATGTATTTTTAAACTTGAATATGTCACTCCATTTTTTCATAAAGTCCATCATATTACGAGCACTATACTGGTTTTTTGAAAAGAAGAGGGGATTCAAGGGCCTTTCTAACTCTGTCTGTGGAATAACAGAACTGAAATGAAACTTATGATAAAATTCCACGAATTGAGAATCTTTGTTGAACCTTTGAAGCTTTTGATAAGTTTCTTTTCTACTTTTGATGGCATTACTCCCACATTTCATTCCATTGTACTATCTGGAAGAATGTTTGAAGATCCAATCAGGGAATTTGTAACTATTTATTTACATTCTCAGCTTCCTTAAAGGTTAATTTGTAATAGGAGTATAGTTGTTTCATTTCCTTTGTATAACTCAATGTATTTAAACACTGTACCTTTTTCCATTCTATACAACTACTCATGATTTATCAGTTGATATTATTTTGAAATTTTCTCTAATTTCCCTCTACCTTGGATCTGGGCTTAGTGTTTTCCATGTGCTTTTAAGTTTCATATTCTTTGGATAACAACCTGATTTTGATAGAATTTGTGTTTTGATGAAAATTGTGAAAGCAAATCCTTCTGTAGTTGATTATTTCATGTTGTAGAGTAACACCAATGTATAATTGGTACTGAAATGTTCAAGAGTATTTGATTTCATGCTTCTGATGAAATTAGTTCGAGGCTTGTCATTCTTCCTTCAAGTAGTACCCATGATTGGAATTTTTCTTTATTTCAATTCTTAATAAGGTATGTAAAATATATAGTTTTAATACTGTAGTGTACTTTAAAAATAGAAACTCATTGTAACTCACCAGTGTAGCTTGATTCTATTCCTATGGATAATGATCATTCTTCTTGTAGCATAGTTTTACTTTGTTCCTTTGTAAATGAATAATTTACTCTACCCATTTTGTAACTATATTTTTCTCTTTACTTGTCCAAATCCAAGACTCCATTCAGCGAATAGTGCTGAAACGTTCAAGACTATTTGATTTCATGCTTCTGATGAAATTAGTTCGAGTATTGTCATTCTTCCTTCAAGTAGTACCCATGATTGGAATTTTTCTTTATTTCAATTCTTCATAAGGTATGTAAAAAATGTAGTTTTAATACTGTAATGTACTTTCAAAATGGAAACTCATTGTAACTCACCGGTGTAGCTTGATTCCATTCCTATGGATAATGATCATTCTTCTTGTAGCATACTTTTACTTTGTTCCTTTGAAAATGAATACTTTACTCTACCCATTTTGTAACTATATTTTTCTCTTTACTTGTCCAAATCCAAGACTCCATTTTTGGAATAGTGTAGATTACATTGGTCTGGGACTGAAAACTATACATGTTCACTTTCATCTCTTTACTTTATTGTAAGCATCCAATACAATTTGCTTTTCAGATATAATCATGTCACCTAGTCTTCATCTTCTTCGTGATGTAATATACATGATGCATTTAAGGATGATTGAATACCTTGCTTCACATTATTATAATTTCTTTAAACATTATTAATTGTAGAACCTAATCTCTATCTTCATTCAGATATTTTTTAACTATGAAAAGAACTTGAATGATTACTGTTTGAAAATGGGTCTTATGTATATGATCTTTTGATCATATTTTTTATCTCTTGAAAATTAATAAAAATCACATCAAGATTACAACCTCATTCTTCTTGGTTAAGGATTCTTGTATTGACAAGAAATTTCTTTCATTAGTCAGACTGTGTCTTTGTTACATATATTTTGCAATCTATACTTTATACCTGACTGCAATGTGATGAAAAATGTTCTCTTTTCCTTGAATGGTTGTCACTTCTATATTCAAGCTCTTGATAATTATAATGTACATGATAGTGACTTCACACTCTATATTTAAAGATATTTGCTTGAAAAAATCATTTTGATAATTGTACTTCAAGAGCATTCTTCACCTGTACCTTCCATATCTTGATCAATGTGATATAACTGTACTTGATCAAAATAGGATGTATTCTTTGATGATTAAATGTTTTAAAAATCTTGGATTCTTCTTCTGAATCAACTAAACTCACCCATTATGCATTGTTTTTAGTACATTCTCATTACTATGTCCTTAAAAATATTCCTTTTGTGTTAAACATTAACTTAGATGATGATATTCTTCTGTAGACAGTAGCTCTGGAGATAGTATGATACTGTAATCTTCTTTTCTGCATTGCATCAATGTACTTATTTCTTCTTAAAATTGTATTTGATGGTTTTTTTCAAAATAATGTTCCCTTAGAAGTTTTACTTTGATCATTGTGATAGACATGAATGAATTCTTCTATCTTGATCACCTGTACTTTGTTTCTATATTATATGTTTGATGGTATCTATTGTCTCCAAATCACTGCACCCCCCAAATGGCCTAGAAATTATACATGAGATTCGGTGTGATTTGGACATATGGGATCACCTCTCAAGCTGTGGGAATTGGGCTCAATATGAACCTCCGGAGATGGCCGGCTTCCTCTTCCTAAACTAAACACAACACTACCTCTAATGCAAGAAAAAAGGCTAACTAGTCCTATACTAACATTTCATGGGATTACGGAGAGAGATTTGAAAGGATTAAAACTTAAAATAGGAGTAGTGATGCACCAATTTGGGAAATGTTCAACATCTGGAAGGTTTAATGTGGGAATAGGGTTTGCATCATTGACCACCTTCACGTTTAGCAACTAGAAAGGGTAAAAAAATGCCACAAACCAATGGCAGATGTTCCTCTATTAAACTATATCATACACAATAGAAAGATCAGCCTTGATTTGATACACAAATAATTTATAAAGAGGATAATCACAAGCACATGTCAAGCATCCACTTAAGTGATGATAATAATGCAATTTTTAATCACCAGAAGGAAAATGATTCTCATAGCTGACGAAAGGTAATCACATTATTCTTTTCACAATATGAAATAGATAATCTGAAATAAAGGTAAATTAATCAATAATGCCAATGAATCGCATTCACAAAGCACACAATGACTAATCATTCAACACAATAAAACAAATCTTCAAGTGCAAGGTATAAATTTGAATATATTTAAAAGGTTTTAATCAATATCTGAAATCACTCTTCCAAGCTTGAAGAGCAACTTCACCAAAAATCTCTAAAAAAAATCCATCTCTCAAATAATGGAAGCATTCCACTATTTATAAGTTCCTAGGCTGAGCCATTATAGCTGGGCCTTTACCTAACATCTACTAAAAATATTAATGTCATTAATAGAAGGTAACATGCTCCCATGAAAATAACAAATTTGTTACAAAAATTTGACCAAGTCAACACTGCAACTTTGACTGATTCTAGAGCTTAAACTTGTCCTTTCATGGCTTCTCAGCTTAGCTTAGTTCATATCCATCTCCTTTCTCTACAAGTTTATGTTTTCCTTCTTCCCATACATCCATTCGGCGTCTGTACTCAAAGAAGCACTTGATAAAACCCTGAGTTTCTTTGTCTCCAGGTCCACATGCATAGTAATTCACTACGTCTATTGTCTCGATCTCTTTTGTGATCCTGGATGGAAACATTCGAAGTTTATTAGTGAATTTATTTATTCTCCCTATGAAATTATGACATAAGACTAGTTGGTCAATGGAGTCACTATTGAAAGTCTTCATGATGTCATCGTCCTGCTTCACCAAATCTTCGAAATTTTCCTTAATTTGGTCCTAAGGAAGAGCATCGATATTTTTATTGAAGAAATTGCAGTTGGAGTTGTCTAATTCGTATGAGATATCATTGAGGGCATATGTAATCTCCACTCGCTTCTCCTTCAAATTCTTAATCAGATCTTGTAATACCTGACACTGGAATTCCATAGCCTTTTGATATTCGAACAATTTAGAGGCATCATCAATCACCTCTTCCTGAAGAATAGAGTCAGAATCTTCCTCTCTAATGTCACTCCATGTTGCCAAAGTTAAATTTAAATTATTATTATCCTCAGAGAAAGTTTCATCCATCTTAGCAATGGTGATATTTGCAACCTGTAGATCATTATAAATCTCAACGACTTCCTTGATTAAAGGATTGGATTCTTGTAGGATTACTTCCATCCATCCACTCACTGATATCCCTTTCCAACCTAGCTTCTTGAGCTCATGATAAACAAATATCATTGATTGTAGATGAAATTTTCATAGCCATAGTAGTTGAGATGTCAGTGGATGGAGTGGGCTGGGTTACTCTACGCAACAATGCTATGAATTTCTTGACCTTGGCCTTGAGCTCATCCTTGGTAGCCTTGTCTTTGTCATATTTCTCCAAAAGGGCCCCAAGAGTAGTGTGTACATCCTACTTGGCTCCTTCATGAGTAGAATTCTTGAATGAGAACTTTGATATTTGATAATCTGCTACTATGATGGTTTCTTTAGTTTTCCCCTCAATAGGGGTAGCCACTTCTATCACACACTCTTCAAATGGATTAACCATTAGACTTGATACGGTTCTCAGTCTCTTGGCCTACCTTTTGGGCATGGATTCCAATATACTGAGATCTATAACATCTCCTAGAGGAACCTTTTTCTTTTTCTTAGGAGTTTGTCTAAATAGCCACTCTGGTACGGCTAGATCCGATGAAGATGGATTGGTAGATCTGATACCTAAAGCATCAGTTAGAGCAAGATCACTAGAAATACCAACTGATATCTTAGCAGAGGTAGCAATTATGGAAGGTGTGGATGTAAGGACAGCCATAGGAATTGACAAAGTAATGCTGGGAGTTGTAATTGAAGAAAATGGGAGCGTCAAAGGCAGTGAAGAGGAAATTGGTGACCCAATATTCTCCCCAGCTGACATAACTAGAACTGACGAGAATACCTGGGCCATAGAAGGGGATGGGAAAGAAGAAATGATGGTAGAAGTGGAAAGGATTGATACTGGAAGTGATAATGGAGGAAGGGGAAGATGTGATGACTCCTGAATGACACTAGGAGAGCGACTGACTTCAACTACCTCTGTAACTGGAACTACAGATGATGTAATCTTGGGAGAAAAAAACCTAGAGAGAAATGAGCCACTAACCACAAATGAGATCTTCTTCGGACCGGTAGGAACCCTTTGAGTCGACATCTTTCCTTTTGTGGGTGTTGGTTGGTTTATTGCTTATGTAGACAGTATATTTGTAGGTTGATTTTCCCCTTTGGGTGAGATTCCAAAGGTGACCAACTAACTGAAAGTCCTTTTGAGAATGGGTCCCTCCCTTTCCTTAGTATTGCTACTTTCTTCCACATACTAATCAACCCATGGCATTGGTTGATTGGAAATATTATCACTCTTGTATGATGAATCTAGGACCTCATCATTTTCCTACATGCCCTTTAGCACATCATAACCTTTGGAAAAATTCTTAGTCAGATAGGATTTCATCATAACCTTTGATCATACTTCTTCTTTTTTATCCTAATGTTCCACTACTATTTTCAGTGAAATTGTGGCATAGTCTTGAACATCTAGAAGTTTAAAAAAGTCCTCGAAGAAATTTGGGTCTAAACGGATCACCGCCTTTTCATCCCTATCTCTAATTAACATGGAGTCCTCATCGTAGTGGGGTACCATAGCTAAGACAAACTCTGGGCATTGCAGAAATGTGGGAAAACCGACGGCAAGGGAAAAACCACTATCATAGATGGCCTGCATTCATGGCTTCTTGTTCGGGGCCTTTAATCTCTCCCAGAACTTGGGAAGATCAATTTGTCCTAGATCGGTGTCCCTAATATTTCCTAAGTTAGAGGTCAAGAAAGATTGGGGAGAAACCCCAAGAAATCTGTACTTCATCTTCTGTTTTCCCTTTGAAATGGTGGAAGACATCAAAACCTGTTTTTCGGGAGCTGAATGTCGCATAAATTCCCAAAACCTGAAAATAAAAAAAATCTGAAATTCTGAACCAAAAAAGTCTGAAAGGAATCACCGAATCAAAATCCCCGAAAGAGTTTTTTTAACTGAAATTTCGAAAATCAAAACTCTGAAAGAAATATCCGAAATGAATTTTTCCAAAAATAAATGTTTCGAAAGAGTTTCCCAAATCCAGAGGTCCCAAAAACCTAAAAGCAACAATTCTCTGAAGTAATAGTTCTCTGAAATTCTTGAAACAAGAAATCTCTGAAAACCTGAAAGCAACAGTTCTCTGAATTTCTGAAAACAATAGTTCTTTAAAATTCTGGAAACAAGAAAGTTTCAAAGCTGAAAAGTTTAAATATTTTCACCAAAGGAGTTCTACAAATGATTTTCCTGCCTTGTGATCTCTCAAAGGAATTCTCTGAAATGAATTTTCTGAATAAGTCTTTCCAAATGATCTGTGGAGGAAACTACAAAATAAATGTTAAATTGCTAAGTTGGAAATTGAGAAACGAAAGGAAGTACGAGGGGCCTAAAAACATCCTTTGAACAAACTTGAAAACATGGATGAAACTCACAAAGTGAAACATGGTGAACCAAAAGAACGACATCACAAAAAATGCAGAGGGAAACCAAAAGAAAACTCAAATGAGGAGAAAATGGAGGAAAAAGACCTAAAACCAAAAGAAAATTAAACAAAAAACATACCTTGAATAATACGTCGCAAAGTACAAGAATGAAATGTCAGAGTGAATGTGTAAGGTAAAAATGATAAGTAAAAATATGAGTTTATATAGAAATCGTGATATTAATGGTAAAAAATTGATCTGTAAGGAGGTAGGTGAAAATTAATTACGCATAGAATCTCTAAAATTCCAAAAATTTGGGATATCGGACTTTGGAAAATGGAAAGCAAAAAGATGAATTGGTGATTGAAAAGTCTGAAACCCAAAAACCTGAAATTTCAAAAATTCGGAATTTGAAAAATTTGATCTTCAGAAAACTTCAAGTTAAAATCCTAAAATTGACTCGGAGAACTCCGAAAAGCCAAAACCTGAAAGTCTAAAAATTTGGACTTTCAGAGTTTTAGACTTCGAAAGTCTGAGAAGGATTTAAAAAATATGATCCAAAAAGTCTCAAAACCCGAAACCCAAAAGTCTGAAAATTTGGACTTTCAGAGTTTTGGACTTTAAAAAATTTCAAACTAAATTCTGAAATTGAGCTTAAAAAATCCAAAAGAGGAAAATCTCCGAAGCCCAAAAATTGATTTTTTTTGGATTCTCGGCCTTAGTAATCTTCACTCTGCGAGGATTTCTTTAAAAAACATTAGTCGGACATATAGCCTTATTCTGGGTAGGTTAAATGGTTAACATTTTGGACGATCTCAAGGGAAAAATTGCATGTTAAGCTTTTAGACAATTACCCTTAAACAAAACATTTGGCAAAAGAGTCCCAAAGAGAAAACAAAATGAAAACAAAAAAAAAAACGCAAAAAACAAAGAAATAAAAAAATGTGCAGAGCACTTGGAGGACAAGATAAAACATTGTACAGGGTGGAACAATCTCAAAAACAAGCCTTGAGATGTATCCCATTCACATGAATACGAAATTATTCTCCATTGAGTCTGGATAGATGAAAATAATTCACCTCTTTGTAGCTTGTAATAATATAGGGCCCACTCTAGATGGCATCAAACTTAGCATGCCTACTTGGTTTAGCCTGGTCTTCGTCCCATTTAAGTACCAAATCTCCTTCTTTGAATGATCTATCATAAGATTTCTTGTCGAATAATTTTTTAACATGATTCTAATGTCATGTGAGTGTATGCATAGCTTTGTTCCAAATTTCCACATACTCCATGAGTTCAACAAATCTTACTCTCAAAGCATCATCCCCCATAACCTCTAGCCAATAGGCCAATTCCAAGGAAGGTATTTCCAAGGAAATTGGGAGTTTTTCTTCTCATCCATATACCAGCATGAAAGGTGAAACCCCAATGACCTTTTTAGGTGTTATTCAATCTTCGCACAGAGCAACCTTATGCTACATATGCCAAGACCTTTTGTTGGCCTACATTGTGCGCTTGACGATCCTTATTAGGTTCTTATTGCTGGATTCGGCCAACCCATTTCCGTGTGGATAGTAGTTAGACAAAGTCTTGAGATATACCCCATTCTTGATGGCCCATTCACTTATTTTCATCCCGAGGAATGCCATTGCATTGTCATAGATAACATTAAATGGAACACCGAACCTAGTCATGATACTCTCCAAGAATTCAAGGAAAACTTTTTCATTGCTCTCCTTTAAGGCCACCACATCTATCAAGAGAGTGAAATAATTTGTTAGAGTAAGGACCCATTTATGTCCTTCAATGGATGGAGGATTGATCATACCAATAAAATCCAACCCCCATTGAACAAAGGGTTGATTCACCTTAATGGGATGCAACGGGAGAGCTATCTTCTTTTGTGTGCCTGTAAAAAGAGCACATTATTTACATTTTCTTCCACAAAATGGGCATATTTGAACAACTCTGGCCTGTAGTAACCAACTCGCATGATCTTTGTAGCAGTGTTTCGTTGCGAGTAATGTCCTCCTGACAACCCATTGTGAAACTCTTCCAATATCTTGTTCACTTGCTTTGGTTTGATGTAGCGTAAAAGAACACCATTCAAATCCTTTCAGAAAAGAATGCCATCTACCACAACATATGGAATAGACCAGAGATGGAAAGTATGCCGTTGAGTCTTATCCATATTTGGAGGATATACTCCTGAGAGGAGGAAATTTTCCATCTTGGTTAACCAATCAATCTAATCATTTCTTTCATTAATATTGAAGAGCGCAACATTCTTAACATCCTTAATTTCCATGTCTGCAGCCAACTATTGGCATAACCCCTTACCTTTGAAAAGTTTAGTGAATTCGATGTGTACATCATACTCCATTACTTTCATAATACACTCAGCGTGTTTCTCATTCATTTCTTTGATCAATAAAAACTCTTTGATGCCAGGATGAGAAACCATTAAATGGATCTTGTTGTTAGAATACAGATGCCTTAACTTGTTTAAGGCTCGAAAGACTTCAATGACCTATTTTTCGATGAAGGAATATTTGAGTTCATATTCCTTAAGAGACTGACTAAAAAAGGAAATGGGTTGCTCCATCAGGTCATCATTTTGCTGAGTGAGAATTCATGAAATACTTTCCTGACCTGCAAAAGTGGATAGAATAAAATCCCTGTCAAAATGAGGATTCACCCGTGTAGGAGCTTGAGCGATAGTTGTTTTGATGGCTTTGAAACTTTCTCGTCCCTCCTTCATCCATGAAAATGGGAAATTCTTTTTAAGCATGGCCACTAGCGGTTTTACCAATGTTGCAAACCAAGGAATGAACCTCCGCACAATAAGGCTTATATTCAAGAATGCATTTGGGCAGTTGGCAACTAAATGAGGTTGATTACAAGGTTGACACCATTCTTCATTAACCATGTTAAATGGAACAAGAACACTAGATGAACTAGGAGATTTTGGGTTGACTTTCCTTGGTTGCTATTATTGTCTACAACTCTGATTCTGTAAATATGGTTGCCTATTCTATTGATTTTGTTGGTTTTGATGATAAAGAGCTTAATATGGCCTGCTAGGCTGGGCTAGTTTGTTTTCAATTGACGTTAATTTATTACCCATAGTCTATAAAACTTTAAATACATCATCTAAAAGAGCTAAAACAATAGGCTCTATAATGTGGGATAGGTGACAAATATGTTATAAGAGGCATTGAAGGCCTTGGTGCAAATTTACCCGCTTGAATAAGGTTGTTTTTATATTGGATAGCAATATCATAAGCTAGTAGTAGAGTATCTCCTATCATAGACTGAATCAATGTTGAAATATCATTGTTTAGGGCTCTAAGATAATAAAGAAAAGCATGGTTAACTTGAGGCTTGACACTTGCTGGAATTCTTTCCCAAATTCTAGCAAAATAGATATTAAAACTAGCCATAAATTCATGAGGAGCTCTCTTCAGTGTAGACAGTTGTTCTATGAGGGATAAATTATCTTAATGATCTTGAAATTGTTTCAACAATTTCTCACCTAACTCATCCCAAGTTCTCATACTTCCAATTTCTAAGGTTCTATACCAATGCAAGGCTTACCCTTTAAATGATTCAGCTAAAAGTCTCAAGGCCACATCTTCATGTGTTATATTATGGACTGCACATAGGGCTACAACATCTTTGATGTGCTCTATAGGTCTAAACTGATTTTCACCAGTGAATGAAGGCAAAATTTTCATGGCAGCATTAGGAATATCATGATGAACTTGAATTACTAATGGGATGCCATTAGTAAAGGTCTCCAAATTCTTAGGTGGTTGAATAGCCATTGGAAAAACTTGGATCTAATTAAAAAAATTAATACGTGGTAAAGGAAGGTTAGGAGGAGGGGTGTTAAAACAAGGCCTATTATAAGGTAGGGTGTTACCAACTCCTTTTCTTCTTTAGAATTCAAAGGTAAAGAAATAAACTCAGAAGGAATTCCTCTTACCGATGATCTTGTAGTTACTTTAGGCATGGAACATGCTGTAAAACTGGTCTAAAATTAGCCTTACAGAGTTGCCAAATAAATATTTTAATCTTTAGAATAAGTTGTTGCAGCTTGTTGCTCCAAAATTAACTTTTCTTTGTTGTTTTATCTGCTATAAATTGCTATAATTTTCTCACATATCTGATTTGTGGTCCCACCGGGCGTGCCAAAAATTGTTATCTCTCGAAAGTGCACCCTGTAGAGAGATGACTACATGGGTTCTAAGGTTTCTCTAGATCTCTCTCTTTCGTAGATACAATGGTTACACCTTAGGTCTATGGGTATACCTATTGTTGAGGTGAGTCTTAAGTATTAAAACTAGTTCAGTCTTGATGTATCCTAAACTAATTTTTAGGGGTTTTGAGGGTAAAAAGATGACTGTAAATGAATTAAAAACTGGGGTGATACACCAAACTTGTTGAGGGATTTAACTGAGTACATGCACAAAGATCTGAGAATGGATTCTGGATGCACAAACCAATAGTTTTCAGTAGAAGATTAAGGAAAAACACTTGATGTATTACGGAGATGATTCACAATAATTCTATTAAGATAATACATGCAGACTAATATTATGCAAAAATTACTAAATTTTCAGCAAGGTAAGATGATTAATCAGGGAATTAGACATTCACAAGAAATAAAGAAGTATACACAACACTGCAAAAAAATTGGAAAGGCAGAAATCAATTCTCATTTAAAGGGTCATGCTAGAAAAATCTTCTTCAGCACTCCTATGTCCAAAAAGTCCTCCCCATGTGCTTTTCCATTGCACATAATATATATAAAGTTTATTCATACCATCCTTCCTAAAAATAGATTAAAAATTGTAATCACCGATGCATCCTATTTTTATCCTTTATCATGAATAAATAAAGGAATAAAAATAAACATACTAATACAATGAGGCATTAATAGCCCTGGTTACAAAAATACAACTCAGTCAAACTGCAGTTGACTTTTCTATTTTTAAGAAAGTTGGATGAATAATTTGGCTAATAATAAGCTTTGCTTGATGAACAAGTCTTCTCGAATGCATGTAATCTCTGTCTTCTAGTAGATGATGTGACATCTGCATCTTGATCCACTTGTAGTGATAATATTAGCACTTTTTTAATTTTTCCCCTTGGATGCACTTGCAAAAAATAAATCCCTGTGTGAGCAAAGTAATTTCTTTATTTGCAATACTTTGCAAAAATAATTCACCCATAGTGGGGGCCACTTGTGAGATCTTTGTGTTGACCATGTATGGTAAACCTTCCTCTCCTCCTCTTTATGGGGACCACTCTAATGCTACACTTTATTGATATCATTCTTGCATTGGCCACCACTTTTAAGAAATTAAGGATGTTTTTGGAAAGTATAAGGTAATATGGTCTTAGTTTATTTTGATCAACGTATACTTGATCAAAAAATCACATGTTTTGAAAGGGGACCCTTTTGGTTTGATTATGGTCATAATATTTTACAACCCTCCTTTTTGAAATATCACTACATTGTTATTGGTCGTCAGTGCTTGATTATTCTTGGCATATATTTTAAGACCTTAAACCAAGGTCAAATGCAATGATTTTATTAATCATGGGGCTGGCCCCCTTTGATGATGACTTACCCCTTATTTTTTATCGGTGAAGTTGCTAACCTTGAGTTAGATAGGTTTTCTTATGGCTTGACACGTGCATGATCACCTGACCTTGGTTGGGCTATGAGCCATTGTGGTAGAGTTTGTGTTGAATCTCCCATATTGATATCAACCGTTGATTGAAATAGGGTCTGAACCGTCGATTCTCTGAGCATTTGAGTTTGTATTGATTTTTTGATTAATTTATCCTACAACATATTCATGGCCATTCGATCATGGCACTTTGATGGTCTGGGTCATTGATCTTGAAATCCACTCTGACTATGGTTGTTGGCTTGGTTTATCATTTGCTTCATTGATTTTTTCATGGTTGATTTTACACCATTGATCCTTAACACTGGTTAAGCTCGGTTACTATGGGTTTTCGAGAAAGTTTATTTGTAACCTAAACTTTATTATGTAATTCACATGCCCTTTTTGAAGGGAAAAAATTCTCTAGACCACCATTGTTGGTCATCTCAATAATGGTTCCTCTGTAAATATGTTTTGATGAAGCTTTGAACATGAAATTTTTCTTCCATTCTTTATTGTTCAAGCTCAGAGCATGATTTTATGGAGGTGGTTGCGGTTTTTTCATTTTGATCTCTCTGCATTCAAATCTGAGCACGGAGGTTCTCCATTTTAAGATCTATGGGAGGCTATGTGAAGTTCTGTAAATGCATGTGTTTGGATTCTGTTATCCATTGTCAATGTTTTGAGTTTCACTGTGATCTTCCTAAAGTTTTTACCATTCTTTGTTCATTACGAGCTCAATTTGAAAGCATCTGCAACTGTGAATACATACATTTTATGGATTTTTCTCTTTATCGAGCTCTGAAAGATCATGAAGCTAGCATTGTTTAGGATCTTTGAGCCCTCTTATTTTGACCATTCTTCCTCCTGTATATATCATTTCTTTTGTTTTTGGTGGCTCTATTTAGAGCTTCAATGTGGATTCCCTTCGAAGAAATGGTCGTTGTATTAATGAGATCCTATGAACTAAATGGTGCTCATAAGCATGTATTTTTTGTTCTATTTTCCCTAAGGTGGTCACTATTGTTGAATAGGTGAGTTTTTTGGTTCTTTCATTTGTAAATGATTTTTCATTGGGTCTTAAACTTTGCATTTTCAAATAAAATGAATACCATTTGTGGGTTCTTGTTTTTCTTCTTTGTGAAACTTGTTGCGAGCTTGAAAACAATTATGGGTCTTCACTCCTTCAACACTACTCTCGAGGATTTCAATTGATTTAACTAGAAACTTGGTAACTTCTTGAGTCTGAGTTTTATTTTGTAAAATCTTTCGAGATTCTTTATGGTAATGGAAAATATACGTTTTCAGAGTTATTTTGATAATACCCAAATCTAGGTTTGCATTGTTCTATCTGTATTCAATGTATACTTTTATTTACATCTAAGGTAGACTCTGTATATTTGTGTGAATATCTGTATTTCCCATTTTGGTACCTGTTTCATCTACTCTTCGGATATCACTATTTTGGTTCTTGTATTTTGCTAAAAGAGATCAATGCACTAATACTTCATCTGGGTATTCATGTTCATTTCTCTAGTATTCCTTTTGAGGATGTAGCTAACCTTTTCTATTGTTTAGCAATTCTATAATTTGACTCTGTTTTCCTAAATTCAATCCTAAATGTATTTTTAAACTTGAATATGTCACTCCATTTTTTCATAAAGGCCATCATATTACGAGCACTATACTGGTTTTGTGAAAAGAAGAGGGGATTCGAGGGCCTTTGTAACTCTGTCTGTGGAATAACAGAACTAAAACGAAACTTATGATAAAATTCCACGAATTGAGAATCTTTGTTGAACCTTTGAAGATTTTGATAAGTTTTTTTTCTACTTCTGATGGCATTACTCCCACATTTCATTCCTTTGTATTATCTGGAAGAATGTTTGAAGATCCAATCAGGGAATTTGTAACTATTTATTTACATTCTCAGCTTCCTTAAAGGTTAATTTGTAATAGGAGTATAGTTGTTTCATTTCCTTTGTATAACTCATTGTATTTAAACACTGTACCTTTTTCCATTCTATACAACTACTCATGATTTCTCAGTTGATATTATTTTGAACTTTTCTCTAATTTCCCTCTACCTTGGATCTGGGCTTAGTGTTTTCCATGTGCTTTTAAGTTTCATATTCTTTGGATAACAACCTGATTTTGGTAGAATTTGTGTTCTGATGAAAATTGTGAAAGAAAATCCTTCTGTAGTTGATTATTTCATGTTGTAGAGTAACACCAATCTATAATTGGTACTAAAATGTTCAAGACTTTTTGATTTCATGCTTATGATAAAATTAGTTCGAGGCTTGTCGTTCTTCCTTTAAGTAGTACCCATGATTGGAATTTTTCTTTATTTCAATTCTTCGTAAGGTATGTAAAATATGTAGTTTTAATACTGTAATGTACTTTCAAAATGGAAACTTGTTGTAACTCACTGGTGTAGCTTGATTCCATTCATGTGGATAATGATCATTCTTCTTGTAGCATACTTTTACTTTGTTCCTTTGCAAATGAATACTTTACTCTACCCATTTTGTAACTATATTTTTCTCTTTACTTGTCTAAATCCAAGACTCCATTCTGGGAATAGTGTAGATTACATTGGTCTAGGACTAAAAACTATACATGTTCACTTTCATCTCTTTACTTTATTGTAAGCATCCAATACAATTTGCTTTTTCAGATATAATCATATCACCTAGTCTTCATCTTCTTTGTGATGTAATATACATGATGCATTTAAGGATGATTGAATACCTTGCTTCACATTATTATAATTTCTTTAAAAGTTCTTAATTGTAGAACCTGATCTCTATCTTCATTTAGATATTTTTTAACTATGAAAATAACTTGAATGATTACTGTTTGAAAATGGGTCTTATGTATCTGATATTTTATTCATTTTTTTATCGCTTGAAAATTAATAAAAATCACATCAAGATTACAACCTCATTCTTCTTGGTTAAGGATTCTTGTATTGACAAGTAATTTCTTTCATTAGTTAGACTATGTCTTTGTTACATATATTCTACAATCTATACTTTATACCTGACTGTAATGTGATGAAAAATGTTCTCTTTTCCTTGCATGATTTCACTTCTATATTCAAGCTCTTGATAATTGTAATGTACATGATAGTGACTTCACACTCTATATTTAAAGATATTTGCTTGAAAACACATTTTGATAATTGTACTACCAGAGCGTTCTTGACTTGTACCTTCCATATCTTGACCAATGTGATATAACTATAGTTGATTAACATAGGATGTATTCTTTAATGATTAAATCTTTTAAAAATCTTGGCTTCTTCTTCTGAATAAACTAAACTCACCCATTATGCATTGTTTTTAGTACATTCTCATTACTATGTCCTTAAAAATACTCCTTTTGTGTTAAACATTAACTTAGATGATGATATTCTTCTGTAGACAGTAGCTTTGGAGATAGTATGATACAACAATCTTGTTTTTTACATTGCATCAGTGTACTTATTTCTTCTTAAAATTGTATTTGATGGTTTTTTTCAAAATAATGTTCCCTTAGAAGTTATTCTTTGATCATTGTGATAGACACGAATGAATTCTTCTATCTTGATCACCTGTACTTTGTTTCTATATTATACCTTTGATGGTATCTATTGTTTCCAAATCACTGCACCCCCCAAATGGCCTAGAAATTATACATGAGATTCGGTGTGATTGGGACATATGGGATCACCTCTCAAGCTGTGGGACTTGGGCTCAAGGTGAACCTCTGGAGACGGCTTGCTTCCTCTTCCCAAACTAAACACAACACTACCTCTAATGCAAGAAAAAAGGCTAAGTAGTCCTATACTAACATTTCATGGGATTACGGAGAGAGATTTGAAATGACTAAAAATTAAACTAGGTGCACTGATGCACCAATTTGGGAAATATTCAACATCTAGAAGGGTTAATGTGGGAATAGGGTTTGCATCATTGACCACCTTCACCTTTAGTAACTAGAAAGGGTACAAAACTACCACAAACCAATGGCAGACGTTCCTTTGTTAAACTTGATCATACATAATAGAAAGATCAGCCTTGATTTGATACACAGATAATTTATCAAGAGGATAATCACAAGCACATGTAAAACATCCACTTAAGTGGTAATAATAATGAAAATTTTCATCACCAGAAGGAGAATGATTCTCACAGCTAACGAAAGGTAATCACATTATTATTTTCACAATATGAAACAAATAATCTGAAATAAAGGTAAATTAATCAATAATTCCAAGGAATTGCATTCACAAAGCACACAATTACTAATAATTCAACACAATAAAACAAATCTTCAAGTGCAAGGTATAACTTTGAATAAAATTAAAAGGTTTCAATCAATATCTGAAATCACTCTTCCAAGCTTGAAGAGTAACTTAACCAAAAATCTCTAAAAAAAATCCATCTCTCAAATAATGGAAGCATTCCACTATTTATAAGTTCCTAGGCTGAGCCATTACAGTTGGGCCTTTAACTAACATCTACTAAAACTATTAATGTCATAAATAGAAGGGAAAAGGCTCCCATGAAAAGAGCAAATTTGTTGCAAAAATTTGACTAAGTCAACGCTGCAACTTTGACTGATTCTAGAGCTTAAACCTGTCCTTTCATGGCCGCTCAGCTTGGCCTAGTTCATCTCCATCTCCTTTCTCTACAATTTTATGTTGTCCTTCTTCCCATACATCCATTCGGTGTCTGTACTTAAAGAAGCACTTGATAAAACCCTGAGTTTCTTTATCTCCAGGTCCACATGCATAGTAATTCACTACGTCTGTTGTCTCAATCTCTTTCGTGATCCTGGCTAGCAACATTCCAAGTTTATTAGTGACTTTATTTAGTCTCCCTATAAAATTATGACATAAGACTAGTCGGTCAATGGAGTCACTATTGAAAGTCTTCATGACGTCATTCTCCTGCTTCACCAAATCTTCGGAATTTTCCTTAATCTGGTCCTAAGGGAGAGCATCGATATTTTTATTGAAGAACTTGCAGTTGGCATTGTATAATTCCTCTGAGATATCATTGAGGGCATCTGTAATCTCCACTTACTTCTCCTTCAATTTCTTAATCAGATCTTGTAATACCTGACACTATAATTCCATAGCCTTTTGATATTCAAACAATTTAGAGGCATCATCAATCACCTCTTTCTAAAGAATAAAGTCAGAATATTCCTCTCTAATGTCACTCCATGTTGCCAAAGTTAAATTTAAATTATTATTATCCTCGGAGAAAGATTCATCCATCTTAGCAATGGTGATATTTGCAACCTGCAAATCATTATAAATCTCAACGACTTCCTTGATCAAAGGATTGGATTCCTGCAAGATTCTTTCCATCCATCCACTCATTGATCTCCCTTTCTGGCCTAGCTTCTTGAGCTCATGATAAGAAATATCATTTATTTTAGATGAAATTGTCATAGCCGTAGTAGTTGAGATGTCAGTGGATGGAGTGGGCTGGGTTACTCTATGTAACAATGTTGTGAGTTGCTTGACCTCGGCCTTGAGCTCATCCTTGGTAGCCTTGTCTTTGTCATATTTCTCCAAAAGGGCCCCAAGAGTAGTGTGTACATCCTACTTGGCTCCTTCATGAGTAGCATTCCTGAATGAGAACTTTGATATTTGGTAATCTACTGCTGTGATGGTTTCTTTATTTTTACCCTCAACAAGGGTAGCCACTTCTATCACACGCTCTTTAGATGGATTAACCATCAAACTTGATATAGTTCTCGGTCTCTTGGCCTGTCTTTTGGGAATGGATTCCAATATACTGAGATCTATAACATCTCCTAGAGGAACCTTTTTCTTTTTTTTTATGAGTTTTTCTAAATAGCCACTATGGTATGGCTAGAGCCGATGAAGATGGATTGGTAGATCCGATACCTAAAGCATCAGTTAGAGCAAAATCACTAGAAATACAAGTTGATATCTTAGCAGAGGTAGTAATTATGGAAGGTGTGGATGTAAGGACAACCATATGAATGGACAAAGTAATGCTAAGAGTTGTAATTGAAGAAAATGGGAGCGTCAAAGGTAGTAAAGAGGAAATGGGTGACCCAATATTCTCCCCAACTGATAGAACTGGAAGTGACGAGAATACCTGGGCCATAGAAGGGGATGGGAAAGAAGAAATGCTGGTAGAAGTGGAAAGGACTAATACTGGAAGTGATAATGGAGGAAGGGGAAGATGTTGTGACTTCTGAATGACACTAGGAGATTGACTGACTTTAACTACCTCTGTAACTGAAACTACAGATGATGTAATGTTGGGAGCAGCAAACCTAGAGAGAGATGAGCCACTAACCACAAATGAGATCTTCTTTGGACCGGTAGGAACCCTTTGAGTCGACCTCTTTCCTTTTGTGGGTGTTGGTTGGTTTATTGCTTATGTAGACCCGGTATTTGTAGGTTGATTTTCCCCTTTGGGTGAGATTCCAAAAGTGGCCAACCAACTGAAAGTGCTTTTGAGAATGGGTCCCTCCCTTTCCTTAGTATTGCTACATTTTTCCACATACTAATCAACCCATGAGATTGGTCGATTGGCAATATTATCACTCTTGTATGATGAATATATGACCTCGTCATTTTCCTACATGCCCTTTAGCACATGAGCCAATCCAAATTGCCAAACTTCATCAAGGACTAACCTTTCATAATCCCTTTACATCACGATGTATTCATCCTGAAAATGAATCCATATATCCTCTAATTGTGGTACATGAGCACTGGAACGACCTGTCTCCCTAAACTTACCCCAATAGTCAAAATTAGTCCACAGATGAAAGTTCTGTGGGGTTACCTCCGCCATTTCTGCATCGAAATTTTTTACCTTGTTGATATTTGGATAGGAATACCTGCCAATCGAAACAGGGAAATGCATTCCTACCTTATGATGCTTAATTTGGACTCGATGATAATCCAATAACTGCCAAACTAATTCCAAAAGGATCCATTTTTCAGTGGGGCACCTCTGCAACTTGCTTGGGACGCCTATGAAACCTTGAATCCGAATGTAGGTGAATTTGGGAAATTCAAAGTAGATTGCTCCCCATTCTCACACCTCTTGGAAATCTTCATCGGAAACCCTCCGATTATGTAATTATTTTTCAAAATGATATAGGAAAACAATGAAGAAAGTGTCATTGACTCTTCGGAAATGCTTTCTCCCCTCATCTGGAGTGAATTGGGTATTAAAATCTTATATTTGGGAGGTGCTACAAACACCCCTAGTATTCAATCTCGCAAAATCTCCTATAGCAGAAGCCATACATACAAGGAAATATGTCATGTAGAAATTCTTCGTTTCTGTCACTTTTCCCAACTGATGGTGAATGTTGTTACTAACATGCTCCCCCCATTAGATAAACTTGTCATTTTTCTTGATAGTTGCTATGTACAAAAACAAACACTCCTGGAATTCATTTATAGAAGGAAGACCTAAAACTCTTCTTAGAAGCATGATGAGATCGTTGACCTCTTGAATAAAATCTGATCGATGTATAGTCTTGGGTAATTTGGAAAAATTCTTAGTCAGATAGGATTTCATCATAACCTTTGATCAAACTTATTCTTTTTTATCCTAATGCTCCACTGCTATTTCCAGTGAAATTGTGGCATAATCTTGAACATTTGGAAGTTTAAAAAATTCCTCGATGAAATCTGGGTCCAAACGAATCACCACCTTATCATCACTATCTCTAATTGACATGGAGTCCTCGTCGTAGTGGGCTGCCGTAGCTAAGACAAAATCTAGGCATTACACAAATGCGACAAAACTGGTGGCAAGGGAAAAACCTTTGTCATAGATGGCCTACATTCATGGCTTCTTGTTCGGGGCCTTTAATCTCTCCCAGAACTAGGGAAGATCAATTTTTCCTAGATCGGTGTCCCTAATATTTCCTTAGTCAGAGGTCAAGCAGGATTGGGGAGTAACCCCAAGAAATGTGTACTTCATCTTCTATTTTCCCTTTGAAATGGTGGAAGAAATCAAAACCTATTTTTTGGGAGCTGAATGTTGCATAAATTCCCAAAACCTGAAAACAAAAAAATTCCAAAATTCTGAACCAAAAAATTCTGAAAGGAATCACCGAATCGAAATCCTCGAAAGAGTTTTTTGAACTGAAATTTCCAAAATCAAAACTCTGAAAGAAATATCTGAAATGAATTTTTCCAAAAATAACTTTTTCGAAAGAGTTTCCCAAAGCCAGAGGTCCCAAAAACCTGAAAGCAACAATTCTCTGAAGTAACAGTTCTCTGAAATTCTTGAAACAAGAAATCTCTGAAAACCCGAAAGCAACAGTTCTCTGAAATTCCAAAAACAACAGTTCTCTGAAATACTTGAAACAAGAAAGTTTCAAAGCTGAAAAGTTTGAAGATTTTCACCGAAGGAGTTCTCCAAATGATTTTCCCACCTTGTGATCTCCCGAAGGAATTTTCTGAATAAGTATTTCCAAATGATATGTGGAGGAAACTACAAAATGAATGTTAAATTACTAAGTTGGAAATTGAGAAACGAAAGGAAGTACGAGGGGCCTAAAAACATCCTTTGAACAACCTTGAAAACATGGATGAAACTCACAAAGTGAAACATGGTGAACCAAAAGAACGACATCACAAAAAATGTAGAGGGAAACCAAAAGAAAACTCAAATGAGGAGAAAATGGAGGAAAAAGACCTAAAACCAAGAGAAAATTAAACAAAAAACATACCTTGAAGAATACATCGCAAAGCACAAGAATGAAATGTCAAAGTGAATGTGTAAGGTAAAAATGACAAGTAAAAATATGAGTTTGTATAGAAATCCTGATATTAATGGTAAAAATTTGATCCGTAAGGAGGTAGGTGAAAATTAATTATGCACAGAATCTCTGAAATTCCAAAAAAATTGGATATTGGACTTAAGAAAATGGGAAGCAAAAATACGAATTGGTGATTGAAAAGTCTGAAACCCGAAAACCTGAAATTTCAAAAATTCATAATTTCAAAAATTTAGACTTCAGAAAACTTCAAGTGAAAATCCTAAAAATGACTTGGAGAACTCTGAAAACTGAAAACCCAAAAGTCTAAAAATTCAGACTTTCGGAGTTTCAGACTTCGTAAGTCTGAGAAGGATTTAAACAATATGAGCGCAAAAGTCTCAAAACCTGTAACCCGAAAGTCTGAAAATTCAGACTTTCAGAGTTTTGGACTTCAGAAAATTTAAAAGAAATTCTGAAAATGAGCTTAAAAAATCCAAAAGAGAAAAATCTCCGAAGTCTGAAAATACAAAATTTTCAAATTCTCGGCCTTAGCAATCTTCACTTTGTGAGGATTTCTTTAAAAAACATTAGTCTGACATATAGCCTTATTCTGGGTAGGTTAAATGGTTAACATTTTTGACGATCTCAAGGGAAAGCTTGCCTACTAAGCTTTTAGACCAATAGCCTTAAACAAAACATTGGGAAAAAGAGTCTCAAAGAGAAAAAAAATGAAAACAAAAACAAAAATGCAAAATCAAAGAAAAAAAATGATGTGCAAAGCACTTGGAGGAAAAGATAAAACATTGTATAGGGTGGAACAATCTCAAAAACAAGCCTTAAGATGTATCCCATTCACATGAATGGGAAATTATTCTCCATTGAGTCTGGATAGACGAAAAGAATCCACCCCTTTGCAGCTTGTAATAATATAGGGCCCACTCCAGACGACATCAGATTTAGCATGCCTGCTTGGTTTAGCTTGGTCTTCGTCCCATTTAAGTACCAAATCTCCTTCTTTGAATGATCTATCAGAAGATTTCTTGTCGAATAATTTTTTTAACATGAGTCTGATGTTGTGTGAGTGTATGCATAGCTATGTTCCAAATTTCCAACAACTCCATGAGTTCAACAAATCTTACTGTTAAAGCATCATCCTCCATAACCTCGAGCTGATAGGCCAATTCCAAGGAAGGTATTTCCAAGGAAAGTGGGAGTTTTGCTTCTCATCCATATACTAGCATGAAAGGTGAAACCCCAATGGCCTTTTTAGGTGTTATTCGATCTTCCCACAGAGCAACCTTAAGCTGCATATGCCAAGTCCTTTTGTTGGCCTACATTGTGTGCTTGACAATCCTTATCAGGTTCTTATTACTAGATTCGGCCAACCCATTTCCCTGTGGATAGTAGTTAGAAAAAGTCTTGAGATATACCCCATTCTTGATGGCCCATTCACTTATTTTCATCTTGAGGAATGCCATTGCATTGTCATATATAACATTAAATGGAACACTGAACCTAGACATGATACTCTCCAAGAATTCAAGGAAAACTTTTTCATTGCTCTCCTTTAAGGCCACCGATTCTATCCAGTGAGTGAAATAATTTGTTAGAGTAAGGACCCATTTATGTCCTTCAATGGATGGAGGATTGATCATACCAATAAAATCAAACCCCCATTGAACAAAGGGTTGATCCACTTGAATAGGATGCAAAAAGAGCACATTCTTTACATTTTCTTACACAAAAATTGGCATCTTTGAACAAGTCTTGCCTGTAGTAACCAACTCACATGATCTTGGTAGTAGTATTTCATTGCGAGTAATTTCCTCTTAACAACCCATTGTGAAACTCTACCAATATCTTGTTCACTTTCTCTGGTTTGATGATGTGTAAAAGAACACCATTCAAATCCTTTCGGAAAAGAATGCCATCTACCACAACATATGGAATGGACCAAAGACAGAAAGTACACCATTGAGTCTTATCCATATTTGGAGTATATACTCCTGAGAGGAGGAAATTTTCCATCTTGGTTAACCAATCAATCTGATCATTTCCTTCATCAATATTGAAGAGCACAACATCCTTAACATCTTAATTTCCATGTCTATAGCCAACTACTGGCACAATCCCTTACCTCTAACAAGTTTAGTGACTTTGATGTGTACATCATACTCCATTACTTTCATAATCCACTCAGCGTGTTTCTCATTGATTTCTTTATTCAACAAAAACTCTTTGACACCAGGATGAGAAACCATTAAATGGATCTTGTTGTTAGACAATAGATGCCTAAACTTGTTTAGGGCTCGAATGACTTCAAAGACCTATTTTTTGATGAAGGAATATTTGAGATCATATTCCTTAAGAGACTGACTGAAAAAGAAAATGGGTTGCTCCATTAGGTCATCATTTTGCTGAGTGAGAATTCATGAAATACTTTCCTGACCTATGAAAGCATATAGAATAAAATCCCTATCAAAATGAGGATTCACCTGTGTAGGAGCTTGGGAGATAGTTGTTTTGATGGCTTTGAAACTTTCTCTTCCCTCCTTCATCCATGAAAATGGGAAATTCTTTTTAAGCATGGCCATTAGTGGTTTTGCTAAAATTGATTGAATCCTGGATGGGTATATGTAGAGTTCTTTAACTAAAACAATATACCCCAATAACTTTCCTTCTTGAAATGCAAAAATGCATTTCTTAGGGTTTAGTGAGATCCCAAACTCTCTACATCTTCGAAAAACCTTCCTTAGATGTGCGATATGATATTCGGCATGTTTGGAATAAATAGTTATATCATCAAGGTAAACCAAGATCATATCATTGATGAGTCCTTTAAATTCCATGTCCATGGCTTTTGGAAAGTAGCCCTTGCATTGGATAATCCGAATGTCATTTTTTTATATGCGTACGTGCCCAACTTAGTGGTGAAAGTCATTTTGAACTGATCAGATTCTTGGACCAGAATCTAATTATACTCTAAATATCCATCCAACATAGAAAATATTTGAGCTCCTGCCACTGTTTTGAGGATCTATTCCATTGACAGAAAAGGGTAATGATCCTGTAAGGAGGCACAATTCAAATCCCTGAAATCTACACAAAGCTGAATCTCTCTGTTCTTTTTCCTTACAGGCACTAAATTAGCTACCCATGATGAATAATTTATGGGAAAAATTATGCATGCTTTGATAATCTTGGTTAGCTCTTTCCTCATTAGTGGCTCAATGTTGGGATTGAATGGCCTTTGTTTCTGACGAACTGGCTTAGAGTTTAGATCCAGTTTAATCATGTGGTTAGCTAGGCCTAGGTCAAAACCATGTAGGTCTTTGTAGCTCCATGTGAAAATATCATGATACTCTCGACAAAATTCAATGAAATATTTCTTTTCTTGTGCAGTGCATACCTTACCAATCTTTAAGCATTTCTCGCTAGCCACCTCAACTTCCTCAAAATATTCTTATTTGACTAGCATATTTGTGCTTTATCATTTGGCCTGGTCATCTGAATTGAAGATAGATTCAAGTGTGACCAATCCTTTTGTAAATTTGTTTCCTTTCAACTAAATGACCTGGTCACCATAGGATTCCTGTAATTTACCTTTGTGTTTGGCAGCGAACTCTGCTTCTTGTTGTAGAAAAAGAATAATATGTTCATCACTATCAAAAACCTACCAATTGCTTACATTATCTAGTACTAGGGGACGAACAACCATTTTTACTATTTGTTTCCCTTCTTTCATGATGTCCACAGGTATATCATATCGAGATCCGATAGTAGAAAGCCTGTCAGCATCTTGATTTTGATTTCTAGGAACTGCATAAATTCCAAAAGCTTCAAACTCCTCTATCAAGTCCCAAACTTGATTCTTATATGATCTTAAGAGATCATTTTTTCGATGCACTACAGGTTGTTACTTGATGAACCACCAATTTTCTATCACCAAAAACAATCAGGGATTTGATTCCTCTTTGTTGGGCTAGCTACATCCCTTGTATAAGAGCCTCATACTTGGCGACATTATTAGTACATCTAAACTACAACCAAAAAGATGAGAAATATTTATCCCCTCCTGAAGAAATTAACATGAATCTTACACTAGATCCATTTTTACTCCTTGTACCATTGAAGAATAGCTGCCACAGTCCTTCAGAATCATTGGGTGTCTTAACTAACTGAGGCACAATTGTACCTTTCTTCATGTATACAATAAGTTCCCAATCCAGTCTCATCCAAAAACAATAGACTAGATTCTTCGTTAGCCAATAAATCAACATATGGGTCATATTGATGGTCTATACTTACCTCCTCAAGCACTGTATCAAGCACCTCCTGTACAAGAGTAGTTGGTTCTTGATCTGTATCTTCATCTTTGTGATCATCAATGGCGTAATTAATTTTGATGGGTTTGGATGTGTAAGGTTCCACGTGATTGTGACATATTGGTTCTGCCCTTATAGTTACCTTAGTTCTCTACCTGGTCCTTGGGATCATATGTGACCAGTTTGATGACAAATAACCACCCATTTTTCATGGTGAAATCCCATGATAAACAAATGGAAAAGAGGGGAGGAATATCAATGACAGATATGTCATGTGTAAATGTCAAGCTAGGACATGCGTCGATAGTAAGTTAAAGCCCTTTAATTACCCCCACAATTTGGACTGCAATACCATCAAGTTGAACAATCCCTCTTATAATTGGAGTATATGGAATTTGCAGTACATCTACGGCTTGCTTAGGCATTATAGAATTGCTGGCTCCAGAATCGATCATACAATTGTGTACCAAATTCTCACTAATAATAAGTGAGATATAGAATGGTTGGGGCTTGTTGGTCTTAGCATGTATTTTCATCTTGGGTTGGCATAAGCTTGTCGCCACTGCTACTTCCTGACCTAACGATCGGTTAGTAGTGCTAAAACTATTCAAAGCCTCTCATAGCAAGTTCCTTTGAGAAGGAATCGAGAGTGCATCCCACATTGGGACACTCAAATTAGTCTTCTTCATTTGCTCCACAATGTTGAATGGAATTGCTCCCACTTTTCTAATGCATTTTGGGAAACTAAGGGCCTCCTTTGGATAATGCTTACTAGGCATTGTGATACTTGAAGCTCCATCTTTCTTTGTAGATTGATCAGCGGATATTTTTGATGATTTATTTTTCATGTATTTACCATCTAGTACTTGTGTTGGGGACTGAGGAGTAGATGCCTAATCATTATTAGAAGACAATGGATCTATTTCCCTTTTCTTGGAACATGTGTTGGATGCTACAGTGGAGGCATCAATATTTAAACCAAAAAATTCTTCTTCTTGCCAATTTAGTAGTGTGTTTTCATCAAGAGGCTCATCTTGACTTTCGGAAGTGGATGGTTCAACAGATGATTCAAGTAGAGAGGATATACTTTGGACCATAAGGGCTTGACTTAAAACTCCATTTAGGAAGAGATTTTAATCATGGGGTTGGGAAGAAGGGTAGCACCATTCATAGTCTTGGATGAGGTTGTTATGGAATGGAACTAAGGCTCTAGATGAGCTGGTAGCTGAGGGATTCTGAAAATTCAAGGGCTTCACATTTGCAGCTTGGGTTAAGGCTTGGCTCTGTGGCTGAACTTTTCCTTGAAATGGAGGACGATTTTCTTGATACTGGGATTGGAAGGGACGAGTATATTAGTACTGCTGCCTCTTCATTGCTATGAGTTCGTTCCCAAAAGTTTGTAACAATGACTTCACCTCAGCCAGGTCATTTGAGGGATTGGACGCATGCATAGCTATCAGAGTAGAAGATGTCAGAACTAGGGCAATGACTGGCTGTTGGCCTGCAAGCTCTGCAAAAACAGGTGTGGGAGGTCTAGGATCAATTTTACCTGCTTGCATCAAGAAATTTTCAGCTCATATGATGATCTCATAAGCATAAGGGATAATGGCTCCCTCGATGGATTGAATCATGACGACAACATCACTATTCAATGCCCGTAAGTAACATAAAAATGCACTATCTAGGGATGTCCTTACAAGTGTCAAGATTTATTTCCAAGTCTTATCAAAATGAAGGTTGAAATCACTCATATACTCTTGAGGAGACCACTAGATAGTATGAAATTATTCTGTAAGCAAGAGATTATTGCTTTTGTCTTCGAATTACTTACACAACTTTTTGCCTAACCCATTCTAAGTGGTAACAGATCTAGCAGTTAAACTTCGAAACCATTGAAGTGCTCTGCCTTTGAATGAGGTAGCGAGAATTAAAATTGCTACATTATATTCTATGATACTATTTAGGGTGTAGATGCTGGCTACATCCAGTATGTGATCCTGAGGTGAAACATTAGTCTCTCCATTATGAAACGGTAAAATTTTCAAGGCTATTGTTGGTATGGCATCTCTTTATGCTAACAACAAAGGAATGTTGGTATTGAAAGAAGTATAAGCATTGGTTGCCATGATGTTCAAAAGTTGGTTGTGTCTTGGTGAAGGAAGACATATTTCAGGAGGAGTTGAATTCCCTCTATGAGGTAAAGCGGCAGCTGATGGTACTGAAAGGTTTCTTCCCCTTTTCCTTGGGGGAGACAAAGAAAGCTCTATATGATAATAATTGTCCCACCTTGAAGAAGCTCTTGTGCAAATCCTTCGCATGAGTTTATGTACTTAACTTTCAAATACAGAGAGATGGAGTCACCAAGTACCTTGTGTCAATGGAATGAGAGGAGATGTACCAACTCTGTCCCATCAGGCATGCCAAAAACTGTTGTCTCAAAATCACTACACCTTATGAATGGCTTGGAAATTAATCATGACACTCAGTGTGATTGGGACACATGGGATCACCTCTCAAGCTATGGGACTTGGGCTTGAGGTGAACCTCTGGAGAAGGTTGACTTCCTCTTCCTAAACTAAACACAACACTACCTCTAATGCAATAAAAATTGATAATTATTCCTATACTAACATTTCATGGGATTAGGGAGAGAGATTTGAAAGGAATAAAACTTAAACTAGGAGTGGTGATGCACCAATTTGGGAAATGTTCAACATCTGGAAGGGTTAATGTCGGAATAAGGTTTGCATCATTGACCACCTTCACCTTTAGCAACTAGAAAGGGTACAAAAATACCACAAACCAATGACAGACGTTCCTCTATTAAATTGTATCATACACAATAGAAAGATCAACTTTGATTTGATACACAGATAATTTATCAAGAGGATAAAAACAAGAACATGTAAAGCATCCACTTAAGTGATAATATTAATGCAAATTTTAATCAACGGAAGGAAAATGTTTGTCACAACTGACGAAAGGTAATCACACTATTCTTTTCACAATATGAAATTGATAATCTGAAATAAAGGTAAATTAATCAATAATGCCAAGGAATCACATTCACAAAGCACAAAATGACTAATCATTCAACACAATAAAACAAATCTTCAAGTGCAAGGTATAACTTTGAATATAATTAAAAGGTTTCAATCAATCTTTGAAAGCACTCTTCCAAGTTTGAAGAGAAACTTCACCAAAAATATCTTAAAAAAATCCATCTCTCAAATAATGGAAGCATTCCACTATTTATAAGTTCCTAGGCTGAGCCATTACAACTGGGCCTTTAACTAAAATCTAATAAAAATAGTAATGTCATTAATAGAAAGGAACAGGCTCCCATGAAAATAGAAAATTTGTTACAAAAAGTTGACCAAGTCAACCCTATAATTTTGACTGATTCTAGAGCTTGAACCTATCCTTTTATGGATGCTCTGCTTGTCCTGGTTCATTTACATCTCCTTTCTCTACAATTTTTTGTTTTCCTTCTTCCCATACATCCATTTGGTGTCTGTACTCGAAGAAGTGCTTGATAACACCCTAATTTTCTTCGTCTTTAGGTCCACATGCATGGTAATTCACTACGTCTGTTGTCTCAATCTCTTTCGTGATCCTGGTTGGAAACCTTCAAAGTTTATTAGTGACTTTCTTTAGTCTCCCTAAGAAATTATGACATAATACTAGTCAGTCAATGGAGTCACTATTTAAATTCTTCATGACATCATTGTTCCGCTTCACCAAATCTTAGAAATTTTCCTTAATCTGGTCCTAAGGAAGAACATCGATATTTTTATTGAAGAACTTGCAGTTGGCATTGTATAATTCCTCTGAGATATCATTGAGGGAATCTGTAATCTCCACTCACTTCTCCTCCAATTTCTTAATCAAATCTTGTAATACGTGACACTGAAATTCCATAGCCTTTTGATATTCGAACAATTTAGAGGCATCATCAATCACCTCTTCCTGAAGAATCAAGTCAGAATCTTCCTCTCTAATGTCACTCCATGTTGCCAAAGTTAAATTTAAATTATTATTATCCTCGGAGAAAGATTCATCCATCTTAGCAATGGTGATTTTTGCAACTTGCAAATCATTATAAATCTCAACGGCTTCCTTGATCAAAGGATTGGCTTCCTGCAGGATTCTTTCCATCCATCCACTCACTAATCTCCCTTTCTGGCCTAGCTTCTCAAGCTCATGATAAGAAATATCATTGATTGCAGATGAAATTTTCATAGCCGTAGTATTTGAGATGTCAGTGGATGGAGTGGGCTAGGTTACTCTACGCAATAATGTTGTGAGCTACTCAAACTTGGCCTTGAGCTCATCCTTGGTACCCTTGTCTTTGTCATATTTCTCAAAAAGGGCCCCAAGAGCAGTGTGTACATCCCTCTTGGCTCCTTCATGAGTATCCTTTCCCAATGATAACTTTGATATTCAGTAATCAGTTGTTGTGATGGTTTCTTTAGTTTTACCCTCAACAGGGGTAGCCACTTCTATCTCATGCTCTCCAGATGGATTAACCGTCAAAATTGATATGGTTCTCGGTTTCTTGGCCTATCTTTTGGGCATGGATTCCAATATACTGAGATCTATAAAATCTCCTAGAGGAACCTTTTCCTTTGTCTTAGGATTATGTCTAAACAACCACTCTGGTATGGTTAGAGCCGATGAACATGGAGTAGCAGATCTGATACCTAAGCATTAGTTAGAACAAGATCACTAGAAATACCAGTTGATATCTAAGCAGAGGTAACAATGATAGGTGTGGATGTAAGGACAACCATATGAATTGAAAAAGTAATGCTGGGAGTTGTAATTGAATAAAATGGGAGCGTCAAAGGCAGTGAAGAGGAAATGGGTGACCCAATATTCTCCCCAGCTGATAAAACTAGAAGTGATGAGAATACCTAGGCCATAAGAGGGGATGGGAGAGAAGAAATGATGGTAGAAGTGGAAAGGACTGATACTAGAAGTGATAATGGAGGAAGGGGAAGATGTGATGACTCCTCAATGACACTAGGAGAGTCATTGACTTCAACTACCTCTATAAATAGCACTGCAAATTATGTATTGTTGGGAGAAGCAAACCTAGAGAGAGATGAGCCACCAACCAAAAATGAGATCTTCTTTGGAATGGTAGGAACCCTTTGAGTCGACCTATTTCCTTTTTTGGGTGTTGGTTGGTTTATTGCTGATGTAGACCCTATATTTGTAGGTTAATTTTCCCCTTTGGGTGAGATTCCGAAGGAGTCCAACCAACTGAAAGTCCTTTTTAGAATGGGTCCCGCCATTTCCTTAGTATTGCTACATTCTTCCACATACCAATCAACCCATGATAGTGGTTGATTGGTAATATTATCAATCTTGTATGATGAATCTAGGACCTCATCACTGTCCTACATGTCCTTTGGCACATCAGCCAATCCAAATTGCTAAACTTCATCGAGGGTTAACCTTTCATAATCCCTTTTCCACACGATGTATTCATCCTGAAAATGAATCCATATATCCTCTAATTTTGGTGTGTGAGCACGGGACTGACCTGTCTCCACAAACTTACCCTATTAGTCAAAATTAGTCCATGGATGAAAGGTTTGCAGTGTTACCTCCACCATTTTTGCATCGACATTTTTTGCCTTGTGGATATTTGGGTAGGAATACCTACCAATTGAAATAGGGAAATTCATTCCATCCTTATGACGCTTATTTTTTATTCGATGATAATCCAACAACTGCCGAACTAATTCCAAAAGAATCCATTTGTCAGTGGGGAACCTCTACAGCTTTCTTGGAATGCCTATGAAACTTGGAATCCAAATGTAGGTGAATGTGGGAAATTGAAAGTAGATTGCTCCCCATTCTCCCATCTCTTGGAAAGCTTCATCAGAAACCCTTCGATTATATAATCTTTGTCAAAACATTAAAGGACAATAGCGAAGAAAGTGTCGTTGTCTCTTCAGAAATGCTTTCTCTCCTTGTCATGAGTGAGTTGGGGATAAAACTCATATATTTGGGAGATGATGCGAACACCCCTGGTATTCAATCCTATGAAATCTCCCATAGTAGTAGCCGCATATACCAGGAAATATGTCATTTAGAAAGTATTCATTTCTGTCACTTTACCCAACTGATAGCGAATGTTGCTACTAACATGCTCCCTCCATCAGATAAACTGATCACTCTTCTTGATAGTTTCTATGTACAAAAACATCCACTCCTGGAATTCATTTACAGAAGGAAGACTTGAAACTCTTCTTAGAAGCACGATGAGATCATTGACCTCTTGAATAAAATATGATCGATGTATAGTTTTGGGTAATTTGGAAAAATTCTTAGTTGGATAGGATTTCATTATAACCTTTGAGCATACTTCTTCTTTTTTATCCTAATGTTCCACTGCTATTTCCAATGAAATTGTGGCGTAATCTTGAACATCTGGAAGTTTAAAAAAGTCCTCAAAGAAATATGGGTCCGAATGGATCACCACCTTATCAGCACTATATCTAATTGAGATGGAGTCCTCATCGTAGTGGGTTGTTGTAGCTAAGACAAAATCTGGGCATTGCACTAATGCGGGAAAACCCGCGACAAGGGAAAAACCACTGTCATAGATGGCCTGCATTCATGGCTTCTTGTTTGGGGCCTTTATTCTCTCACAGAACTCGAGAAGATCAATTTGTCCTAGATCAGTGTCCCTAATATTTCCTAAGTCAGAGCTCAAGCAGGATTGGGGAGAAACCCCGAGAAATGTGTACTTCATCTTCTCTTTTTCCATTGAAGTGGAGGGAGACATCAAAATGTATGTTTTGGGAGTTGAATGTCGTAGAAATTCCAGAAACCTGAAAACAAGAAAACTCCAAAATTCTGAACCGAAAAATTCTGAAAGGAATCACCGAATTGAAATCCCCGAAAGAGTATTCTGAACTAAAATTTCCTAAATCAAAACTTTGAAAGAAATCTCCAAAATGAATTTGTCCAAAAATAACTTTTCTGAAAGATTTTCTTGAAGCCAGAGGTCCCAAAAAACCTGAAATCCACAATTCTCCAAAGCAACAGTTCTCTGGAATTCTGAAAACAAGAAATCTTTAAAAACCCAAAAGTAATAGTTCTCCAAAATTTTGAAAGCAAGAAAGTTCTGAAGTTGAAAACTCTGAATATTTTCACATGATTTTCCTACCTTGTGATCTCCCAAATGAATTCTCCAAAATGAATTTTCCAAATAAGTCTTTCCAAATGATTTCTGGAGGAAAGTTCAAAATAAATGTTAAATTGCTAATTCTGAAATCAAGAAACAAAAGGAAGTACGAGGGGCCTAAAAAAAACCTTTGAACAACCTTGAAAACTAGGAGGAAACTCACAAAATGAAACATGGTGAACCAAAAGAAAACTCGAATGAGGAGAAAATGGAGGAAAAAGACCTAAAACCAAAAGAAAATTAAACAAAAAACATACCTTGAAAAAGATGTCGCAAAGTACAAGAATGAAATGTCAGAGTGAATGTGTTAGCTAAAAATGATAAGTAAAAATCTGAGTTTACATAGAAATCCTGATATTAATGGTAAAAATTTGATCCGTACGGAGGTAGGTGAAAATTAATTACACACAGAATCTCTGAAGTTTCGAAACCTGAAAGCCCGAAATTCCAAAAATTCGGGATATTAGAATTCGGAAAATGGGAAGTAAAAAGATGAATAATTGGCGATTGAAAAGTCTGACAATTCGGAATTTCAATTATTCAAACTTCAGAAAACTTCAAGTGAAAATTCTAAAAATTACTCGGAGAACTCTAAAAACCTGAAACCCAAAAGTCTGAAAATTTAGACTTTCAGAGTTTCGAAGTTCAGAAGTTTGAGAAGGATTTAAATAATATGAGCCAAAAATTTACGAAACCAGAAAACCTTAAATTCCAAAAATTTGGACTTTCAGAGTTTCAAACTTTTGAAAATTTCAAAAGAAATTATGAAATCGAGCTCAAAAAATCTGAAAGAGAAAAAACTCCGAAGTTCAAACATTGAAAATTTTCAAATCCTCGGCCTTAATCATCTTCACTGTGTGAGGATTTCTCTAAAAAACATTAGTTTGACATATAGCCTTCTTCTGGGGAGGCTAAATGGTTAACAATATCTTGGATTTGTATCCTTGACTTATGCAATGTACAATCTTCCTTTTCTCTAAGTTATTATAATGTATGATTTAGTTTGATAATCTATTGAAGCGTTGTAGCTAGATCACCATCATTATCTACACTTCCTGTATGCATTCCATTTGTTAGAATCTGTAGTACTAAACTTGCATTTCTTTTATGGATTAGTACAACTATATCTTTATACATTTATCCTTCAGTCTAAACTGAAATAAATGCACTTATTTGATTCAACTTGTAGAATGTAATACTTTTGATATGAAAACATAATAGTTAGTGTTTATTTCCTTCTTCCTACCTGTACCTGCACATTTAGATAAACTAGTTAGAAAACATTAGGATTTTTGGCCTCTCTTATGTTCCATAGTTTTCTTCTTTTATCTTTCTTTCTCTAAAATGATCATGGGAATCACATGTGCTGATGTAGAATACTTCTCTTATCAACTTTGTATCTATCTCTAATGTATCTTATACCTGTAACTCATACCTCCTGATGTCAAGAGATCAATTTACACGAAATTAGATAGTACAAGAATATGGATTAACCTTGAGCTCGTGACTTACACTATTTTCCTTTTTTGTTTCTCAAGTATAATTTATCGTGGATAGCAAGGATGAAGATGAAGTAAAGCTGGAGCTGGACGTGGAGCAATGGAGATGAAAGAAACTCAAGGCAATGATGGGATTTTTCATACTCCTTTACTTTTATTTTCATCCATATGTACCTTCTACTTCAGTAGTTATGAGTTACTTTTGAGTTACATCCCACGAATTGTGTGGGAAACATTTAAACTCCTTATGAATAAAACATTAAATTATGGAACTGAGTTATGTAATTGTTTCTGCATTTCAGTTTTATGTATGGATTGTATAACAAACTAAACAACTCAATAACATAATTGGATGTATTTAATCATGAAGGAAAGAACTTTAAAATATATTCAACTTTAATAATGAACTGCCAATTACTGTAATCTACAACTTTGTCTTCTTTTCTAAAAGTTAACACTCCACCTATTTTGTATTTTTGGTCTTCATCAAACTAATACATCTATCCTTAGGGATTTAGTATTATTTTGCTGAAAATAAACATGGAATTGTAGACTATGTGGTTTGTTACATTTTGTAACAACACACATAGGTGCAAATCACATGTAACCATTAATTTTTGCAACTAAAAAAAATGTATTGCCCTAGTTAGGTTCACTTCACCAATGCCATCAATCGTAATGAAGTTTCAAGTTGCCCATTTTTGCACGAGTGCAAAAATTGTCAACACTAACCATTGAGAGTCATATGTTAACATTATTTACAAGGGTGTATGTGCAATATCATACATATAAATAGTTTACCATCATACACAGAATATGTCCAGAATAGTAAGGAAGTAAACATCCCACATTATGTTCTTATACATTGTATAGTGTGTAAATAAAACATCAAAATAATCATTTTTCACAGACATCCACGATCATCTAAAGCACACTATACATATCTAATATAAAAATATACATTTCACATACATCCATACTCATCATATCAAAATCATAACTAAACTCATTAACTAAATCATCATTAACTACATTTATACCCATCACATTGCAATCATTACAAAACTAAAAAAATAACTCAAACATCAAAAATATGTATATATATATAGAAAATCTATCAAAATGGGCCTACAAAACTACCTAGTGAATTGAATATTCATTAATCAGACACTCCCTCTGGCACTACTCTCCTGATCATCATATGGGCCTCTAAATGGTCGCTTGCCTAGACCTCTTGGTGGCTAACCCACACTTGTGGCACTACCTGATGGATCATGTCTTCATCGAGCCAAAATCATAGCATATCAAGGCTCTTTAGGAAGCCTCCGCCTCACAAAGTCCTTATAATAATAATATCCTTAGGTAGTTCCTAGTATTTAGCCATACCCACATTACCATGTGATCCCATATGACCACTAGTTTGAGCCCTAACAACTTATAGCTTGGACCTTGATATCGTTGGGCTTGTCACACCAAAGGCCTTTTGCAAGGCCTCTCTATCTTTTCTATATTTGTCTCTATGAGAACTTTCCTGCATAATCTCTACATGTACAATAGTGAGCTACTAACTCAGATCATCTCTCTCTCTCTCTCCAGTCACATTGTGCCTATAACCAATCAATATGGCCCATTTAACTAACAATGTGGCCTTCTCAGCCTTTAATCTTACTATGGAAGCCTCAAACAAATCCACTCTATCATTCTCACCCCCTCCCTCAGTGCCAACCTCCAATACAACCTCTACATGATCCTACACCCACCTCTCAAATCCATCTAACTGTCCATGCCACCAGGTCACATAAGCCTCCATCACACCATCATCATCATACCCCACCACTACCCTTGTGCATCCACTCTCGGCCCTAACTCCTCCTCATATGTCATCTCAAGTGGATCCTCTACTATCATCACCAATCCGACACTATGATAATTCTTCACCGGGAACTCCTCGTGCTATGATTATTTACTAATGCACAGCCTTTAGTTTGGTGGATGTAATCTGGAAACACAACAAAAAACATAACACAAGAATACCATAGACTATGATAAAAAGGAATGATGATAAATCTGAAATATCAGAGTAAATTATAATATTAGCATGAAATTGTTACAATCTCACCCATGAGGTACTTCAAGTGTTATTGACTTCACTTGCCTTCCACCAATACTATGGGAGAAACTTTACAATTACACCTCTTAATGGCTTCTTCAACACACCTTTAAACTGATGGCTTCCTTTACACACTTACTCATACAATATTTCTCACTACTTCCTTCTATGCTAAATGAGGGGGGTGGCCTCTTTATTTATAGAACTTCCAGGCTTATCCATCTTATCTGTAAGATAGGATAAGAAATCCACTCTGACGAATCATATTCCATACCTTAACTCTTATCTGTACATGTAAGCTTATCTTTTAAGATAAGATAAACCTTATCATTTCACATGGGTTCCACATTTTTAGACTTTTTACAAATAAAATACACAAAATATTTATGACCTCACTCCTTGTCCTTATTACCAATATAATATTTCTAATTCCTAATCATGTAGACCCTACTTCTCTACTTACCCCAACTTTGACATTTTAACATTACTGGACCACTTACGACAACTATTTACTTTTTACCACAACATTCCTATTGTACTTTTGACTATTTCCGTACTATACATTATTGGCGATGTCGTACTGGCAGCGCCGTTATCTTCTATCGGACGCTACTACTAATTATACTTAACAACATCCTATTCCTAATACATACATTAATGAAATAGAAATTACGGAGGAAAATTTTAGTGTCGACATCTTCCCCCTTCCTAGCTTCTACTCCATCCTCGGAGTAGACTATTCTGGTGCTTGGAAAATCTTCAACTTGTCGTGGTTGACCCATTTCGTAATGGGAGTGCCATCTAATTCCTCCAGTCGGTACGTACCATTTTCATGCACAGCTGCTATTTTGTAGGGCCCCATCCATTTTGGAAGAAATTTTCTCTGTCTTCTTTTTTTGTATCTAGAATCATATACTAGAACCAAGTCATTCACATGAAATGGAGACCACCAGATCTTTTGATCAAAGTATTCCTTCTGCTTCATTTTCTTCTTATAGCTTGTATCCTTAGCTATTTCCCTCATTTCCTCTAGCAAATGAAGATGTACCAACCTTTCTTTTACTGAATCACTTTCATCCATTCTTTCATTTTCCATTACTCTGACCGTGGGAATATCAAACTCAATAGGAAGAACTGGATCAATGCCATAAGCCAACTGAAATGGGGAGTATCCTGTTGCTGACTTTGATGTTGCCCTATATGCCCACAATGCTGCATGAATCCTCTTATCCCATTTATGTACCTGCAAGGCTGCATCTTTTGCTAGAATTTGACACAACACAAAATTTGTTCGTTCCACCTGTCCATTTGTGCTTGGCTTGTATGTTGTTGCCTTCCTGTGCTTAATAGAAAAATTATTGACTAGGGCTTCTACTACCTCATTAATGAAGTGGCTTCCTTGATCTGTTACAATTTCTAATGGACAACCAAATCTGGTGACAATGCGTTCATATATGAACCTTGCCACTTCATCCATGGAAGTTGTTTTCAATGGCCTAGCTTCAACCCACTTGGTTAAATAATCTGTGGCAACTACAATATACTTATTTTGGCATGAGGTAGTTAGAAGTGGACCTACAATGTCTATTCCCCACTTTTCAAAGGGACCAAGTGGAAGAATAGGGCATAATGGAGCTGATGAAGTCTTACGGTTACCATGTGTTTGACAAATATCACATGTCTTACAATAATTATAACAATCTTTAAAAAGAGTGGGCCAGTGATAACCTGCATCCAAGATCCTTCTTGCTGTAAGTTGTCCAGAGAAGTGCCCTCCACATGTACCATTGTGGAATTCTTCTAGCAGTTCCTTCCCTTGATCACGTCCAACTGCCCTCTTGTACTGTCCATCAGGTCCTATTCAAAATAATACTCCATGCAGAATAGAATATGGACGACTGGCTTGAGTAATCTTTCTCTTAGTCTTTGCATTGGCACCATCAGGAAACTTGAATTCATTCAGATAATTCCAAATATCTATGTATTCACTAGGGATTGTGTCAAGGGATAACAATGCTGCATCGGGGAAATCATCATCATCACAAGATGATCCTAAACCATCATAGGCTCGAGAGAGTGCATCTGCATTGACATGCTTCTTTCCTGGCCTATCTATAATATCAAATTCAAATTCTTGTAGCAAAATTATCCATCTTGCTATCCTCCCTGATGGGTTAGGCTTATTGACAATATATTTTAGAGCCTGATGATCTGTTACAACTATAAATTTCTACCCTAGCAAGTAATTTCTAAACTTCTTTACAGCAAAAATGATAGCTAGAGCCTCTTTTTCAGTTACAGTATAATTTACCTCAGCACTGCTCATTTGTCTGCTCCCAAAGTAAATTGGATGTTCATTCCCATTTTCATCCTTTTGGCTCAAAGTACTTCCTAGTGCTGCATCTGAGGCATCAGTGTACACAATGAATGGCTTGCTCCAATCTGGATTCTTTAAAACAGGTGAAGACACCAGGGCTTCCTTCAGTTGTCCAAAAGCTTCATGCGCCTTATTTCCTGGTTCATAAGTAACATCCTTCTTCAAGAACTGGGTTAGTGGCTGTGCAATCTTTGAGAAATTCTTGATGAACCTTCTATAGTAACCCACATGGCCTAAAAATGATCTCAACTTACTTCTATTCATAGGAAATGGTAAATCTTTGATTTTTGAAACTTTATCAGGATCAGTACCAATACCATCTCTGGATACAACATGCCCTAACAAAACACCTTTAGAACATCCAAAGACACACTTTGTAGGGTTTAGTGAGGCTTGTGCTTCATCTAACCTTTGAAATGCTGTCTCCATCTGGTGCAGGTGGTCCATCTTGCTCCCATAGATGCAAAAATCATCCAGAAATACTCTGATGAAGTTCCCAATGTAGGGTTCGAACACCCTATTCATCAAACACTGGAATGTTGCTGGAGCATTACACAACCCAAAAGGCATAACTCTATAAGCAAACGTTCCCCAAGGAGTGGTGAACGTGGTCTTCAGCTGATCTTTCTCTGCTATACGGACTTGGTTGTATCCGCTATATCCATCAGCAAAACTATAACACTCCTGGCCAGCTACTTCGTCCAAGATCTGATCTGAGAATGGAAGAGGGTAATGATCCTTCTTTGTTGCCTTATTGAGCTTCCTGTAATCAACACAAATGCGTAGCTTCCCATTATTTTTTATTGAGATCACAATGGGAGAAACCCATTCTGAATTCTCCACAGCAAATATGAATCCTGCATCAAGCAACTTATCTATTTCTTCTTTTACAGTCTTGGAAAAATTAGGATTCATTCTATATGGCATTTTCTTTATAGGCTTAGCACCATCTACCAGCTCAATAGAATGTTCTACCCAACTTACTTGACGGAGTTCCTTGTAATCAAAAGTGAATATGTGTATGTACCTTCGAAAGAGCTGGAGGTAGGATTCCTTCTCACTCTCCATCACAGCATCACCAATCTTTATTTGTTGGAGACGATCATCAACTTCTTCTTCAGATAATTTTATGGGGTCATGAGTTGGTGTGACTGGAAGGATATCCATGACTGAAACATCAACCTCACTTTCTTCATCTTCAGTGTCCACTTCACTGGTACTAGAGTAATCAGAGGATGTCCAATCATCAGTTTCATCACTTGAATCCACAGGTTCTGCCTTATGATGTCGAGGGATCACGTTTATCTTCACCCTCTCTCTACCACGTCCAAGTGTCATGAAGCCTTCATTCCAGTAGTTTCTTGCATGAACTCTCCTTAGCCATGGTCTTCCCAGCAACATTGGGTATGCAACAGTACCATTTTTCATCACCTGAAAGTCTACCACACATACAACACCCATAACAGATATTGCCACATTTGAAACTACACCTTCTGGTTTAGTTTTTCCCTTATTTAATGACCTTAACATAAGTGTTGAAGGGTGATCAATTTTTAAACCCAACATATTCATTACAGACTCAGTCATTACATTAACTGCAGCACCTCCATCAACTAAGACATCATGAATTGAAATACCATTACATAATACCTCAGCTTGTGGAGCATAGGGATCCGCCTCTGCCTCCAAAACAGGGACCTCAACCTCCTTCCTTCATCAAGCATTGAGTCCACTTCGCAGCTCCCGCCTCTTCTCAGAAGACATAGCCAAGAGTTGACCATATGTAATATTTGCAGGCCTTTTGGACAGATCTTCCAAGATGGAGTATGGTCCTTGCCCCTGTGAAATCAGAAAATCCTGCACACCCAACTTTCTTCTCCTATGTTTCTTACTAGTTTCTCCTTTCATCTTCTTAGGATCATTTCCATCTTGATTATCTTTTTCTTTCTTTCTTTTTGTTACAAACACATCTACTTCATTATTTATTCTCTTATCTACTACATCAAAAGAATTCACAGGTGCTTTTCCTTTATCATTATCTCCTTTACCAGATGTAGAAGCTCTATCTGGACAATTATACTTATAATGACCCTTTTTATAACAACCATAACATACAACTTCAGAAATATTTCTTTTTGGACCTCTATCTCCTCCCTGAGAACTAAATTCTTTTCCTTGAAGAAGATTAATAGTTAACTGACCCATTTTTTGAGCAGATCTTCATACTCAGTAGATGTACTAGGAGAAAGATTTGTGCTCACCGAGAGTGGTTGTGGATTCTGGACCAAAGGTGCTGGTGTAGGCTCTAATTTAGCAACAATTTCTTTGGGCTCCTCTTCCATGCTTTCTTCTTGCCTTCTTGCAATCTCCTTTGCTTGTTCAATGGTAGCTGGGTGGTCATACTTCACTCGTTGTCTGATCTCTGGCTTCATCCCAAGAATGAAGTGCTTACATAGGAGATTATCCACGCCATTCATCAACCCATCCGCTAATCCTTCCTTCCGGATCTGGGCATCGAGCTTCCTCCTTAGCTCTAGAACACGAGCATGATAATCCCTTATCTTCTCCTTCTCTCCTTGGGATAGCTTTGTGATATCGATCATGAGATCTGCATATCTCTGTTGTTCACCAAATTCTTCAAGAAAACTTTCAGTTAATAAATCCCATGAGTTTTTCACATTATCACCTAGTGTTTCAAACCACCTAAGGGCTGAACCATCCAAAAAGGTAGGAAAAAATTCAGTCCATTGTTCCCTTCTTATAAGGCCATTACAAATACAAGATCGTTTAAACTCTTGAATGAAAGAGGAAGCATCTTCATTAGATTGGGCTGAAAAAACAGGAATCTTCCCCATTTTCAAAAGTAACCACAGTGAAATACCAACCCACAAGTACAATCAACAAGACTTATGTGCACAAATAATTGAAATCACTATAATAGAAAATAGAAATGACCACGGTAAACTATGGTAAAACTTGATTTACTGTGGTAAAAACTGACTTTACTGTGGTAAACACTATTCACAGTAAAAAGTGAAGTTACTGCGGTAAATACTATTCACGGTAAAAAGTGACTTTACTGTGGTAAATACTATTGACAGCAAAAATGACTTTACCATGGTAACTACTATTCACGGCAAAAATGAATTTACCATGGTAACTACTATGCACAGTAAAAACAAGGTTACCCTCCAATTGATTTTTGACTAAGCGGGAATATCTCTCCAGAAAATCCACCAACGAGGAATGGTCCCGGCAACGGAACCAAAATGTCATCACCAATCCGGCACTATGATAATTCTTCACCGGGAACTCCTCGTGCTATGATTATTTACTAATGCACAACCTTTAGTTTGGTGGATGTAATCTGGAAACACAACAACAAACATAACACAAGAATACCATAGACTATGATAAGAAGGAATGATGATAAATCTGAAATATCAGAGTAAATTATAATATTAACATGAAATTGTTACAATCTCACCCATGAGGTACTTCAAGTGTTATTGACTTCACTTGCCTTCCACCAATACTATGGGAGAAACTTTACAATTACACCTCTTAATGGCTTCTTCAACACACCTTTAAACTGATGGCTTCCTTTACACACTTCATACAATATTTCTCACTACTTCCTTCTATGCTAAATGAGGGGGGTGGCCTCTTTATTTATAGAACTTCCAGGCTTATCCATCTTATCTGTAAGATAGGATAAGAAATCCACTCTGACGAATCATATTCCATACCTTAACTCTTATCTGTACATGTAAGCTTATCTTTTAAGATAAGATAAACCTTATCATTTCACATGGGTTCCACATTTTTAGACTTTTTACAAATAAAATACACAAAATATTTATGACCTCACTCCTTGTCCTTATTACCAATATAATATTTCTAATTCCTAATCATGTAGACCCTACTTCTCTACTTACCCCAACTTTGACATTTTAACATTACTGGACCACTTACGACAAATATTTACTTTTTACCACAACATTCCTATTGTACTTTTGACTATTACCATACTATACATTATTGGCGGCGTCGTACTGGCAGTGCTGTTATCTTCTATCGGACGCTACTACTAATTATACTTAACAACATCCTATTCCTAATACATACATTAATGAAATAGAAATTACGGAGGAAAATTTTATCGTCGACAGTACCACTGATAGTGCCACATCTAAATGTGCATCATTTGACCTTCCCTAGGACAAGTGAAGACCATTTTTGACACATCCTGAACAGAGTCTGAACTAGCACACTGAGGTGGAGTCATTATAAGTTATAAGATTCAACTAGTTGTCCCTTGAACCCCACACCCACCTATCCTTCTACATGGCCCTCAACTCTCCCTCTGCACTTGACCATACTGAAAAATGTATATAAGGCCTCCAACAAGACAGGGAGATCGTATAATTTGGCTAAGAGTTCAACTTTAATCAGTGCTTCGATACACTCAGAGAAAGCATGTTATGGCTACAGGGAGGTGTAGGTGATCTTCACCTCATAGCATGCCTTTAGATACTCCATATGGGTGTATATGACTACCACTCCTGACTGAGTCATTGCAGATGAACTCATCTCCCAACATTAAAACAAAATGATACATTGAATCCAAACCTTTTCCATGTCCTTAAAGACCATAGATCCATCTATATATGTGTGAACAAAGTAGGGACCCAAGTAAACTCTCTCCATAAATCCATCATATCAGCTATCAGATGCAATAAAAATGGGAGTGATAGGCCCCCACTGAATTTTGGGGTCATGGATAGGTAATCCCCATCAAGGATCATGATGTTTGAGGAATGGACCTTCATCATCATCATTATAAATTACACCACTAGGGGTTTTCAACCTCTGGATGATTAGACTACATCTTGTCAGGAGAAGATAATCATTACATTTAGCACCCTTGGAAGAGACATCATCAATCACTTACTTGGGACCTGCGGGCATCTTCTGTACTTGTTACAGTGTAGGATCCTATGTATATCCAACAATGCAGACTTTCATCTCTTTAGTATGGAAACCAGAACATCCTTAACTGATTATTGTCCCATTTTTTGGAGTCGCTAGCTGGAGGATCATCATGTCCTTAGGAATATGTCTATAATGGTACATCCCTCCCAGGGAGATAACTCTTTTCTTGGATGAGAATGAGTGAATACCACACATGAGAAACTGATGATGAACACTATCCACTATCTATATAATTCTATCATATGTTGTTAGTCTATATAGTTTGCATCCATAAAGAATCTGATTTGTACATTGTATCTCAAACTCTTCAAAAATTAATAGGAAATCAATCACCTTCACTTTCTTGTTACACAACTCTTCTATCGTAACACTTGAAATCTGCCAACGATTCCACTGTAAATCATGGGTGGGGACCCTATCAAAATCATTCACAACTGGTGTGCTCCCTAGCAATTTGATTTCTGTTGCAATGTCTTTAGGAAGAAACACGTTCAAATATTTGCAGAATCCAAAAAACATCATTCACTAAATTTTGCAACGATGGGCCTCCATTACCTCTAGACATCTTCTAGCCACGTTGGGCCATCTGCACCAAAGTCTGATGGAACTCAAAAATTAGGGTATTTCCAGAGGCTTAAGAACTGAGATCCTCATCCGTAATTCACATGGCCCCAAATGGCCTTTGTGCTATCTATAATGTTCCTTGGTTGAACCATTCATAGGAGAAAGCCTGCCTCTAGTGATTGAGAATATATGAAGAATCTTTTGATATTGTTCTAAGAGGGTGAATCTTCTTCTAGTATCCTATTGAGTGACTGATCGAAACTAAGCCATGAAGTCTCTCATCATTTCACTTTCTCCTTTCCTCATTTGAGCCAACTGCACCAAGAGCCTCTTGAAAATCTTTAGTTGATTTAAATCTTTCCTGGAAGGCAGCCTTAATGTCATCCCATCCAGTGATGGATCGGGAAGGCAGGAGGTAGAGCCATTCTGCTAATTTTTCTTGGAGGGACTCCATGAACAATCTTACAGCAACATCTTCATGTTGGACACCGAGAGTTCCATATGATGTTGTGAAATTCCCAGTAATGTGTTCTTTAGGATGTTGTGTGTTGTCACCTTTGAACTTCGGAAAGTTCTTGCAGGAATCCGTTGGTAGATCGTGGAGAGGTGGCTCAAGAGCAAGTGGGCCCCTAGTATTCATTCCCCATGGAACAATGGGTTGATGGTATTTCTTCTTCATCTGCCATTGTCATTTCTACTTCTACTCTTACATCTACAAATTCTTCATCGAAATCTTCTTCTTCTGGGAGCTCACTACTCAATGGTGGTTGAAAAATGAGAGAATTTGAAGGTGGAGTATCCACAGGAGTTTTGATAGGATTTCCTGGTGAACTTTGTGAAGATATAGATGGAGAGGACGCTTGAGAGAAGAAGTATGGATTATCTCTAATTCGTTCTTGCTGATTTTTGTGAAGCCTCGAAATTGAAATCATCAACACCTCTTAACTTGATCAACCTAGTGTGTCTTCCTTTAGCCGGCTTTTGAAAAATTTTGTAGTCACAACATGAAAGGACAATGTCGAATGTGAAAAGTCGCATGCAGAAATCAGCAGTGTATCTTTCAACCATAGATTTTTATGAGCTATTTTATCTATTTTTTTCGATTTTTGATTTCTTTTTTGAATTTTTGGGACCTTGTGGTCGTATATTGGGTGCGGATGCTACTAAATCTGCCCCACAAATGGGTGGTGAAGATCAATTTCTAAAAACTGATGATGAGAAAATTTGTTGCATGGACAAACTTGTGGATTTCTTGCCAACACTCTGGGAATCTAAGTCCCTCTACTTAACCAGTGTAGCTACCATATATGCATGCGCGTGAAAAGTGTGGATTTCTGTGGTGGCCTTTCGACTCAGAGGATCTAACAGGGGCACTCCATTGACCTTGTAGAAAATCTAGCAATCTCTTGCTAGGGAAGACTTTGTCTGGAAGTGGGAAAGGGATCTGAGAATTGAGGTAGGAGAACTAATGTTGCAAGTAGAAAATAAAAGACTTGCATGCACCAGTCAGAAGTTTCATCACATGCACTTGAATTTCAGAAGAAAACAAATTTGAAAAACAACAACAAAACTAAATAGAGCTTAATGAACACAAAGTACCAATAAACCCCTCAATCAAAGAGGCTAAAATTCCTTCTTCCTTTATTGAAGCTCAAGCAAAATTCGTACATAATGTGGGAATGGAAGAAATTCAGAAAGGGGGGAATAGAAGAAAATAGCTATCTCCTTTGTTCTCTCAAGGTGTAATATACTCTTGAGTTTACAAGATCAATCACAAACCCTTTACGATGGGAATGGAGTTGCAATTTATAGAATGAGAGGTGACTTATCGTCTTCCTCATGACCTTTCAAATACCTTAATATGACTTAAGACTGTTCATATTCCACTTTAAATATTTAAGTCCCTTTTATAATAGTAAGGCAACTTAATCTATATTATATTTCTAAATTCATTTAAGTCATATTAAAAAGTGCAACCCTCAACGCAAAAATATAACATTTAAGAGAGACAGTTTCATATGAGGAGTGAAGAGAGAGAGAGAGATAGCAGAGGAAGAAGAAGAGGAAGAATTATGCCAAAGGATGAGTTGCTATAGTGGACTTGGCTCCATTAGCTTCGACTATTCTCCACTTCGTAATCCTGAGAAGTCTTCTGACCCATCCACTTTAGCTTCATATTTCCCTTATAAAAATAAACTTACTATTTTTAGTAAGTATGAGAAATAAGGTCCCCAATCTTTAATTGGATGTTGCGGCTCAGTTTTCCTCTTTCTCCCTGCGTTCCTCATTCCTTCTAGATCAACTTTCTATTTTTAGCAGGTGCTCGAGGGCACACTTAATATTTTTAGTAAGTGCCAAAAATGTCCATTCTGGTGGATTCTCAGTTGTAGTGCACCTCTAATGTCTTCGTCTTCTTTGCAGGTTCTTCTATTGATGACTTTCCCAAAATAACAGTTCCTATGTAGTAGACCTGCTATTTTAAGAAAGTTTACGTCTGGGAGTCAGATTCATGTGGAACAAATTTTTTTGATATGGGTTTTTTCCCAATATCCTCCCTTTGAAATTTTGGGCCGACCCGCTTAATAGTCCAGGAGATTTTTAAACTTTAATTATCAGACCTGGCAGTTTCTTCTAGGTACAGCAGCCATTAATTGACCTCAAAATTTCAGGTCTATTTTTCTCCTCCATTTGTGAATAAATTTGTATTTTTTATGTGGGTTTTTTCTTCTGGTGCTTCACATGCAATCTTACTTCGATCTGGCAACCGATTTGACAAGAAATCCCACTTCTTTCTTTGTTGAGCCGAAAAGAAGATTTCTTCATTGTGGATGCTCTGTCACACGTGGGGGGAGTTTGAAGGTGTCTTTTTTATGGTCTTTGGAAGAGGAATGAATAGAAATAAAATATTAATTGATTCATGCACTGGTTTGCAAGCTTTGTTTAGATTTTCATTTTTTAGCTATGGGGATTTTGTTGTTCTCTTCTTTGTTGTTCTTTGTTTCTCCTTAGCTTGATGAGGATTCCTTCCGTGACCTATGCATCACCATGGGAAAGGTATTTCATTCACCTACATGTTGTTTTTTCTCTTATGTTCCACTCCAGGGGGTTGAATCCAGTCTTGGGAAGGCCAGCGATAGCCCTTCCCAATACTGCCAGAAGATAACATCTTTTTAAAACTCCCTAAAATCACCTAGGTGGAATGAGTGCACTTTACTAAATCATGTAGGGGACAATTTTTATATCAAATAGAGGGTGATCAGACTGATGGATTTTCCCTGGGGTACCTAGGAATGAAATTTTTTTCAAAGGGGTATAGTTGTCGTGCTTGGAAACTTCCAATTTCCCTGTTGCACATTTTCACGACAACACGACCTAAATGAAATCATTATGGACACCATGTAAAAAAAAAATTTAGAACCTTTGTGCCTTAACACTAAATTTTCCCCTCATCCTCGCCAAGTGCACTCATTTCCATCCTATTTTAAATTAACCACTTTCCCTCCAAAAATCCTATTTCTCCCCACATCCCATCTATTTCTCATATTTCCTACTGTTCCATATTTCAATCCTTATTATCCTAATCTCATCTTAATCACCCCCATTTAATACCCATACTATATTCCCATACCCCCTCATCATCACCCCTCATTTAAACCCTTCCTAAGATTCCATCTACCCATTTACTCCTTAAGATACCCTTACCCATAAAAATACTCCAACATGCGTGCATGGCTTAAAATAGCCTGCTAGCTATTACTATCATGGTTCCACCCATTTCTTATCCTATTATAACTCACCCATTATGGTCCTAACGTATCTTAACAAAATTTCCATCCAAGTCACTCATGATTAAGATGGGTCACAATTGACCTTTCCCTGTCCTATTTAATAACACTCATCCCTCCTCTCAAAGGGATAGAAAAATTTGAATCTCTTTTGTTCTATGTGATTACTTCCTCCTATTTCATCTATGGTTATCTAGTTATCAGTGGAATCATCTTATTGTCCTTTTACATGCCATTGTTAAATCTTGGAACATAGTGAAGGTTACTAGGAGATATCATTTGTGCATGTTCTTCTTCGTTTTACAGGTCTTATTGGATCTCTTCCTAGCATTTTATCCGTCCATCATTGACCTCAGACCGTTTAATATATTTTTTCCTCAGTTAAGATCCCACATCAGTTCTATTCGTTGTCGACTGGGTCAGGTCGTCATCGACCCATACCCTATCTCTGTCAAATATTCTATATCCTACACCTCATCTACCTTACCTCACATCTTATCTAATAAATTTTACATCCTCTCTATCCTATCAACATCTTGTATGCTTTTTCAACATTCAATAGTCCATTTTAGCACCCTAGAACCAACATATTTCCCTATTTCTGCATACCCTTATCAACCATGCACAAGTTGTTGGCAATCAGGCCCTTTTGCATTGAGTCCTCCGAATGGTGGACTATCAAACTTGATTCTTATCATTTCACTCTGTTAACTCGAAACCATTTATGCATTCCTCGTTTAAACTTCATGAAACATCACCACGAGCTCCCAACTGATTCGACCTGGCTTTGTTTTGCATATCAACCCGAGCACCCGGTCTCAACTCGAACTCTCACATGTCTATGTACCGAGCTCATATTTACCATCCTGCACATCTGATTTCCTTACTCCCTGAACAACAATGGGTCTATGCTCATTGGTTATAAACTCAAGCACTAGCTCATGCATTGAGCTCTTCTTTGATTCGGTCGATCTCTTGAGCTATTCTGTGCTTTGTATCTGCGGGAAATATCAAGATTTGTTCGATCATGTTCACATTTTCACGCCTCTAAGAATGGTTTTACCACAATGCTCACGGTTCTTCCTTATCATATAACACTTGTAGTAAGAATGTTTAGCTTTGCCATAATAAGCACAATTTGTACCTTCCAAACGATGAGAAAATGCCATTATTAATAAAGACCTAATGCTGCCATGATGATGACATAGTCTCATGCCCATAACATGTCTGATAGACACCCTAAGACTGATTTTTTGGCCAAAGAGCCCCTTGGTATTTTGGCAGTGCACCCGGAAATCTCAGCTCCAATCGACAATTATGCTACTATTGGAACCTATGGCATAGGTAGCCGTGAGCTATACAATATACTCATTTTTTCAGAAACTAAAAAGATCTTTTATGTTACAATTTGCAACACGTGAAATAAGCTCTTCAAAAAATACATTGAACAACTGGGGCAGCCAAGAGGACCTTAAAAAAATGTACAGTAACAACCATATGAATTCTTCCTTAGTCGCGGATCAAAGCTAATAGAAATAAAGCTAGATAAAACTAGCTTGAAACTGCAGTATATCGTCCATTGTTTAAAAACAAGCTTCTCTGAATCTGGTAAAAGAATACTTTTATTGTCTGATTGGACGTATCTAATGGAAGGGTATAAATATTGCCTGCTGCACACAGAGTTTCTCAAAGAGACCATTTACGAGTGACAGAGATGTGAGTCATGACATACAAAACGGCCGACCAGGTATTTCAGAGTTGACCTTCGCATTCGTTTCGTTTCTAGGAGAAGGAATGCTGAGCAATATGAATCGTTTCATTCTGCACCGTTTCAAAACTTCATCTCCTGGTTCAGGCAAACTTTGTGAAGCCTTGAATGGCGTGACTCCAATCTATCATACACGGCAGTGAATGTTTGTTTCCTGCAACTGCCCGCTGGAGGCACTGAAAACGGCTTCTACTGTATTGCAACATACATGCTGCCTGTGATCTCCATGCACTCACCGCTCCACTCGGCATTTGACTCGTTCCTCCTGGCGACCCGCACAAAGACTCGGACCTGTTTAAACGGCCTGTGTGGAAATCTCATGACGGATTGCCATTGTAATATTTCCGCTTGGCAATTGATCCGATTTCTCCCCTACGTGGAGGTTTGATCATGGTTTGCCAAACCAATATTTCTACGCTTGGCAGTTTGACCGGATTTCTCCCCTTTTTTGGCAGTTTGATCCAATTTCTCCCCTACGCGGAGTGAACAGCATAGCTCTCCATCCCGAAATTTCCACTTGGCGGTGCTGCTCCTTATTTCCCACGTCCGGAATCGGCCAAATTACTTCACGGGCCCCGGCCTTAGCTTTGCCACGCAACCTTGGCAAGATAGTAAAATATTTCCCATTTGCGGGATTACCTACTCAGTCTGCCATGATCGTGCTCCCGATTTTTCCTCCTGCCGAGTTTTGATTCATCAGATTTGAGGATAACATTAACTCTCACTGCAAACATTTAAGCTGTAGCTTGTAAGGTGTGATAATTTCAACAGAATCATTTATGCCTGCCAACTTAGTGACTTGTTGAAGATGCTCATATAATTGCAAAGCAAATTGTGCCTCATGAATATTCTGATATGAAACAGTTATACCTCTATGAGATCCGCTTCCATGAACTACATCGTAAAACGAGTAAGATCTCGATAGAGAATTTTTGTAATAAATTTCCTCAGGTTTCCTGGTAACACTCTCACTGTCACTTAATCGATTTTCATAAAAATATCTTGAAGGAAAATCCCGAATTTGAGGATGCATTCGATGCTGATCAGATAAATACATAGTTGGATGACCCGCTTGTTGGAAGCGCTCAAAAAGGCTTCTGCTATACTGCAACATGTCAACTGCCTGTGCACCAAATGCTTGGCCGAGGAAGGTCTGAACACCATTATAATTCACAGCTCTTTTTAAGATGTCGGTTTGACTCAATTTTACATTGGTATTCGATGGTGCTTATACTTTCTTCCTGGGTTGATAGAAGTCCTTCCATTATGTAATTACAAACCCGAGATTCAATGATGTTGAACCTCCCATATCTGCATAATTTCATATCATCTCGGTCAAACAAGATAATTCTCCCAAGTGGTTGGTCGAGCACTGTCTCAATGGATTAAACCTGGCATCATGTTGACTTTGACTCTCCCTGACTTGGCCTTCAGAGCTTTTTGCATCGATCTCCACCGAGATCCTTGTACAGTTCCTTTCATTCGTCAATTTTCAACGAGCTATATTTTGCATTAACAAGACCATCGTCGAGCTCTTACAACTGAGAGTCTCCACTGAGATGATTTCTGAGATGACTATCAATTTAACACCGGGTTCTTTATCAACTCGACCCTGAACTCTTCACTGAGTCGAGATCAACTGGGTGCCTTTCGATGCTAGGTGATCTCTCCATATGCAATTTAGGAATTATTTTTTAATTATTGCATCTCGATAATAACCGAAGGTGGGTTCCTGGGACTATTATTTTATTTTGAACGTGATAGGACCCCGTTGTCCAATCTTGCCAGGTGTGCAAAATTGGATAACAAGTTCCAACTATTTCCTTTTTGAAAATAGCCATGGACATCGTTGTGTACTGAAATACATAAGATAAATAAAGTAGGAGTACCAACGATGCTCATCACTTTTTGGCGTCATCGTCAGGGAGTCTCAAGGTGTTATAAAATATTTATGGTGCTAACATGAAGTGCTACCTAATTTCCTGGTAAACTTCCATTTAGAAATTTTATTTGCATAACTCTTTCTTTTGAAGGAGACCTTGTAGTGACAGCAAGAATATTTTGTGCTTTTCAGTATGTGGAACACAAACATTCAGTTTAGGACTGTTAGTTAGGGAATTGTCCTCAGTATGATAGGATTGTGTTCTTGGACCTAGCGACCATAGAGATAGATTTATTAGAATCAATTTGTAAAACCACCCTAAAAAGAAACCTGTGGAATAGCTTGTTCACCAAGAATGGTTGGCTGATGAAGTATATAAGCCCAATGGTACAGATAATGGAAATCCTCCACTTAGAAGAACATTCACTTATCCCATACAATTAGATCCAAATGATCAATTTCCCGTGAAAAAATTCCCCTTCAATTTTACCAAATTTTAGGGGATTAATCTCAGAATATCCTGATCAATTCCACATTGAGTTCAAAGTCTTATGCCAACCCTATGCTTATACCTTAGATACCCAAAAGCTCAAGTTATTTCCCTTGACCTTAAAGGATATAACTATGAGATGGTTCATGGTCTTAACCCCTAACTCCATCCATAATTGGTAGGAGATGGAAATAGTTTTTTTGCATGAATACCAAGACTATTGTAGGGTGATGGATAAAAGGAAATAACTCTTTAGGATTCAAAAAAATGAGGATGATAGTGTGGAGGACTATCTCGATTGACTCCTCTTCCTTCATAAGAGGTGTGGTACTAGTTTGAATATTAATCTTCTCAGAAATTTATTTCTCGAGCAATTGGATGAAGACACATAGGAAGCCTTAAATCTTATGGCATAATGAGACAAGAAAAAATAAAAATTTACTGATATCATCGACCTCTATAGGAACTACTCCCGAACTCGCCCCATCCTTCATAGAAAGAAAGTAAAAATGGACAATAGCGATATATCCAAAATAAGAGAAGAGATTATAAATTTTATAACATACCTCTTAGTTCCAATTAATACCACTATGGATAGGGGAAAATCTAGAAATACAAAGCCTTTTTTCATCTACTATCCAATATGTAGGAACAACCATGGATTTAAGGACTACCCCTTCGAAAAAATAGACATTTGTCTTGTTTGTGATCTAAATCATGCTATAGACCACTGTGGATTACTTTCCTTACTAAAAAATCATCTAAAACAGAACACACAAGAAGAATCTAAGTTAAATTATATGGCTTAAAATAAAGGAGGGAATTTTCAATCGAATCAAAATCATACTTATGCACCAAAAATGCAATGGACCGTGGCCATACCCCTAACCTTGGACTCTACAAGTCCCACATGAATGGAGTCCTTGGTGTAATGCACCACCAATTTATTGTACACAATCCTAGACTTTGAACCCAAACATTCCATTGTTTCAACAATTCAATCCTCAATTCCAACAACAGTGGATTGTACCTCAAGGATGAGGTCAACAATATTATAACCAAAGAATACCCCAAGGTTAACAAGATTTGTTTACTAGGCCTACAAATTCTACCTCATCTGAAAAACCTTCACAACCACAGATTCCTACTCAAACTATGGTGAACCCCAAAAATGTAAGGCAAGGTAACCAAACATACACCATGGAATTAGATAAAAATGTCACACTAAACTTTATGGATTGTAGAAACATCTTGTTGCGTTCAAGTAAGGGTACTGTCATCACCAATCCGACACTATGATAATTCTTCACCGGAAACTCCTCGTGCTATGATTATTTACTAATGCACAGCCTTTAGTTTGGTGGATGTAATCTATAAACACAACAACAAACATAACACAAGAATACCATAGACTATGATAAAAAGGAATGATGATAAATCTGAAATATCAGAGTAAATTATAATATTATCATGAAATTGTTACAATCTCACCCATGAGGTACTTCAAGTGTTATTGACTTCACTTGCCTTCCACCAATACTATGGGAGAAACTTCACAATTACACCTCTTAATGGCTTCTTCAACACACCTTTAAACTGATGGCTTCCTTTACACACTTACTCATACAATATTTCTCACTACTTCCTTCTATGCTAAATGAGGGGGGTGGCCTCTTTATTTATAGAACTTCCAGGCTTATCCATCTTATCTGTAAGATAAGATAAGAAATCCACTCTGACGAATCATATTCCATACCTTAACTCTTATCTGTACATGTAAGCTTATCTTTTAAGATAAGATAAACCTTATCATTTCACATGGGTTCCACATTTTTAGAATTTTTACAAATAAAATACACAAAATATTTATGACCTCACTCCTTGTCCTTATTACCAATATAATATTTCTAATTCCTAATCATGTAGACCCTACTTCTCTACTTACCCCAACTTTGACATTTTAACATTACTGGACCACTTACGACAACTATTTACTTTTTACCACAACATTCCTATTGTACTTTTGACTATTGTCCGTACTATACATTATTGGCGGCGTCGTACTAGCAGCTCTGTTATCTTCTATCAGAAACTACTACTAATTATACTTAACAACATCCTATTCCTAATACATACATTAATGAAATAGAAATTATGGAGGAAAATTTTAGTGTCGACATCTTCCCCCTTCCTAGCTTCTACTCCATCCTCAGAGTAGACTATTCTGGTGCTTGGAAAATCTTCAACTTGTCGTGGTTGACCCATTTCGTAATGGGAGTGCCATCCAATTCCTCCAGTCGGTACGTACCATTTTCATGCACAGCTGCTATTTTGTAGGGCCCCATCCATTTTGGAAGAAATTTTCTCTGTCTTCTTTTTTTGTATCTGGAATCATATACTAGAACCAAGTCATTCACATGAAATGGAGACCACCAGATCTTTTGATCAAAGTATTCCTTCTGCTTCATTTTCTTCTTATAGCTTGTATCCTTAGCTATTTCCCTCATTTCCTCTAGCAAATGAAGATGTACCAACCTTTCTTTTACTGAATCACTTTCATCCATTCTTTCATTTTCCATTACTCTGACCGTGGGAATATCAAACTCAATAGGAAGAACTGGATCAATGCCATAAGCCAACTGAAATGGGGAGTATCATGTTGCTGACTTTGATGTTGCCCTATATGCCCACAATGCTGCATGAATCCTCTTATCCCATTTATGTACCTGCAAGGCTGCATCTTTTGCTAGAATTTGACACAACACAAAATTTGTTCGTTCCACCTGTCCATTTGTGCTTGGCTTGTATGTTGTTGCCTTCCTGTGCTTAATAGAAAACTTATTGACTAGGGATTCTACCACCTCATTAATGAAGTGGCTTCCTTGATCTGTTACAATTTCTAATGGACAACCAAATATGGTGACAATGCGTTCATATATGAACCTTGCCACTTCATCCATGGAAGTTGTTTTCAATGGCCTAGCTTCAACCCACTTGGTTAAATAATCTGTGGCAACTACAATATACTTATTTTGGCGTGAGGTAGTTGGAAGTGGACCTACAATGTCTATTCCCCACTTTTCAAAGGGACCAAGTGGAAGAATAGGGCATAATGGAGCTGATGAAGTCTTACGGTTACCATGTGTTTGACAAATATCACATGTCTTACAATAATTATAACAATCTTTAAAAAGAGTGGGCCAGTGATAACCTGCATCCAAGATCCTTCTTGTTGTAAGTTGTCCAGAGAAGTGCCCTCCACATGTACCATTGTGGAATTCTTCTAGCAGTTCCTTCCCTTGATCACGTCCAACTGCCCTCTTGTACTGTCCATCAGGTCCTATTCGAAATAATACTCCATGCAGAATAGAATATGGACGACTGGCTTGAGTAATCTTTCTCTTAGTCTTTGCATTGGCACCATCAGGAAACTTGAATTCATTCAGATAATTCCAAATATCTATGTATTCACTAGGGATTGTGTCAAGGGATAACAATGCTGCATCGGGAAAATCATCATCATCACAAGATGATCCTAAACCATCATAGGCTCGAGAGAGTGCATATGCATTGACATGCTTCTTTCCTGGCCTATCTATAATATCAAATTCAAATTCTTGTAGCAAAATTATCCATCTTGCTATCCTCCCTGATGGGTTAGGCTTATTGACAATATATTTTAGAGCCTAATGATCTGTTACAACTATAAATTTCTGCCCTAGCAAGTAATTTCTAAACTTCTTTACAGCAAAAATGATAGCTAGAGCCTCTTTTTCAGTTACAGTATAATTTACCTCAGCACTGCTCATTTGTCTGCTCCCAAAGTAAATTGGATGTTCATTCCCATTTTCATCCTTTTGGCTCAAATTACTTCCTAGTGCTGCATCTGAGGCATCAGTGTACACAATGAATGGCTTGCTCCAATCTGGATTCTTTAAAACAGGTGAAGACACCAAGGCTTCCTTCAGTTGTCCAAAAGGCGCTTATTTCCTTTCATAAGTAACATCCTTCTTCAAGAACTGGGTTAGTGTCCAATCTTTGAGAAATTCTTGATGAACCTTCTATAGTAACCCACATGGCCTAAAAATGATCTCAACTTACTTCTATTCATAGGAAATGGTAAATCTTTGATTTTTGAAACTTTATCAGGATCAGTACCAATACCATCTCTGGATACAACATGCCCTAACAAAACACCTTTAGAACATCCAAAGACACACTTTGTAGGGTTTAGTGAGGCTTGTGCTTCATCTAACCTTTGAAATGTTGTCTCCATCTGGTGCAGGTGGTCCATCTTGCTCCCATAGATGTAAAAATCATCCAGAAATACTCTGATGAAGTTCCCAATGTAGGGTTCGAACACCCTATTCATCAAATGCTGGAATGTTGCTGGAGCATTACACAACCCAAAAGGCATAACTCTATAAGCAAACGTTCCCCAAGGAGTGGTGAACGTGGTCTTCAGCTGATCTTTCTCCACTATACGGACTTGGTTGTATCCACTATATCCATCAACAAAACTATAACACTCCTAGCCAGCTACTTCGTCCAAGATCTGATCTGAGAATGGAAGAGGGTAATGATCCTTCTTTGTTGCCTTATTGAGCTTCCTGTAATCAACACAAATGCGTAGCTTCCCATTCTTTTTTATTGAGATCACAATGGGAGAAACCCATTCTGAATTCTCCACAGCAAATATGAATCCTGCATCAAGCAACTTATCTATTTCTTCTTTTACAGTCTTGGAAAAATTAGGATTCATTCTATATGGCATTTACTTTATAGGCTTAGCACCATCTACCAGCTCAATAGAATGTTCTACCCAACTTACTTGACGGAGTTCCTTGTAATCAAAAGTGAATATGTGTATGTACCTTCGAAAGAGCTGGAGGTAGGATTCCTTCTCACTCTCCATCACAGCATCACCAATCTTTATTTGTTGGAGACGATCATCAACTTCTTCTTAAGATAATTTTATGGGGTCATGAGTTGGTGTGACTGGAAGGATATCCATGACTGAAACATCAACCTCACTTTCTTCATCTTCAGTGTCCACTTCACTGGTACTAGAGTAATCAGAGGATGTCCAATCATCAATTTCATCACTTGAATCCACAGGTTCTGCCTTATGATGTCGAGGGATCACGTTTATCTTCACCCTCTCTCTACCACGTCCAAGTGTCATGAAACCTTCATTCCAGTAGTTTCTTGCATGAACTCTCCTTAGCCATGGTCTTCCCAGCAACATTGGGTACGCAACAGTACCATTTTTCATCACCTGAAAGTCTACCACACATACAACACCCATAACAGATATTGCCACATTTGAAACTACACCTTCTGGTTTAGTTTTTCCCTTATTTAATGACCTTAACATAAGTGTTGAAGGGCGATCAATTTTTAAACCCAACATATTCATTACAGACTCGGTCATTACATTAACTGCAGCACCTCCATCAACTAAGACATCATGAATTGAAATACCATTACATAATACCTCAGCTTGTGGAGCGTAGGGATCTGCCTCTGCCTCCAAAACAGGGACTTCAACCTCCTTCCTTCATCGAGCATTGAGTCCACTTCGCAGCTCCCGCCTCTTCTCAGAAGACATAGCCAAGAGTTGACCATATGTAATATTTGCAGGCCTTTTGTACAGATCTTCCAAGATGGAGTATGGTCCTTGCCCCTGTGAAATCAGAAAATCCTGCACACCCAACTTTCTTCTCCTATGTTTCTTACTAGTTTCTCCTTTCATCTTCTTAGGATCATTTCCATCTTGATTATCTTTTTCTTTCTTTCTTTTTGTTACAAACACATCTACTTCATTATTTCTACTCTTATCTACTACATCAAAAGAATTCACAGGTGCTTTTCCTTTATCATTATCTCCTTTACCAGATGTAGAAGCTCTATCTGGACAATTATACTTATAATGACCCTTTTTATAACAACCATAACATACAACTTCAGAAATATTTCTTTTTGGACCTCTATCTCCTCCCTGAGAACTAAATTCTTTTCCTTGAAGAAGATTAATAGTTAACTGACCCATCTTTTTGAGCAGATCTTCATACTCAGTAGATGTACTAGGAGAAATATTTGTGCTCACCGAGAGTGGTTGTGGATTCTGGACCAAAGGTGCTGGTGTAGGCTCTACTTTAGCAACAATTTCTTTGGGCTCCTCTTCCATGCTTTCTTCTTGCCTTCTTGCAATCTCCTTTGCTTGTTCAATGGTAGCTGGGCGGTCATACTTCACTCATTGTCTGATCTCTGGCTTCATCCCAAGAATGAAGTGCTTACATAGGAGATTATCCACGCCATTCATCAACCCATCCGCTAATCCTTCCTTCCGGATCTGGGCATCGAGCTTCCTCCTTAGCTCTAGAACACGAGCATGATAATCCCTTATCTTCTCCTTCTCTCCTTGGGATAGCTTTGTGATATTGATCATGAGATCTACATATCTCTGTTGTTCACCAAATTCTTCAAGAAAACTTTCAGTTAATAAATCCCATGAGTTTTTCACATTATCACCTAGTGTTTCAAACCACCTAAGGGTGGAACCATCCAAAAAGGTAGGAAAAAATTCATTCCATTGTTCCCTTCTTATAAGGCCATTACAAATACAAGATCGTTTAAACTCTTGAATGAAAGAGGAAGCATCTTCATTAGATTGGGCTGAAAAAATAGGAATCTTCCCCATTTTCAAAAGTAACCACAGTGAAATACCAACCCACAAGTACAATCAACAAGACTTATGTGCACAAATAATTGAAATCACTATAATAGAAAATAGAAATGACCATGGTAAACTATGGTAAAACTTGATTTACTGCGGTAAAAACTAACTTTACTGTGGTAAACACTATTCACAGTAAAAAGTGAAGTTACTGCGGTAAATACTATTCACGGTAAAAAGTGACTTTACTGTGGTAAATACTATTCACAGTAAAAATGACTTTACCATGGTAACTACTATTCACAGCAAAAATGACTTTACCATGGTAACTACTATGCACAGTAAAAACAAGGTTACCCTCCAATTGATTTTTGACTAAGTGGGAATATCTCTCCAGAAAATCCACCAACGAGGAATGGTCCCGGCAACGGAACCAAAATGTCATCACCAATCCGGCACTATGATAATTCTTCACCGGGAACTCCTCGTGCTATGATTCTTTACTAATGCACAGCCTTTAGTTTGGTGGATGTAATCTGGAAACACAACAACAAACATAACACAAGAATACCATAGACTATGATAAAAAGGAATGATGATAAATCTGAAATATCAGAGTAAATTATAATATTATCATGAAATTGTTACAATCTCACCCATGAGGTACTTCAAGTGTTATTGACTTCACTTGCCTTCCACCAATACTATGGGAGAAACTTCACAATTACACCTCTTAATGGCTTCTTCAACACACCTTTAAACTGATGGCTTCCTTTACACACTTACTCATACAATATTTCTCACTACTTCCTTCTATGCTAAATGAGGGGGGTGGCCTCTTTATTTATAGAACTTCCAGGCTTATCCATCTTATCTGTAAGATAAGATAAGAAATCCACTCTAACGAATCATATTCCATACCTTAACTCTTATCTGTACATGTAAGCTTATCTTTTAAGATAAGATAAACCTTATCATTTCACATGGGTTCCACATTTTTAGAATTTTTACAAATAAAATACACAAAATATTTATGACCTCACTCCTTGTCCTTATTACCAATATAATATTTCTAATTCCTAATCATGTAGACCCTACTTCTCTACTTACCCCAACTTTGACATTTTAACATTACTGGACCACTTACGACAACTATTTACTTTTTACCACAACATTCCTATTATACTTTTGACTATTTCCGTACTATACATTATTGGCAGCGTCGTACTGGCAGCGCCGTTATCTTCTATCAGACGCTACTACTAATTATACTTAACAACATCCTATTCCTAATACATACATTAATGAAATAGAAATTACGGAGGAAAATTTTATTGTCGACAGTACCTCAAAACCTTCATCTTCTGACATAGAATAAATCCCTAAAGATAAAGGAAAAACAAAAGAAACACATCCCAATCCTATTATTGAAGAAATAGCCCAGTTAAATGTGTATATTCATTTTCCATGAAGATTCTTTATGAAGCACACCAGTGTACTTTATGAACAACTAGAATCGGAGCTAATTTAGGGACTGAGGATATTGAGTATTGGGGTTCCTCTATTACAAGGTCTTAAGGAAAATCTAGAATTGAAAAAAACCATCAAAAAGGTCTCTTTTAAAACTCCAGGACCACAACAAATCAGCCTAAAACTATCCATGTTGATGGGAAGCTTGCTAGTATACTAGAAGGTAATATTACCCCTCTAAAATATGGAGACTCTAGAATTCGTATTGTTATAGTTTGTATAGGAGATATGCATATCCCAAATGTTCTAATTGACTTATGAGTTACTATCAATGTGATGACCATAGATACCTTGTCCACATTATCTCTCCCTGAACCGAAATCAACCTCAATAGTTTTACAAATGGAAGAACAGTATGTAAACAATCCAAAAGGGATTATAGAAGATGTTACCATCACCATTGAATCATGTGATTATTCAGTATACTTCATAGTCATAAAAATGAAGAATATGAATATTAGATACCCTTTAATCCTCGGACACCCTTGGTTAGCTATTGTTTCCACCCTCATTGATTGTAGAATAGGAAATATGGTGATTACAAATGGGCGTTATTCTAAGAAGTTATCCATCTACGCAGCCACAAAACATTTTTTTATAGAAAATAAACAATGGTGGAAGGACAATTCAGATGAATCAGAGGACATTATCTCTTCTCTGGCCATGGTCATAATTCAAGAACACTCAGATCAAATTCAAGATGGTTACCATGAGTCATGCACTATATGGGGTATAAGTCATGCACCTAAGCATGGTTCCTACTCTAGGTTTATCTCTATTCATGTGCTACAACTATTGGAAATAAGAGATGACATGATGGATGAAAACAACTATCCTATCATCTACCCATTTTCATGAAATATAGATTTGACCGAGTCTTTCTTTTAAATTATCACTGTTATTCATATATTACTTCCCTATATTTTCCCATTGAATGCATTATTGAGAGATTACCCCATTGTAAATTCTCTTCATCAATATACCAAGAAACTACCTATTTTCCCAGGGAAAACAGTGGCACTCAATAGTTGGTTTACTAGTTAGGAAGAGAATACCCTATTTAACGCTTATGCTCTCATCCTCAATCCTTTGCTTGGGAATAAAGTGACATGAAGGGTATTCACCTTAGTATTTGTACACAACTAATTCCAGACCAGTCAAACAACCACAAAAAGGATAAACCCTACCTTAAAAGAAATTGTAAAAATTGAAATTGAAAAAATTCTTAGGGGAGGATTCATTTATCCAATCTCAGATAGCCAGTGGGTTTCTCCATTATTTATAGTTCCTAAAAATATTGGGAAATGGAGAATTTACATAGATTATATGGAGTTAAATAAGGAAACTCATCGAGATTATTTTCCATTACCTTTCGTTGATCAATTCTTAGAAAATTTATCTAGGAAAAGGTATTTTTCGATCCTCAATGGGTTTAGTGGGAATAATCAAATAAAAATGGCACCAAAGGATCAAGATAAAACCACTTTTACCTATCCATGTGGAACATTTTCTTATAGGGTGTTACATTTTGGTTTATCCAATGCTCCTACCACTTTTCAAAGAGCCATGTTAAAAACATTTGTTGATCTCATTCATGATTGTATTGTGATTTACATGGATGACTTCAATATTTATGGGGCAACATTCCAAGAGGCAATTGATAATCTAAAAAAATTCCTTAAACCATGAAAAAAAATTATCCATGATGGAGCAGGGGATATTCTTAGGCCATCACATTTTAACTGATAAAATCAAGGTAGACCATGACAAGGTCAGTATCATTATAAAGCTCCCATCTCCCACAAACCAAACAGAGGTGAGAAGTTTTCTTGATCATGTTGGATACTATAGAAGGTTTATTTCATATTTTAGTAAGATAACTTCTCCATTGTTTTCTATTTTAACTAAAGATTATGAATTTGAATGGAAAAAATCATGCCAACAATCCTTTGATAATATTAAAGAAAAATTGGTAAATACCCCAGTTTTAAAAGGCCCAAATTGGAAGCTCCCCTTTCATATACAAACAGATGCTTTCAATCAATTAATAGGGGTTGTACTTGGTCAGTATGAAGAAGGAGAAGTGATGCATGCTATTAACTATATTAGTATAAACCTCTCCTTTACTAAAAGGAATTCCACCACCACATAGATGGAATTTATTTCAGTTGTGTATGTATTTAACAAGTTTTGTCATTATATCACATGCTATGAAGTAATTATTCATACTAACCACTCTTCCATTAAGTATCTAAAGAATTAAGATTTAGTTAATGATAGGATTGTAAGATGGCTGCTCTTATTGCAATAATTTAATATTAAAATCATTGGCAAGCTAGGGAAATCAAATGTGGTGGCTAATTTTCTTTCAATGTTGACAAATTCAAAAGAAGAAGACCAGGTCAATGATGATTTCCTAGATGAACATCTATTTGCAATTTCTACTATCTCTCCTTAGTTTTCAGATATGGCTAACTACTTAGCTACAGGAAATTTCCCAACCTTTTTCACACAAAATAAAAGAAATCAATTGATTAAACAAAGTGTGATGTATATATGGTTAAATGGAATTATTTTTAAATGTGAAACTAACCATGTTTTACGTAGGTGTGCAGCTGAAGATGAAATATTTAACATACTTAGGGCATATCATGATGAGCCATCAGGAGGACATTATTCAGTTAAAAGAAAGATTCACAAAGTCTTTGTAGCTGATTACTATTGGCCTTCCTTATTCTGAGATGTCAAAATGTATGTATGGAAATGTGATCCATTCCAAAGGATGGGAAATGCAACATTTACATCTAAGATTTCACTCCAACCTCAAGTTGTTTTGGAACCATTTAAGAAGTTAGGGTTGGATTTCATTGGACCAATTGACCCAACATCACAAGGTAAGGATTATATTCTTATGTATACATATTATGTCACTAAATGGGCTGAGGCACATGCAGTGTAATATGCAAGAGATGAAAAAGTAGAATATTTTTTATATAAACATATCTTTTAGAGATTTTGGGCACCAAGATCCATTGTTTCAGACCAAGGACCATAGTTTATGTCAGGTATAATTAGTTCCTTTGTATAAACATATCATCTTAATTATAATAATTCATTACCATACCATCCATAGTCCAATGGTAAAGTGGAAGTTACTAACAGAGAGTTGGAGAACATCCTAACAAAAATAGTGGATATCCCAAGGAAATTTTGGGTTCAAAAGTTACCTGAAGTAGTATGGGCCTAAAATATTACTTGGAAAAAAACCACATGATTCACTCCTTATGAATTGGTTTATGGGAAGAATCTCATTCTTCCCATATAATTTGAGATTAAAACCTTGAGAACATCTTCTCAAATGGGAATTGATTTATCCAAAGCACAACAAGAAAGAATTATTCAAATAAATGAGTTGGATGAGATGATACTACAAGATTTGCATCAGAAAAAAATCATCCAACATCAAACGTAGGTATTTCATGACAAATGCATTAAGCCTAGGAAGTTCCAAAAAGGATATTGGGTTCTATTATTTGATTCAAAATATAAGGATTTCAAGGGAAAGCCGCAGACAAGATGGATGGGCCCATACCAAATTGAATAAGTATTCAACAATAGAATAGTTCAGATAATTCCAATTCATGGTGAGAAGAAAATAATGTTGGTTAATTTCCATAGATTGAGGCTATACCAAAAACCGGCATCTAGAGAAGAATTCTAGAATATGCTTCAAGAATATTTAACTCTGAATTATTTGGACAAAGTATCTTTTTCCAATTCAACTTAGAGATGAGTTATTTCTCAGTAAGCATAAAGAGTAGATGGATAAAAACTTAAAATGATGACCATCGTCCTCTAAAGTATTGGATGAAAACTAGAAATGGTGTCCAGTTCTTCTAAAAAAAGAAGAGACAAAAAATTGAAAAACATAAAAATAAGAGCAGGCAGCTCAAAACCAATAATGGGGGCTACCACCCCTGAATCATGTAGCCAATAAATTAAGAACAACATGTGGAGGGAGGATAAAAGAAAAATTTAAATGATAGCCAGCAATATGACAAGTGAAATTAATCGTGTATGTGTAATTATTATCTTCTTAAATGTTGTAAAGTTTAATTCATGAAATTCTCATTATTTTACTCGTGCGAATTGATAACCTCCATCATTCCCAATACCCTCCCACACATCACATATCCTAAAAAATTGGCCATCCATTTCCATATTAATATCCCACACATACCCAATAAATCCCTCTTTTTATCACTATCACATTGGGATTTGTTTAAACTTTCCCAATTCATGTTGGTCTATATATAACCGCTTTTTCTCCCCTGTCTTTTTCCAAATTTTCACTTATGTCATCTCACTCTTGTGCTTCAAACAAATATTTTCATGCTACTATTCCCATTTATATGAAATTTTTTCTCCAGCCATGTGCTCCATTATTTTCCAATTGTGAGTAATTACTTGCTCTACTTTAAGCACCAGTCATAGGGTTCAGACATAGGTATGAACAAACAAATTCAGCTGAACTATTAGCTGATGCAAAATCTATGGTAATTTTTTAAAAGGTGGGATGGCTGGATTTCATGTTTTCATACAAATATTTTAGTCATAAAATGACATAGGAGTTCGTAAATAACATGGAGGATGGGTATGCTACCGTAAGAGTTAAGAAAATTTTGTTTAGTTCCACTATAATCAGCCATATTTTACGGATACTAGAAGAAGGTCAATCAGTTAACTATAGGACCATGTATTTTGAAATTATTAAAATATTTTTTGTGGGGAAAAAGGAAAAATTGGAACTAGTTGTGGAAATAAGAGAAAGGCTAAAGGTATAAAAAGAAGTGCTCTCCCTAAGCCCTGGGCATAAGTAGCTAAGTGGATGATAAAATATTTCACCTTTGAGGGTCAGTATGACATCATTTTAGGACCTCTTTTGAGAATTCTTATCCACCTTCTCCATGGTCAAGTTAAAGCCCAGAAAAAATTAAATTTACCTCAGTTTTTTTATTCTATCTACTCTTCCATTGAAAAAATTCATTGTAGAACCTCTTACTTTTTCCCTTGAGTAATATTCACCTTCCACTTACTTATTTTAAGGATCAACAGCTAAACAAGAATCATGTGATTACCCATCACCTTTCAGCCTTATCTTCAATATGAGTACCACAACTCTACTCATGGCATGATTCTCATGGATACTTTTCATCCTTTTCAAGATGTAATCCCATGGTCATTCATCTCTTAAAACCTCTCTTTCATAGCTATCCCTGTGTGTTATGGTTTTGTCTTCATAAAAGAAGCCTATAATTCTTTATAGTCTTGTCCATGACCTAAAAGTCCACAAACAATTCAAAAGTAATATATTGGATTTTAAAATTCAAACTCCTTGAGTCAAACTTCTATAAAAAAGATGACTCCCTCAAAAAGAACATCTATCTTTCTATCTTGGTGCTATAAATAGAATTCTCCCTTGAAGGAAAGCTATACAAATCTATCCATACTGTACATATTCTATCACAAAAAGAAGACTATTTCTACAAAATAAAAATAAAAATATTATAAAGTTTCCCACATCGATCAGCTTCACGAAGACCTCAAGGAGATATTATACTAATCCCACCTAGAATTCTTGCATTGACTAGCCTATAAAACAAAAGGAAAAGGAAAAAGATAAATTTTTCATCATGGACTCACCTATTTTGATCTCGGGTATCTTTCCAAAGAAGCATGATTTCTCACACTAGGTTACGCTAAAATAACCTCTTTCACCTCACCTCCTTTCCTTTCTAATCTTCTGCCTACTCAAAATATGTGCCACAAATGTGACATTTCGTGATCATGTGACCTTCTTCACCCATAGAACAGTCAATCATGCAACTCCTTTAGGTTTTTATTTTCATAAGACAATATTTGGTATGATAGAGTCGTAATGGTTCTTACCACTTCGGTGGATTTTTATATCCTCTTAGTATTCACCTCTTTTCTTACTTATTCCTCCTCCTTCACAAGACCAGACCTTCGACACCTACATTCTAGGAATACCTCTTCCACCAACATCACCCATATCTAAATGACCTAAACTCAACCATGCATATTCAACCTATAATCAACCATGCCTAAATAACTCCATCATGCCTTAAACCTATCGACCCATTCATTTACCTCATCATATTCTTCCCTAGTATATGGGAGAACTACATTATCCTATGGCCCCTTTTCATTAGGGCTATGTAGGTAGCACTCCGAGGGCATGGGGTCCTTGGAGGTTAGCTTAACCACTTTTTCCCCTAACCAATTTTCCCCCTTTTATATTCACATTTTACCTTGGTTATTTTCCATTTTACACAAAATTTGGAAATTAAACAATCATAAAAACATACCTACCTATAATTTTATAACATCAACCCTATCACACATCAATCATTTAGCATTTCCATGACATCAAATACTTAGAAATTTAACCACAACATACATACAATCCATTATTTTCCATAATAACAATAACTTGGAAATTAAATCAAACACAGAAACATGACCAAACCATGCCTATAACTAGACTCCACGATGCCTATACCTAACTCCATCATGCCTCTATCTGACTCTGCCATGCCTATACCTGACCAAACTATGCCTATACCTAACTCCATCATGCCTATATGACCTCGACTCCATCATGCCTAAATCACCAAAACTCCACCATTCCTATACCTGAATCCATCATGTCTACATGACCTTGACTCAATCATGTCGAATTCAACTAGTTTCCATAATACACAATAGCAATGGAAATTAAAAAAAAGTACATCATCCATCCAGTAAACAGCATCAACTATATAATGGGATTGTATGTGTATTAATACATATATATACATAGATATAAATAAATATCAGTATCTCAAAACTCTCACGTACAATCTTGTGTCTTTAGCACGTAGGCTGATATATATCAAAAATCACAATAATGGTACAATATCACATACAGTGACCAATAACCCCCATCTAATGCCCTCCTCTCTAGTTTCACTTGTCTCCTCCTCCCTACCAATCAAGTGTCATGCCTGACCTCTACCTCCTACTCCTGGCCCTCTTTCAGGCCCAATCTTTGAGAGATAGGAACCTCACCATGGCCCAATCTTTGGGGTCGACTACCCCCTATGCTACCAGAACTGTGAGTCCTAGACCTAGTCTACTCACTGGTTTCCTATTCGGCTTGGTACTCGAAATATGAAGGTACATCAATCCCTGCGGTGGCTAGATGGTTCTGATAGTAGTGAGCCTCATTCAAGACATCCCTAAACCTCGCCATGGATACGGTCTGTGGTGGTGCTATCAGCCTAACTACCCCCTATAAACTTTTCTTGAAAAAAGTGTACCATATCCTGGTACTGGTGCATGTACTATGGGACCCTATCCCTATTCTTGTGGTGGTACATATGTAGCTACTTGGGCCTATAGGGCCGCAATATATGCTCATGTTATGGCCAACTGGCCATGTAATCCAACTACATGTTCCTATAAGGTGACTACCTACCCTCCATCCCCATGGGAGTCTGCACCTTATGCAGGAGCCTCCCCTGTGCACCCTATCAGCTAATCTAGGCCTGTAGGGCAGCCACCACCTGTGTATCCCTCTACACTAGGTGGTCAAAATCAGGCTATAGCCTCAGTGGTGTCACCCGTAGTTGTGTCACCCACCACTGCATGTATCCATCGGTGATGCATGCATCATCAATCCATCGATCTAGCACCTACTCCTCCTGCCCTGTGGGAACACTCAGATGTGTTGGAGACATGGGTCTCTCCACATCATCTCTACGGTACTGTGGGAAAGGTGGGGGCACATCCTGCCGCAGTCCAAACTACCGTCTGACCCTGTCCACCAGTATCATCCTGTGCTCCCTGAAACACCACCACTATATCCATCTCAATAATTGAATCTCCTCTAACTCCTCATTCATACCTCTATATGATGGAAAACCAACATATGGCCACCACACAATATCCACCATTGATAGGCTCTCCAACAACCACCTGTAGTATATAACATCATATGTGGCCCTGGCCACTCTCGGTTGTGCCCCAACTGATACCCATCTCCTGAAACCCACTTTATACAAACCACCCCCAAACCAATCCTGTCGTGGTAACCCAACTAGATGCACACACACAATGTGCTCATATGCCCACCAGTGTAACAAGAATGTACAACACATACCAAACCTCCTCAACCTACCATAGGCCCATAGCTCCCTATACAATTGGACTAGAAAATCCGGTGCCCAAGAAAAGTAGACCCGATCCTTGATCATGTCCTGTAACACCCCCATCAATGCTTATGGAAATATCCCACCCTCTGAATCTGGGAAATAAAAATAGCCTATTGCCACCATCATCAGAATAGATAGCCTAGTCTCCTGTGGATATGTCGCATACATATCCCCATAACTCAAACTCGCACTGTGATAACTCAACATGCCCATCACCTCACCAAATACCACCACTATTAGTTGCACTAATGCCTCACTCAAAATCGAATACACTGGCTCCCCAAAAAAAGGAATCCGCAGGATTCTACACATGTCCTCCAATATGACAGTCATCTCGATAGTCGGTAGATGAAAGGTATTGGTCACAGAGTCCCATCTGTCGATGAGAGTGACCATCAAGCTAGGATCTTGGCCTATATGCCTATAGCACCTGATCAAACTAAGTCCCACATCTGCTATGTGCTCCCACTCCTCAGTTGTCATGCTCAGTCACATCTGTACCAATAGAGGTGGTACTTTGTCTCTCATAGTTGGTTGATCTCTCACCTGCATCAACTAAACCAATATTGTCAAGTAAAGAGCTTCTCACATTACCTATTCCTCAAACCTCAACTGACCTCATACTTAGCCATTTTTTACCAAATCATACCTAACACCATCCACCATACCTACCCTTCACCTGGTTTCCATACCTACTATTTACCTATTTCACCTAAAACCCTATTATCTCTTTTCCGATTCTCACCCACTATCATCAATCATTTCACCTACTTACCTATCACACACCTGCACAATCATGCCCTACCTACACTCACATTTCCCTCTTCCACCTACATTAGTCTTCACCTACCCCTACCTCACATTTTTTTTCACTTTCCCAACTAACTCTTTTTCTTAACCCAGTCACTTTTTACAGTGACCGACATCGGTCACCTTAACCATAATCAGTCCTCTTGACTGGTGTCAGTCACCCTTTAACCAAATGATTCTGGAAAACCAAACCGATGTCGGCCAACCCTTGACTGACATCAGACACTCTTTCGGTGATAAACTAAAACCTCACACCTTCTCATTTCAAAAAACAACCCAAACCCACTAAAAACCTATCCTACCTCACCCAAATTCAACCTACAATCATTTCCCAACCTATTTAACCTATATTTACCTTTCCCCACTTGAATTCCACCCATTTTCACCCATATTTTTAAAATAAAACTTCCCCCTCCAACTTCATTCATTTTTACCCAAATTTGTTCAAAACAGTACCTGAAGATTGATTCTTACCTCCACTCAGTGTCATCTCTATGTCAGTGGTCCTCTTATTCCCTCTCCCATCTCTGCCATGGCTACAAATCCACTTCTCTACTCACAACCAATCAAATAGATCAACTCGATCTCATGGGCCTATCCATTGGATGCTAATCGCCTCCTCGCAGACTGCTGACTCCACTCATGACTTGGCACAATTATTTTCCACTTTCATACCTCTCATTTGTCATTTTCTATAAATGAAAATCAATAAATGAATCTGTAAAAAGTATATTTTTCCTTTTTTAGCCCCAAATTGACATGACTTACATCAGTCAAGTCGTGCCCTAGTCAACTGATATCAGTTAACCTCTAACCGACATCGGTCACCTTAATTAACCATATGGCCTCAAAATGCTTTTTTTACCCAAAAAAATGTTGTTCTTGCACCATTTACCCTTAGCATTACCTATTAGGTTCACCCACAAGCTGACCCTACCTATTCCATTCCCTAATTGTGTTTAGGGACATGTCTTTTACCTATACCTCGAACCTACCCATGACCCCACCTACACACCCACACCCGACCCTCCAATTGGATGTTCAAATTTGTGTACTCGCTATACCTTACAATGCTACTACCCATGTTGTTTAGCCTAATGACCTTACCTTGCCTAATGTCGTGATGTTTATCCCGACCAAACCTTTGGTGCCCTAGAACAAAACCTATTACCCGTTCCTACACCTTTCCTAGTTATGATTCAAGACCATATCCTATACCTTGGATACCTGAACCACTTCAACCTTGTTTGATTCAACCTATCGACCTTTGACAGAGTAGATTTTATAACCTCTTCAACTTGGTACCTTATATAAATATATATGTGTGCATGCATTTGATTTCCATTACCTATTACCTGGCCTGACCATTACCCTTACCTATAACCCATCCACCCTTGTTTTTATTAATAACCTATTTATCAAACCACTCACTGTTTCTGCCTACAACTTCAATATTTCCTGGTTTAAAAGGGGATCACCTTCACTCCTACCTGGGCCAACCCCACTCTCACCTATATTTGAAGCAACCACTTATGTTTTTTGTCAACATCACTTATCAAATACAAGCTACGTGACAAAAAGGGGCAAATGTAGACACTGAAAATTGAAACAAATTCCCTTAACCCCCGTCAATTAAATAAATTCATACTATACCCACTCATGTCCCTAGTGCACACATGTTAATTAATTTCATTGACAATAATCAAATTAATTAATTACCTCACCCATCCACCTCACCTACAACCAACTCACCTATCCACCTCACTCAAAGACCCATTCACAACCTATTAATTAATTAAGACTAATTCTATACCAATCCTAACCAACTAAGACTTAGTCTAAACCTAGCATTAACTCCCACTACCTCTCCTAGAAGAACTCATACTTATCTGGGTGGACTCTATCACTTGAGACCCAAATTAAGGATATCAATCACGCCAAAAATAGTAAATATCAGGCCATTTTTGGAAAACCTAGACTTATCCACCTTAACCGATGCTCGGTTATTCCTCAACTGAGTGCTAGTCACCTAACCACCATCGGTTACTTTATATACAATTTTACAACCTTTTACCCAGGTTGGTAATTTTTAGTTTTGGGAGAACTATTGCATTCAAACGCAAATTAAAACCCTCTCAACATCCATACAACACAAAATACTCAACCACAAGCCCAAGAAAGCATCTGGTTCTCCTTCCAGAGCATTGGAATACTCACGGGAACATTACGGGAGTATTGCCACGACACTGACTCTAGAATCTCTTCACGGATCAACTACCCTTCACCTTAACCTACTAGATCTATAAATGCAAGTAAGTATACATGATTTCAATCATATTGTGCTTTCTTAAAGTATAGATTCCTTACCTCTTTCATTATACTTTATTTTTGCATGTATTATTTTATCTCCATCTCCTCACCAATCTACCAACCCAACCACCTATAGCCTTTTTTCCTTCTATGACTTCCCCCTCTATATCCCGAAGTCTTCTTAGTAATATCATGAACCTAACCACACCCTTCTTACTCTCTGTGTAATCACAGAGAAGCCCCAAAAATATTTTTTATCAAATTATTGTCAATTGCCCCTACCAACGCCGGTTACCTAACCATCATCGATTTCACCTCTATACCGACATCGGTCATTTGACCAATATCGATCTCTATGTCATTTCATTCCTTTTGACTAGTGAGCCTCTTGAGCCACCAAAACTAACCCAGACCTCACCTGATCAAATCCCAGACCCCTGTTTCAGACCTTCCAAAACCCAAAATTACCTACCAAACCTCCAGATTTAATCATAACTTTGCCTATTAGATTATATCCTCTTATTGTATTTGCACGAGATACGTAAATTGTATAACTACAATAGGATTTCCTTACTTCATGATATTTGCATTAAAATGTATTTGAAAATGGATTGACAGCCTTCTAGGAAACACCTCGCTTCCCGGATCTAGCACTCGCTAGGCAGTCCACTAACTTATATTATTAATAATATTTAGTTGTCTTGTTTTGTTTCTTATACAGGTCATTCCTCCTAGCCAAAGGGAAGCTCTTCACGCTCAAATTGGATAAAAAATTCATTAACGCGCGCATTCAACCTACATATCACAAGTATTCCTCCTAACCTATTTCCTATTCAGTTTTAACCAGAAGCAACAAATTAGGTGAAACAACGGTCTCCAAGTTGATTTTCTAGGTCATCGATGTCAATCCAATGTCCCTCTTCAAGAAGATGAATCTTTTCTTCATGGTCCTTAATATGATCCTTCAGTTTCTTGTTCTTCTTCTTTGCATGCTTTAACTCTTCTAAGAAACTCGTCAGCTCATCTTCAAACTCTTCTTCATTTAAGTTCATACATGATCCTCAAAATATGGAATCCTCTCTTTCAGGACTCCTAGCTCCATTGGCCATAAACAGAGTTTCATCATCAACAACATCATCATCATCATCATCATCAGAATCACAAGCTTCAATATGTATATCTGATGAGATACAATAATCCTTAGACTAAAAGCTTCACTTGGACTTCTTGTTTGAATCAGAATTTCTGTATTTCTTCTTAATATTATCAGACATGTGGGACTTATTATCATCATCGTGATATTCACCATTATGTTTTTTAGGACACTTGTTTGCAAAATTTCCAATCTCACCATGGTTGAAACATTTGAAGGGAAACATACCCTTATAATTTCTTGAACTTATCTTCAAATTCTTAGAAAACATAAGAATCAATTCATCATCGTCAATATCAGAAACATCATCATCCAAGATCTTCTTACGTTTTTACTTCTTCTCATCTTTGAAGATTTATTCCTTCTTGGGAGGTTTATCAACACATGTCCTCATCTCATAAGAAGTCAAGATACCATGGAATTCATGCATCAGCAAAGTACTCAGATCCTTAGCTTCTTATATAGCTGAGACTTTAGGATAAAATTTGGGAGTCAAATATATTAAAACCTTATACACCACCAAATATTCTTTCACATCTTCTCCTAATCCTCTAATGGTATTAACCACATGATCTACTCTAAGAATATATGCAGCAATGGTTTCTTCTTCCTTCATCTTCAAAATTTTAAATTGATTCCTATAGGTCTAGAGATTTTCCAACTTCACCTTAGATTCACCTTCATAAATAATGTGTATATTATCCCACATAGCCTTAGCAGTAGCACATTGCATTACTTTGACAAACTCTAGTTATGTCAATCCACACAAAATAACATTCATAGCTTTAGAGTTGTCATTACTATCCTTCTTACATGTTGCATCAGTTGGAGGATTTTTAGGAATGGTGTATCCATCAACAAGTGATTTCTAAATATAAAATCCCAAGGACACAATATGAGTTTTCATCCTGATACTCCAAAAAGCATAATTTTATTCCGTCAAACATAAGAGTATTTCTAGTAAATGAACTACTTCGTTGACTCGTCATATTTGTGCTTCAAAGGAACAACTCAAGCTTGTTAAGCCAACTTCATAGGACATGTTTTAATACCAATTATTGGAATCACAACCACTAAGAAGGGGGGATCAGTGTGCCGTAAAACATTCATTCACTTAAGAATTAACATCCATCAACCATTCAATGCATTCATCAACATATAGATTAATGAATGATTAACCATACACATGAGCATATGCCATGAGAGCACAAGAACACAAGAACACTAGATATAAGTGGGAAACCCTCAAGGGGAAGAAAACCACTAAAACAAATCTTTATTATATCAATTACTCAAATTTAGTTGAGCACCAACTCAACAAGGAACACCAACCCCTAAGTTTAGTGAGGCTCTAACCCCACAAGGAGCACCAACCCTACAAGGAGGCACAAACCACCTAGAGGACACAACACTAGCTGAAGACACCTTATATTTTTTCAGCTCTGAAATGTTGCACCAAAAACTGATGATGACACATATGAAGATCTCTTTCCTTTTATATTCTCCAAATGTGCCCTTCTTATTATCTTGCTCAAGCACTTCTCCACCAAGCTTATTAGGCCTAATGACCTATCTCTTCAACAGCTTCAGACCCTCTAAAACATCATGGAACACTCTATTCCCTATATATATGGTCACAAATACCTCCTTTAATTCTTCAATCTCCCCTCTTTCTCACACTTTTCTCTCTACCATCAACTACAAAATAATCCACTAAAACATGCTTAAATACCTTACTTAATCATATAATTTATATAGGTAAACCAGCATAGGGAAAATAAACTTTAAAAAATCAATAAAATCATGAAAACACAATATAAAATACTAATTAGGTCAGAAATACCATCTAGAAACATTATTTCTCCATTAGAACGTAACTAGGCCTAATACCCTAAAGCTTACCTCTCACCAAAACAAAGTCTCTTACACCAACATAACCATCACAAAATAGCAAGGAAAACTTATACAATTTTTTTAAGTCCACTATAAAATTCCAACAAGCTACTACACCTCTACACCATCATCTCATGTAAAGACACCACCATTTGGAGCAACTCTCCTCACTAGGTCTAAGACCTACAAAACTAGTCCTCAAAGATGAAGCTCAACCCCTCATCAAATCATGCTAGCCATGAATGTATGACACATGTATGGAAATATCTTGACCTGAGGGTCATCACCAAATTCTCAACACACCACAAATCATACTAAAACACCATCAAAACACCTATGTAACTAGGACCACTAAAATTGTCCAAAACTACCCTAAAACCAGTCTTGCAAAATAGGCCTCCACAGACCTTGAAAGGGCTCAACCATTATTTCAAACCATTATTTACATGTATAATAACTTCCCAACTTCCCCAAACACCAATTTATTTAACATTTCTAGTGAATAACTTGGGATAAAATCAAACTTCTTGATAAACTTACATATTTTTATGGGGTCTACATAGTGTCAAGAAACCTAACTACCACCTGAAGAAATATGGAGGAGTCCTCTACAACCTCAAATCATATAACTTGATCAAAAAATCCATTATGGGCCACTAGGAACAAGATCTTTTCCATCGCTTCATAATTAGGGTCTAAGGAGGGTTTAGAAGTTGTTTACTTTCTTAACAATTGTTCATAAGGATCTACCCCTAAATCCACAAACTAATGCCTTGAATTTTATCTTCGGAACCTTCCATAACTACCATGAATATATTTTACCACCATGAATAGTTTACACATGCTTATGATCATAAGAAAGTCCAATTTGAGATTTGTTTCTCGCTTTTGAGAACTCGGTAAGGGCAAAAAAATCAATAGCTTTCTCAAACTTGCCAACCAAGACCTAAAACTTGGACCATACTTTAAGAATAACTTGTTACACCTTCCAAAATGATCATATTTCCATTTTAATTCCTAAATATGTCCAACCTATCTCATTAGGTCACCTATGGCTCAATAATAGGTCTATTATAGACCTAGAATGCATATCCAAACCCTATACCTACACTTTGAGACACTTGTGATTGATTTTACACATCATCAAAATGCTCCTCATGCTATCACCATGCTTATCTAGTTGTTACATACCTATACTCCATCATGATGTACATCATCCATATAACTGGGCCTCAAAACCAAGCACCTTGAACATGCTTGCACCAACCAAACTAACTTTTTCATGACTTCATCACTCTTTCACATCAACAAGAGCCTTCAACATACTTCATGAAATCACTATATCATCCATCTACCTCTACATCACTCCTGTAATCCATTACACTTCTCAAGACACCATGAGACACCATTTAATCTTAACATGAGATTTCAACAATGAAGGACACTACTAATCAGCCTTAATGTCCCTTACCTCTTTTGACATTAATGATACTTAAGACATAAATGACAACACCACTTGCATCATCACACTTTGACATTAATAGAAACACAATTCCAACATACATTACCACAAATTTCAGATTGAATGATAGAATTGTCTCTTGAATGTAAATTTTCCTTGCATTCTATAACATTTGTGTGGATTTCACAAATGTGGGTTATGTGTCTAGATGCACCACTATCTAAGATCCATTTGTTGTCATTAAAATCTAAGATTGCAATATACAAGGAAATAGTTTTCTCAACATTATTTGTTTGGTTTTGAGTTTGATTTTGATCAAATTTTGATTTAAATTCTTCTCTTTATTGTTTAACTTCTTATTTTTAGAATTTTTATCAAAAACATTGCATAACAGTAAATCCATTAATGACCAAACTTTCCACATCTATTACAAGTTCCGTTTAACTTCACCTTGAAATTTTGACTATTTGTGACATGATTAGTGTAAGAATTAGTTTTAAATTTTTATTGGAAGCTCTGTTTTTGGTTTGTATGGTTGTTATTTTTATTTTGAAAGGGTTTATGATTTTACGAGAACAATACCTCTCATCATTTGAGTCAAATGTATCCATGACTCATTCTTCCTAAATTAGAAGAGATGATAGGGTATACATATCAGGCAAATCAGTCTCATTTTGGTATTTAGAGTTTAAAATCGAGATATAGTTTTTAAAAATTTCGTGAATGTTTATTTGTGTGATAAAATACAATTTATCTTCAATTACTTCATAATTGCATCCATCTAACTATGTTTTAATATGTTGAATTTTGGATAAATAATTAACTATTTTATCATCTCCCTTCATGGGAGTTGTAAAAAGTTCCATGATGATTTTAATTATTTTTGAAAGGTGACAACCCTCATGCATTGTTTACAATTATTTTTTAGGAGTTAGCAGGAGAGTCTATATGTCCAATATGCAATAAAAACTTATCTTTTAGAATCTATAATAGGATAGAAATGGCTTCTTGATATATTTGGAAGAAGGCACTTAGGTTTTCAGGGTTTTCTTGTCTTTCAGTGGGTCAGTTCTCCACACCAATGACGATATCCCACAGTTTTCTTTCCATAAAAATGGATTTTATCCTAACTCACCAAATGTTATAGTTTGATCCGTTTAGTATTTTTTATTTATCTATTGAAAAATTGGTCATTCGGACCATTTTCAATCATAAATGCAAACAACTATGACACTAATCAAAGTGTGAGAAGTTAACTAAAAAGTTAAATGCCTAGAAAAAGAATTATTTTACTATTAACAAAATATAATGATTTATTTTATTTTCTTGACAAAAATTTAACTTTATTAAACTCGAAATAAAGCTTTAATTTTGAAATACAATTAAATAAACTATAAAAATAAATGCATTTTATTTTTTGTTTCAAAAAACTTTAGAAAAAGTAGAATTATTTTAATATAAATATTTCGCTAAATATCTCTTCAAGGAGAAAATTTTAAACTATCTTTTAATTCAAATCAATATTTTAGTAAAATAATAACAAAAAGGAGAGGATCAAGAGTTAAACTTTTCACCTCTCTACTCTTTCTTATACTTCACACACTTTACCTAGCCAATCAAGCTACTTAGCTCTATGAGTTAGCTAATGGGTTCACTTAGTTTTATCTTCTAATTTTTAAGTTAAAAATAATTCAAAAATAAAACAAGAAATAAATTTATTTTTCACATATAATTAAAATAAAATTACCTTCTTGAATACTACTGGACAAGAATGCCTAAAAGGGAATCCCTGAAAAAATTAGGGTTCCTTGTGTTACTTGCTTATTTGAATTTTGTTTTAAATTTTTTTAGTTATATTTTTTTATTTTTGCAAGGTGATTAGGGAAAAGAATGAGGAAGAAGGAGAAAATGAAGTTGGATTTGATAAAAACCATTTGATTTTAGTTGTATGCGAGGTGTTTCAGTTATATCAGGTCGATTTGTGGGTATGCAGGTCGTATTTTGATTTATATATGTGTTTTTGATAAAAAAACAAAATGGAACGTTTTAATGTTTACCAAACCATTTTTTAATTTTACATGGGATTTATTTATTCTTATAAAGGAAATTTTAGATTTACGAAGTTGTTTCACATATTTGGAGGTCGTGTAAGTGTGTATACAAGGCATTTTAGTTGATTTATGCAGTCGTATATAGGGTTGTATAGGTTTTTACTTTTTCTTTCAAATAACCTAATTTTTTATTCCTTTTGCAGGTCATGTGAGGGTTTAACAAGGGTGATTTAATGCACAAGAGGGCCAAGATAATTTTTAATAGTCGTATGGAGCTTTGTAGCAAGGTTTTTCAATTCATAAGGGGTTTTAAGACAAAAATGTAGCAGTATAAGGTTGTAACCAAGTCGTATCAAGCTTTTTTGAAGCATTTTTAGAGTATGGGTTTATCTATGGTTTCTGCCTTGGGATCATTTTTTCTTTGTTTCAGATTCATTTTGAGATTAGTTATTCAGTACATTGTATGGTTATATACCGTTCAACACACCTTCTATCAAAACTTGCATTCTTATATTTATAAGACGAAGGATTATTCAGGGAGCACCCTGGTGATATTGTTGTAAATTTTACATCTGATTATATGATAAAATGTTGATTTTATTATATTTTTAATTTTATATGTATATTGCATAAAACTTGTAAAACAAGTATATATCTTGGGAATTTTAGTTTTTAAGTTTCACTACTTGTTTTGTATTATTATTTTGTTTGAAGCAATTTTTGCTATTTTCCAAAATGCAACTATGCAATTAATGGGCTTTGTTCCGTCTAGTTCAAGCACAACGTTAATGTGCCACGAGAGAGTAAATTATATTACTTTAAGATTTATGAAGTTATTGCACCTAATAGTAACTTCTTGATTTCATTTGATAATTCGAACAAGGACCAATTTATCCCCTCAAAATAATAATTTCCAAGCTTTCATGCACACTCACAAACTCTATTGTGGCTTTGATACCATGTTAGAAATTATGGGATAAATAATACATTACTAAATTAAATAAATATCCGCCACATTAATAAAATTCAAAGGACTATAATTTAGGTGTACATGGAATTAATTAAAATTACTTAACAATGTACATACGTAAAAGGTAAATACATAATAGTAAAAACACATTACAACTCAACACCATATTTATAGTGGGGAAGCCTCACAGTAAAAACCCCACAATCGAAAAAGTACTATAATTTTTCACCTAGCACTTCCACTTTCCTCCTCGGGTTCCACAAAACATTCAATCTTTACACAAATTCAATAATTTTCAATACAATACAATCTCATAAATAAATCACCCTATTAAATAGGGTGGGTGATTCAGTTGCACTCGAACACATTGTTTCAATCAAACCTTTTCAATTAATTTAATTAAAAATAAATTCCACGTTAAGTAGAGTGGGCACACGACACATTAACTCATAATAATAATCTTTTATGATAAAACATTAAAAGGGTGTAAAGTGGTGGCGCACCTAAATATTGTCCTCATTTAATATTATCAACCCAACACGTATACCTAAATTTTCTATGATACTTTTAATACCCCTTATTGTTTTTATCTCTTTCAAGTTGAATGTATTGTTTGAGTTAAAAAAAAAAAAGGAAAAAGGTGAATTGATATAAATAAATCCTTTGAGAAGTTCTTCTAAAATTCCCTAAAACATTAGACTTGTCACTAATCTAGATCTTTCTATAAGTCAAATATCTTACATAGCTCTTATTCTACACATATATTAGATCATGACATGTGTCTACATCATACATAATTATAGAAAAGGGAAATAAGTAGAAGAAAATAAGAATAAAGATAAATAAATTTAAGAATGAAGGGGAGGAAACTACACTTTCGTACGAGCATATGAAGATCTCAAACTACTCTTGTATCATGCCAAATTTGTAAGAAAATTTACAACATCACATAATAAGAAAATAATTATCCAGAAATCATATAGTAATAATTTATTATTGACTTGTCTCATATAGTAATTGAAAATATCTTTCATAAATTTTTTTAATGTTAACCATGTGTACAAGGTGAAATAGGAGGAAACCCTAGAATATTTCCAGTTTGGGGAGGGAAAATGGCTTTACTATGACCACTTGATTTCCAACTCTTTATTTTTTATTTGAATCAAAGATGTCAAATTTAACATAGAAATCAGACTCTGTGGCTAATTGATGTTCCCCTAATTCAAGACAAGTGTCAGCCATCAACATTACAAGAAGGCTTGGGTGAGAGTTAAAAGTTGTAAAAGAATGAAAGAGTCCAAATTACTAATGAAAGACATGTTTCTTCCATCAAAACTATGTGGAGAGTTCGTGACCTAAATTTTAAAACCTTATGGTTAGCAAGTAAACTAAATTATGTCATATGTCACATATGGGTGAGGAAAGAGTTAGGGATACTAAATTCTTAAGGTTTTTGGCATGTGATGGCATCAATGAATGACAAGTGTCCATAATTTATTAATTGGTGGGGAGTTATTGAAATCAAAATCAAAATTCTAAAAATATAAAGGTTTTAGGTATCAAATAATATTAATGGATACCATGTGTCTCATATAGGCACACTTCAGGATCTGAAAGGCCAAATCCCAAAGCTCAAGCTTTATAGTGAGCAATAATGTCGATCCAATTTATGTAGAATAGATCATAAAATTTAAAAGTATCAAGTGGGAGTATAAATTGAGATTTTATAAAAGCTAAGTCAAAGGTTTAAAATGCCTAAGTGTTTTTTAAAGATTGATTAAAAAACATGTGAACAAAGTTGAACATAGAGATAAAAGGAGTTATAGAGTGGCTGAATAGACTATTCACGAATGTTAATCAGTCTTAAAGAAACATAATAACATGTAGAGCACCATTTTTTCATCATTTGAAGTTCTATTATCTATTTTTTGATATGTTTTTATCATAAGAATGTGTAGGCTTTTTATCAGAATAAGGACCAATTCAAGGGCAAGAGATATCCTCAAAACAAGGCCTTTAATATGAAAGATATGTTCAATAAATATCTATCCAATTACATCTCTCCATATCACCTCAAGCTCACTTGCACCCTCTTCCTCCTTGTCACGTCTTCCCCTCCCACCTACACTACCCCCTTTTTTTTCTAAAAAAAACTATATTAAATTTTTCTCACCCCCTTATTACATCTCATTATATAGGCTAAATATTTTGCAATTAATAAACCATCTTTATGAATGAAGGTGATATGATAATTTTTATAATGTGAATTCCCCATGGAATGTGTGTAGTGTGGGAGATGCCCCCAAAAAATCAGTCACTAGGAAGGGATAAGGCAATCCATTGTCATCCTATAGTAATATATGTATGCCCTATATCAAATTTGACATACCTCATGAATGCACATATACAAAGACTATATAGAAACATATGTTATCCATCAAACCAATTATGATAAACAACATATGTAAAGTAACAAGATAGCTAATCAAGTCATATTTAGGTCCTGAATTTTTTTATTTTTTCAAACATTTGAACTTTTTACATTATGTGATTATTTGAATGTTTTTTATATTTTGGATATTAGATATGTATAGTGGGGAGGTGACGCAAGATCTAGCCAATGAGGGCCTCATTAGGATGAAAGACAAACCATAAAATAAAGGAGGCTCAAGCCTCAAATGTGTCATAATCAAATATGTATGATTTTATATAATCTATGTTGGAGTTATAGTATATGTCATAGGAGACTGAGGATGGAAAGACCCAATAGGAGTATTATGTGCAATTGAAGACCTTCCAAGATTCCTAAGAAGTATAATGTGTAATAGAATACCGAATAAGAGGCATAGGAAGGAATGACCTGGTATAAGTAAAAAATGTAATAAAATACCTAGAACGAGGGCTAAAATACATAAACCCACTAAAAATAGTATTTGTATATGTACTAGGTGTGGGAGTAACAACTATATATGTTTTACTAAGCAACTTAGGTATGGCGGTCTCATATGGTACACCCTTGATCATAACAACTGGATGTTTATACATAAATTTGACACTTTGATGTAAAATATATGAGATATCCTAAAAATCATGTAACCAATGGAAACCTAAATACGCATTGCGTGAATTAAGAGAAGCAATGACCAAAAATTGAAAATTCATAGTAGTATAAGAGATGTAAAATGTATAACAACATGGCCAAGTTTGGTCCTAGTATCAAAGGTTGTGAGGCACTTATTATATCCGAGATAAAAAAAAGTATCTTGAAAGCACACATATTATGCATCTTATTATTACTATTAATTAAAACATTTTGTATATGGTGTTGGCCAACAACAACACGGATGTATATTGTGTCCAAAAAATATCATGATTCATATCAATTTCATAAAATGAAATCATAAGCTGAGTAGGTGGCACCAAAATAATATTACCAATCATATCATCCAATCTAGATGATCATAATATGGATGAAGAGGTATAACATGATAAGCATTGTTCACATTTGAATTAGATTTAGTAGTGTTGTGATTAGGATGGGGGTCATTAAAAATATTGAGTTTTACATTATCATTTGAAGGCTTGGACAATTTGGTGGGAATGTCCTATTCAACAGCATTAGCATCAATAAGATATTGTATGACATGATGAATCTTTAAAAAAATGGTATAATGGAAAATGATTCTATGATAATCACAAAAGGAATTAGCATCAAAACTTTTACCATGAGGCTTATTTACATTAACCTTAAGATCCAAAAGGAGAGCTAAAATGTTACACTCAATTAATTGTTTAAACACTAGATGAGGTGCACAAGGTATCCAAGTGAATTACCATCGAGGATATTGTAATTGAATCTTTTTGAGTTGAGATACAACATTAACTGTAATTTTAGCATCAACATTTTTATCATTATATTTTCCTTTCAAAGTAGTTTTGCATTGAAATTTAGGATTAGATGTGTTGTGAGAATTGGTAACATATTTTATCTTTTGCTTAATGAGGATATGAACTTCACACTCTTTTAATGTATGACATAAGTAATCGAATGAGAAAATTTTGTTAAAGATACTTGTTGACAATTTTTGCACTTGTGCAAAAATGGGCAACTCGAAACTTCGTCGTTACGATGAAAGACATTGGTGAAGTATACCTAAGCTAAGGAAGTTTTGATATTATTGGTTACTGCTGAATTAGTTAATGATTAAGTGAAATCTGCAGCTATGTGTGCTATTACAAAACGTAACAGATCACATAGTCTGCAATTTCATGATATCTTCAGCAAAAGAACACAAGGGCCCTGAAGGACAGTTGTGTTGTCTTGATGAAGACACCAAATTACAGAATAGGTGAAGTGTTGAGTTTTGGACAAGCAAACATAAGTGTAGATTATAGAAATTAGAGTTCATTACTGAATGTTACAGGTTCTCATTAATGTTCTTTCCTTCATGATTAAGACATTCAATTAAATTACTGAGTTGTTTAGTTCATCATACAATCCATACAAAAAGCTGAAATGTAGAAAGAAATATACAACTCATTTACAAAATTCAATGTTTTATTCATAAGGAAATTTCAAATGTTCCCACACAAGCCATGGGATGTAACTGGAAAGTAAAGTATAGCTACTGAAATAAGAGGTACACATGCATGAAAATGAAAGTAAAGAGTATGAGTGAACCCATCATTGCCTTGGGGTTTTCTTCGTTGTTTGGGGTAGTTCCATTCCAACTTTTTCTTCCTTTCTCATCTTCTTTGTGGAAGTCACTGTACCTGAAAAGAATAAAATGCACTATCAGTTACGAGCTCAGGGATCAATTCATATTCCTTACTGTCCTAGTTCGTGCATATGAATCTCTTCAAAATAGGAGATATAATTTACTTGAAGAACAGATTGCATACATGCTCTACTCATTCAGAAAGAAGAAAGAGAAAAGAAAAGAAGAAACATGGACACAAGAGAGGTCAAAAAGCCTAAGTATTTTCTAATTGTTTTCTTAAGTGTGCAGGTACAAGTTGCAGCCAAGAAGAAATAGACAATTCATAAGTACATGCTGGAAAGAAGAATAAATGTAACTCAAACTCAACATTTTCTTCAAATGGAATAGGTTACAGTACAGAAAAGAGACTAGCAATAGAAGCACATGTTTCAGATTGCAACTGAAGAAGAAGAATAAAAATTTGAAAGCTGATGTTTGGCTGGAAGGAGAGGTTTACAACTGAAACAAAATAAAGAAGATTTTGGGAAAATTTTGACAGGGCTTCGCCATGTAAAATGGACATTTACAACTTTTTATCATGCTTCTTTAAACTAGTACATGCTTTAAAAGAATTATTTAAATCAATTAAGTGATACAGAAAAGAAGTAAAACATGCCATGATCAAGTTAAATTATGATGTCTCATTTTTATTTACCAATTCAGCTTCAACATGAAGTGTATGTTCTATATTATGAAAAAAATACAACTACTATAGCTGGAAATGGATGGAAGAGAGAATTCTGGAAAAAAATTGCCAGGGCTTCGCCATGAAAAATCAACATTTCAGATTTTCCAACATGCCAGAAATGTTACTATAAAGGAAATAAAACATCTATGTAAAAGAAACAAAGTTACAGAGATCTTAACAAGCATCTGAATCAAGGCTTATGCCTAAAATAGTATCAAAAATAGATGAACTGCTTGTAATTTCCAGAAAGCACATACAAGATACATGAAAGATAGATACAAAAAAGAGTATCTCATAGTACAGTTGAATCAAGGTCAAGAGAAAGTTGTACCCTATAGTGGATAGAATAGTCAGAAGTTCAGGCACAGACCTTCATTGGCAAATATCAAAGCATGATTTCACTTTCCCATGAGGAATTTGTGGAGAATTCATAATGAAGTTTTGGTATTTACATGAAAATAAATTCTGGAGAGTAGCATTATATAGTCTCATGACTTTGAAGTATAGTATCAATGCACATTTTACAGATTCTCATCTACAGGTAGCAAAATGCACTAGGAATGAAGCCTTGTGTTTTGACAATAGAGAAATTCCAATTTATTAAAGATCAGAATATAAGGCAAGAAAATTTCAGTTCAGATAGTCATATTAAGCTCTGGCTGCAAACTAGGCAGTAAACCCCTACAAGCTCTGAGGTTACAGTTGTTGAAAAGATACACAACATTCAGAATATAAGCTAAAACAAAAGGTGGATATATCAAAGTAACAAGAGTATTCACTTGATAAATATCACATAAAGGAAAATAACAGTTAGGCTATAGACAAGAAAGTGAGAGCTCGAGAACCCACCAAAATGGATGAGCAATTTTGCAATAAAACGAGCTTCAAGGCATTAAAATGGTAGAACCCATAATTATGCAATTTCTCCTCGATCGAGGAAGATTCAAATAAAAACAACAATGAAGTAAGCAAAGCCTGATTCAAAAACCTTACCCAGAATAGGCAAAGTAAAATCTGTTAGTACCAAGGGGGTTTTTCAGTCATAAGATCTATGAATCAGGGTTAGATAAAACACCCAAAAGCTTTAACAAGATCAAGATAGAAATGATGGACACTTTGAAGACCAACCCGTAGAGATCAAGAACAAACACAAATCCGAGCTTCAGGATTTCAACAATGGCGGCCAATAAAACCAGAAACAAAGATGGCGGTTTACAATAACATATCAGAGTCTCAATAGCTCGAACCAAAATAATCAAACCAGAGAATAAAGGCAAGAAAAGTTGATACTTCCATGATTTTGGTTTATCACCATTTAATGGAGAAAACAATACAAGAAGTTAAAACTGTGAATTAGAGACAAACGCATGCCCTAGTCAAAAATGACAGACCCATTAATGGGTATTAGTAGATCTAGGTATTCTGATCACTTACCTAAAATTAAAGGAAGACGACTCCACATACACAAGCCAAGCTCACAGAACCAGTCAAGAATGCATGGTCACCTTCAAACAGGTGTCGAGGGTTTTTCCTCTCCAAGGAATGAACTCTCCATGAGTTCCTCAAGCAAATCACAGACCAAGGAAAATGATCAAATTTCATAGATACATGGTACATGAAGTTTCCAGGTTTAGAAAATAACACAAAAATATCAATTCACGATCATGAAACCAAAAGAAGAGTCACATGAAAATATGCTACCTGGGATTTTAAGCTTCAAACCCTTGTCACCAGTTGTGTCCAAATTTCAGTTCAAAACCCATTAATGGGCTCTCAAATCTGAGGAGAAGGAGAGTGTAGATTTGAAGGATCACATCCATGGCATCAAATACAGAAAATGAGCTCTAAGCTCTCACCACCATGACGGCCGTCCAATGAAGTGACACAGAAAGTCAAATGAACGAGCTCACAGACTCCAAAAATGGTGGCTAAGAAAGAAGACAGAGACCTCCTCTGCATTAAAATTCAAACTTCATAGAATGAAAATGGAAAAAAGATCAAATACTTCCACTCACAAAGCTTCACAAACTCATAGAACCAATATGTAGAGGGTTCAAGCTCGAGAAGATAATAATGGCGTCAAAGGAAAAATTTTCAGGGCTTCACCTGCATAATGAAAAATTGAATCAAATGTACATTAGGGTCAAGTTTTTCTTTATCATGCAAACTCGAGAGGCGAGTTCAACCTAACTCAACCACGGTCAATAACCACTAGCTCTAAATCGAAAAGATAGAGATCGAAGGCCATAGATCAAGCGCAGAGATCAAAGCAAGTAACCGCAGTCAGTTGCCACTGACCACCTTTATTTCCAGGTTTGAAACCCTAACTATGGGTTAAAAATTGACGGCATCGAATGCATCAAGGACAGAAATCAATGGCCCAGGACCATCACCGAATTCAAAACAAACTCTTCCTGAGTTAACCATGCCACCGACAAAATTGCCAAGGGGTGAGTCATCGTGCAAGGGGGGCCAGCCTCACACTTTAAAACAAAATCATTTCATTGACTTTTATAAGTCTAAACCATAGTCCAAGATCAAATGATGCAGAACCGACCATACATGCCAAATAATCATCACTCAAAAGGTAAAAGTATAACCTTAGTCACTTCAAATATGTAAAGGCCGACAAGAAAATTGCAATGTAATATTAATCAAAGGGGGCCGAATGATTAAATAGTGATTATTATTCAAACCATGGTCTAAGAGACCCATGTATGTTATCAAAGATGGTCCCTAAACCAAATGGAGGCTATAGTGGCATTTGCTATATAAGATGGTCACCCTTTTATATTGCTAAGTCCACCAAGGTGGCCTAACCAAGAAATTTGGAGGTGGTCCCCACTTCAAGGAGCTAGTTTTGATTTACAGAATGTCACTCATGTGACCACTTAAAGATAGATTTCAATATCATAGCATGTGCACATGGAAAATGGTCCCCACATTGGATGTTTATTTTGCAAATATTACAAATGTTTGAATTATTTACTCACAGGCAGAGAATTGATTTGTTGCATGCTTCACAAGAGGACAGAACAAAGAAGAAGACATAGTTGCATGTTCAAAGGAGAAAGACTTGCATAGCAAACAAAGCTTATTATTAGCAAATTATTTACCCTTGCTTTCTTAAAAATAGAACAGTCAACTTCAGTTTGACTGTATTGTAATCAAGGCTAATAATGCCTATTTGTAATTGCATGCTCTATTTTTATTCCTTTATCTATTATTAAATAAAGGATAAAAATAGGATGCATGGGCGAGTACAAGCCTTAGGCTATTTTTAGGAAGAGGGTATATTTTTATTTTGCTATATATTGTGTGCCTTTGCAAAGCACAAGGGAGGAATTTTTTTGGATATAGGAGTACTGAAGCAATTTTTGCCAGTTTTTCCTTCTGAGTGTGAAGTATTTTCTGCCTTCCCAATTATTTGCAGTCTTGTGTATGTTTCTATTAGTCTTGTGAATGCAAATTCCTTGATTAATCATCTTACCCTGTTGCAAAATTCAGTAGTTTCTGCATGATATTAATGTGCATGTTCATCTTAGCAGTATTGTTGTGATAATCTCCCTCAATACCTCAAAGTGTTTTTCCCTTAACATTCTGTAGAAAAGCTATTGGTTCGTGCATCAAGAATCCTTTCACATATCAATTGTGCATATACTCAGTCAAATCCCTCATACAAATTTGGTGTATCACCTTAGTTTTAATTACCTTACAGTCATCTTTTACCCTTAAACCCCCAGAAATCAGTTTTGGATACATCAATAAGGAACCAGCCTTGATACTGGAGACTCACCTCAAAATAGGTATACCCACTGACCTGAGGTGTTTCCATTGTATCTACGAAAGAGAGAGATCAAATTCTACAAGCTTGGAAAACCTACAGCCATCTCTCTACAAGGTGTACTTTTGAGAGATAACAATACTGATTTTTAAACATGAGTAAGAAGACTTTGAGTGAAAAAATTGTATAGCTCATTATCAGTTAAAATAGTGTTCATCTTCGTAATACCAATCTTGTAACATAGGAAATAATCACTTATGTGTTCTTTATATCCTTGTCACATTTTATACATTTGAGCATTATCCCCATATTTATACAGAATTGTGCAAGAAATTGATTGGCCAAAGGGGTAAATTCTTGAACAGAATGAAAGGGAAGATCATAAAACTATTATAAATCAAAATTCTTGAGGGTTTTAGGAAATAACTTGGTAAGAAATATGTCATTGTAAGCGTAGTAGAATCAAGCGGCATGGAAAGCAAAAATGTGCTCTTCATGGTCACCTTTTCCATCATACAAAGGAATCTTTGAAGAAAAAACATAGGCAAAGGATAAGAACTTTCTTCAAATTCAAGTGGGTTATGAAGAAGTTGAGAAGAATCATAATAATAAGAAGAGGAAGCTTGTTGTATTTATATAATTTGAGATTGCAAACTATGAACAAGGTTCTCAAGAGCTTTTGTTTTAGAAGAAGAATAATAGAAACCACTATTGGTATATATATGAGATGTAGGAATATTAATAATCATAGGAATATCATAAGAACACCATGATGTGGAAAATTCATTTCCCCCATATATATAAGCACTGTAGATGAAGGAATAGTAGATGTGTCGATAGAAGAAGATGTAGGACAGGGCCTCGTAAAAAACAAATTCTCATATGAGGCTTGATCACGAGCTAGATTATAAATGAAAAGAATCTTGATAATATGATCAATATGGTGATGGTTATCACGAGTGAACAAAAATTAGATAAAATTTAAACATGCATAGGATCAACATTTTCATCCTTATCATGACCAGAATCATAACAGTGCTCACGATGCATTTCAATGTCATACAGAGGTACCTCATATGAATCATGATCAAGTATAGAAGGGACACCTTGTATATGAAGTGGGGATGAAGTTGCGGGGACTTGGAACTTACGAGTAAGAGGATAAATCTCAATATGTTCAATGTTTTGATGACTAATTTGATTGTTGTGCCTAAAGGGGATACAAGGGAAGTATATACAAAGATGAAAAATGAAACCCTAGGAAAAATAGGGTTTGAAAGGAAGTATGATATTTGATAAAGGGTCGGGATAACCAATTGTGTACACCATAAAAACATAATAATATTTATAGGTGTATGACTTAAGATTATTAATCCAAATTAGCCATACAATCTTAAATATATAATATAACAAATATATATTATCCATATCATATCATCGTTTTCTAAAATATTAATCGTTATATCATCATTTATTATACTAATATGTAATAAATGATGATATAACGATTAATATTTTAGAAAACACAAGAAAGGATAAATTCTTAGCTATGTAGATAGGTATAAAAGTGTTTTTAGTATGCCTAATTAGATGGAAAGAATGATATGATCCTAGAAGTGCTTTTTTCTTAAGATTGTATATGAAATATGGCGTTACATGGAACCGTAAACATCTAGCTAGGGTGTAGTGCAATTTTTTCCTACTATGTACAATTTTAAACCTATAGATGGTGGAGATCTGTCACTTTTCTCTCCTATTGCTAGTCTATAAATTGTTGTCATTTTTTATCCCTAGGGTTTACACACCTTCAACAACACTTATATTGACCTACAATAAATAGGAAACCTAAATACTTAGAGAAAAATTCATCAAATAATTATATAAAAGAGAAGTATGTGTATGGGGGAGGTTGGACTAACCTTAGTATTCAACCCCTACTAAACCAATCCAGGTTTTGTGCTATATCCCTTTTAGTAGGAGAAAACCTTATATAGTTCTCCTAGTTTTGGTGCAAGTAATATATGCAATCTAAGCCAAACCACTATGTGTTATTTTTGTCTCTTGAAAAAAAATAGTGGGTATAACTATAGATAAAATATAAATGTACTCAATGTAGTGGTAATTTGGTGTGATGTGCTTTAGATGCTAAAATTTATCCCCCTTTATCCCCTAATACCTTTGACAATGCTTGGAGTGACATGATCTTCCTAATACATAGTGTTTAGACCTTTACATACTTGGTAATGGAGGAAGCTATACTCTTGAACCTTGTTTGATTTCTTCATACTTTTGTGGTGGCAACTTTAAAGGATGTGCATTTGCCTTAAGAAAATACCCTTACACAATTTTTGAGTGCTTTACACCTATGTGATGGCTACTCTAAAGGATGTGCATCTTATTTATGAATATTCACGAGAGTCTTGGGTTCTTTAGTATTGATATTTGCAATAGCAGTGCTTGATAACTCTAGGTGAGTTATGAAGTGTGTTTGAATTTCTTATATAGGCTTCCAAAGGTTAGATATTCACATTATGGATGGCCTAGGGAAGATGAAATGAAACACATAATATTTTAAAATTATGAATATAATCATGAGGAGAGAGGTCATGAGACAATACATGTCACTCTAGATTATAGTGTGGTCTATCCCTATTTTGTATGACCGCATACAAGGATTTAGTGATGAAAGAGCCAAAGTAAGGGAACGATGTATGGGGATGAATTAGTGGCATATAATTTGAGTTTTTTATGATTAGAATGTGTCTTTAGCAATGGAAATTTCTTCAATTTTCTTCTACAAAAATGTCAATGAAGCATTGCCATCATTTGGTTTTAGGTTTTCTTCTTTGACCATGTGTAGACACGTAAAATCCGCTTACGTAATTTTATTGCTAAAATTGTACTAACTATCCTCTTTCCTATCATTTCCAATATAACTAGTGATTTCCCAGTAATTAACTTATGTTTCCCTCTATTTTGGTCAATTAACAATGCTTCATCAATTAACTAGCCTTTATCACATTCTAGATTCCAATCAACAACACTTTGTTAGTTATAATCCTCTTCTGATTGATTAATTAACTATTATGAATTACTTAATCCTTTTTAACAATGTATTTAATCTATAAACCCTTTGATTAACTAAATACCTCTTTCAAATGCTTCAAATCATATCAAATTCCTCATAAATCACTTCCAAATAGCCTAAAAAGCTTATTATAGCCTATTAATTAATCCTAGTTGATTAATTAAAGCACCCCAACTCCCATGAGTTGCTAATCACTTGTTAATTCCTCTAATCAAGATTAACAAGTCTAAATATACTTTATCCTTTATCCCACATTCATTTGGATTCAATCTTCTCCCAAATAGGAAATCTATATAAAGGACCCTCTTATATCCTTCACACCTTACACCATACTTTTTCTAGTATTCTCATATAAGACATATGATCAATAGCCTTCTCCATTATTTGAATAGATAATTCATATTGTGCATCCATTCTACCATTTATGAGTAGAAAAGAAGATCCAAGCTTTTCCTTGTAGCCATTTCTTGGTGAGATCCTTCCCTCTCTTTGGTAATCAAACACACCAATTTGATTTCTCATGATTTAAAGAGGCTCATGTTGTAGATTAATCATACATTTTAGTAGGAATGGTTGGTAATTATATGATTTCCTTCATGTTCTTGCATTTATTAGCTAGTTTCCATTAAGCTTTAATCATGATTTTTATAGTTAGATTTACTTTTATTTTAAGCTACTAGGTGTTAGTTTCATTTCTATAACATTGTAATTTAGCATAGCAACATTTGGCATGCCCGGTGGGACTTACTCTATTGTCCTTTGCATTTAATTCCAAAATTTTAGATTAGTGTCAATTTTGGTTACAACCCTCATTTTTTGCATATTTAGGATAAATATGGTGTTTCTTAACAAGATTAGTTGAGTTTGCCTTGTTTTTTGTCTCTTTGCAGCTATGAATGAGGTGAGGTGCTACCAAATTTGGATCAAATTGACAAATTTTTGAGATTTTTGAAGTTTTTTCTTATCAAATCTTGTATTTTGATGATCTATAGGGGTATTTCACTAGCTTGAAGGAGGCTTACATTTTTGTCACTAGACTTGCATCAGCGTGCATAGGCTTGTGCTACCGTCATTAGGCTTTCCCTACTATTTCTAGGTTTGTGCTATCGTTGTCTTAGTTTTTGTTGTTGTGTTGAAATCTATTTGTCTATATTAGGATTGTGCTATTGTCTTTAGGCTTATGCTACTGTCTCTCTACCTGCACTAGCGTAACACTATCTATTTTTTCTGCCTCAAACCTATGTTTTCGTCAGTAGGCTTGTGATACTGTGCTTAGAATTTTGCTACCATGTATAGACTTTCTCTACTATTAAGAGGCTTGCGCTAGTGTGCTATGTCAAATTTTGGTTCTAATTTTGAGGTCTCTAGATTCTTATTTTTTTGTTTCTGCTATTTTACAGGAATTCTTAACTGTTTTCTATAAGTTTTAACATTTTTAACCAAATTTCTAACATGTTGTTAAGCTTTAATGAGAATCATGTTTCCATTATTTACTTAAGCTAGAATAAAATTTGTGTATGCTCTTCTCTTGCACCTTAAGGTGATCTTGAGAATCAAAAACAACTTTAGTTTTCATTTTTCTAACATTTGGTTAATTAGAAACTTAAACTTTTATTTTTTCTTAAGGGAGTGAAAAAATTATCAAACATTGCTTAAAGTACATTTTATTTAAAAATTTTCCTTGGCATTTATCTAGTTGAATCAAATTATTGTGTCTGTTCTTCTCTTACGTCCTTGGATGATCTTGGGAATCAACGAAAAAAAATTGGCTCACTTTCTATTGGAAACTATTGAATATTTTATTCGTATGACCTAAAGTTAGTCAAATAATTGGGATCTAAACAAACTCTAACTACACTTGTGTTGCAAGTTTCCAATGGTGTACTAAACCTCATTAATATCAAAAGATAAAAAAGACACCACTTTACTCAACACACTATATTTACAGGTTTCGGTTAAGAGCTATGGATCGTCCACTTTAAATTGGAGGAATTATATTGGCATAAGCCATAAAACTAATTGTGAGGATTATCCCAGGAACCCCAAAGTAGTCCACACCTTGAGAGAACTAGTGGACAAAACGGGAAGTTCCTTGCTACCCACTTGACTAGTTGGAAAACCCTTGTGAGAAAATCTTCATGTTTCCCATATGGGGCCCCGTTTATTAATTTTATTGTGGGGTAGTGGTCTATTGTCTATAATCAATTTGAGAAATATGTACCTTCTTTAGGAAATAACTGGCGAGTTTGTGAACAAAATCTTATGTGAACCATTTGGCATTGGGGCCAATTTGACTTTATCCATCGTGATCCAAAGAGCTCTCACAAAGTAAGAACTTGTTTTGGAGTCAAAACCTTGTTAGTCTATCAAGGGGAGAGTTCATTGAAGTTTTAGCTATGGGTTATTCATGACAAAACTTACAAGGCATCACTTTTTCCTAGTTTCTACCTTGTCCTAAGACAAGGTGAAACTCTGCCAAAGTTAGACTAAGTATTTTTCATCACCACTTGGTCTACTCCTTTTTTTATTTTTACCCATTTGGGAAAAAATAAAGCATAGGTATGTGGATACCGCTAGATATAATTGTGTACACCACTTTTGTATTCTACTCACATGAATAGGTTTCAATGTCAAAATGTGAGTGTTGAAAGTGTGAATGGTACATCTTCATTTTCTAGTAGGCCCTTTGTCTCACACCCATATTGAGACTCGTTATCATTGTAGCTAGGTTGTTTTATCATTGACTTCCTTTGAGTTGTAATGCTTACCACATTATATCAATACATTTGTGATTCTTATATCTTGTTTCCTTTGTTAAACTTGAGCTAAGTCTGTATGTTGTATTGTTATGTTGCTCGCATAAATAAACACTTCTTGATATACTTAAACTTAGTTTTGATTCCAACATCACCTTGAGTTTTGGAAAGTGTTTTTGTTATGTTTTTATCATTTTAGTAACACCATTTTGATACTAAAAAACTTGTTTTTTTCTAAAAAGCTTGATTAACGTGTCCAAATAGTGTTCTTACATTGCTCGCATTCGTAGCTTCCATTTTCAAATACTTGGACTTTGTTTGTATCTAAACTTGTTTTAGAATACCTTGTTTGGAGATCACAATAACACCTTCTTAGTATTTAGGCCTTGTTTACTCTAAACTTGACGTAAGTGTTGATATTGTGTTGTCATTATTTACACCAAACATATCTTTAAAAGCATAGAGAGTATATATTCTTGCGATTGGATCATAGTCTTGTACTTGATTTTTTTGTCCTAAAGAATTCTTATTATATGGTACATTATGAGTGTGTCATTATTTATTCTTTAGTGTTCATTGTTCATATTGCCTTGATCCTTAGGATTTGTTTCCGTTTACTATTTGACTTTTTTGTGATGATTTGATGTCGTTACGCTGTTTGATTTTACCTAGGGTCCATTTTAATCAGCCTTAGTGAAATATTTCTTGTTATGCCTTCTATCACAAGGATGGGGAATCAAAAATTAAGGTCAAATCCCTTTTGTAAATGTCAAGATAAATCCAATTTTTAAAGACAACACCGTTGTTGATCATAGTGGTGGTGAGGAGAATTCTTCTCAGGTGAACTTTGAATTTAGTCCCACCTAAATAGACAACTTCTTTTTTCAAAATAGACATGAGGTTATTATGTGTGTTATAGAGTTAGGGGTGAAGTTACCACCTACATTTGATCCCTCTCTCCTTGTTGACATGGTTCATGAAGAGAAATAAGTAGAGCATCCTCCACGTAACATTGATGAAATCCTAAACCCATCCCACGATTCTACTTCTTGGAAATAGAATGATGAAGAAGTGCCTTCTTGAAATGATGGAGGATATCACATCCCCATTGTCAAAATTCATTACAAGGATCATGAAGAACATGTTAATCATGAACAACATCCTCCTCATGAGAATCGTGAAGAGATACCCACCTAAGAGGTTACCTTAGAACAAAAATGCAATCTCTTACTGACCAATTAGCAAGCTTGCCTTCACATGTTAATAAGGAACCAACAAAGACTCCAAAGCAAGAAAGAGCTAGAGCTTCGTATCAGGAAGCTTTTACCAAGAATCCTCGTCAGGAAAAAATATAAAGAGTCATATGAGGAGTTATACACAAACAATAACAATGGTGAAACAGCTAGACTTGACCACTTATATAGGCCAACACCACCTACACAAGGGCAACTCTTCGACCAAGAGTGGTTATCCATGAAGATCATCCTTAATGTTTTACAATAAGGCAATGTATGTGTTATCCAAATAACTCTCCTAGTTATTTCGACAACTTATGTACATATTCTAGCTTTGAGACCTTCATTGTAGGTTGCACACACTCCAGCTATCTACTTGGCACATTTCCTTAGATGTATTTCCTCACACATCAAGTGTGCTTTTCTTGTACATTTCTCTCCCTTCCATTTTACTTTTCCTCTTTGTTCCACTCTTCCCTTATGTGCACCTTCTATGCACCCACCTTTTTCCAGTAGTTTATGCATCTTGCACATGCACCTTGCACTTGCTCCAAATTAGCTAAGTCTCTATCCCTCTAGCGCGGTCTGCACATTACTTTGTAATAGTTTCACCTTAACCATGCCTTTTCTTCCTTGGGAATTTCTCTCATTTCTCCCATGTGTGTCACCTTTACATGCCCCTCCTTTGTTTTCATCATGTGCTTCATTCTTCTACGTGCATGCCTTCATGCATTCTTCTATGTCATTCCATGCCACATCATCATTTAAGAAGCTTGAGTGTGATTCACACAACCAATCAAAGCATGCCAACTGGTTGTCAAATCCTTGCAACAAATCAATGAATGTCATGTGGTAGAAAAAGACAAAGAATGTGCATAGTTGGCCAACCTTTCAAATAATCGGTGCATGTCATGTGCTTTTCATGCCTAGGAAGCTCTGAAAAACTTCTGATAGTCATAAATTTTATGTCAGTGCTCATATCCTTACACATCTTATCTCATTTGATAGCTACTGACGTAGGCTATAGTGTTTGATATTCAAATTCAAAATTTTGGCAGATATGGTAGGTGAGAAATGGGAAAAAGTCTTTCTCAAAATTGATGAGCAGATATGATTGCTCCAACCACTCGATTTGATCAGATGCACCCTCCTTCCTTCTCCAACACACCAAATATAATTGGGGAAATGCATTTGATATATTTCCATGTGGATTTGCATGTATTGAATGCTTCTTGTTGGTGGTTTTATTTCAAATTTGGGTTTTCCCTCTTTCTCTTCTTCTTCTTCCATGGATTCATTTATAAATGTAAGAGTTGGGCTCATTGTTAATGTTGGACATTTTTTATCCTTAAGCTCTCTGTCAAGGACTCCACATCATTGTATTTTGAGTTGCAGACCTCTAGATCTGGCTCATGCATGTGGATATTGGCCTCTTTTTCCATTGTAATAGTCTGTACATTTTTGGAATTAATGGAAGCATTGTTTTGTGGTTATTCTCTATCCTAACATGTTTTTATTCCTTCTTCTTTCCTTCCTTTTACTCTATGTGTTTGTTGTGTCATTTTACGTCCCTTGCAGCTCCATTTCTAGTTTTGTTTAATGGAACTGATCTGGTAAATGTGTTTCAATTTGTGTTACACATGCCTAGCCTTCTTTCACACCTTTTCCTTTCATTTTTTCTTAGAATAGATAGTGTTCATCCCTCTTCTTTTGGTACTATCACCTCCCTTAGTTTAGTTTTCCTTTCTGTTATCCTTCTATCCCTGGTCCCTTAGCATTATTAGCTTAGTTTTCATTTCCAGCATTAGGAGTAGTAGCAGTAGTAGAAATAGATAGAGGAACTAGCCTTCTCCGAAGATCTATCTCAAGCACACAATGTCCCATAACTTAGAGACAGTTCCATTGTTGTCTCAAACAACTCAGCTCTTCCAGATCTGATACACGGGTACACATTTGAACGACCAACAGTTTCAGGCAAGCCCATTAGGACTAGTAGTGAAAGCTTAGATTTCAGCATTACTATGTTTAGTGTGTGACTTAGTGATTTCTTTCCTTTGGAGGCTCATTTCAAACACATCTAGTGACTCCCAACACTCATATCTAATGTTTTAGCAACTAGAGAGCCTTTTGTGAGTAGGGTGCACACGAGATAAACTATTGCAGCCGAAGGATCATTTGAGTACCTACATCTTTCACCAAGAATTAAATGCAACAAAGCTCCTACATGTGCATCCCCATCCCTGGTGCACTGCGCACATTCCACTCCTCCTCATAACAACATACAAGCTCTTCCTACCATGGTGCTCCAACCTCCTCCTCCTCTGAGGAATTTTTCCAGCTTCATGAAGCCCACTCAATCTCAATGCACAACATGATATGCCAACAGTTGTGCTTAAGAGAATTCCATACTTCATGGAAGAAAATCAAGTTACCCATGTTGAACACATTCAAGATGTGGCCAATGAGTACTTTGTCTATCTGATCACGCATCATGATGCAAATGTTAGGCTACTTACAGCCTCATTCAAGGGTAAAGCACTCTAGTGGTACTAAGGCTTGAGACCTGTATCTATTGCCACCTAGGATGAGCTTGAAATGGCTCTATGTAATAACTTTGAGGACAAGTTAGATCACTTGTCTTTGGTGGAACAAGTCACTACAACCAAGTGCACACCCAACGAGCAAATGACTGATTTCAACATCAGATTCCAAAAGACTTGGATTAAAATTCTTCAAGTGGTAAGGCCTACAGCCCAGCATGATTTCTTATACTATCTAAGGGATTTTAATAGTGACATTTCGTTCATGATTCAATCCATGGGAGGTAGGATCCTAACACTTGCGTCCAACATTGTAATAAGGGCAGAAAAAATTCTCATTCAGGCTAGTAAATTGGTGCATAGGACTCATGTGCCCTTGTTCCTAGAGATATCTCTTGTACCCCAACCTTTTGTTTCCCCTATTCCAGTGCAGAGCATACAACATGTTGCATCTACATCCTACTCTACCATGTAATAAAAATAAGATGAAGAGTTAAAGACCCTAATTAGAAACTTGTCCAATAAGGTCATATCATTAGAGAAGCAGCAGGCACAAGCCTACAAAGAAATTTCTAATTAAGCACAAAGCCAAAGCAATTAGCCTTGGCAAAATCAATATGGAAACAAAAGATATGGGTAGAACCAACAGAATGATAGATTGCATGTTAATGCACACTTTCCTTTACAAGTTATTCCTCCTGTGCAACCTCTTTCGGTGCCCAACACAAGTCAAGCACTTGTCCCAGTCCAGAACAACATAGCGTAAGAGTCAAAATGGTGCTTCAATTGCAACATGCCTCATATTAAATATCATTTCACTAATTTTACGCACACACAAGCCTACATGATCCAAAATGTTTCTAAATATGAGCCTTCCATTAGCGCAAGAAATCCTAAGAACCAAGAAATTCCAGAGGCTCCTCTTGAAGCCAACTTGATATTCTTTCGCGCCAAGGAATTTTGTGTGATCAACCAAGCTATAGAGGACACAAGTAGACTGCGTGCCCAGGTTGCAGACAACACAAGGTATAAGAAAAGAATGCTTCAATCAGGTGCGCAGGTTTTTATTCTAGCAACACGGGCCAATCCTCATAAACAAAAAGATGTAGCTAAGGCATCCAGCAGTAAGAGTATGCAAGCTCCTACATGTGATTTGCCACACAAGGTTCCTATTGAAGTGGTGTGTTCCCCTCCTTTGGTAGGTCAGACCCCCATGCCAGCTAAGGTTCTTTCCTCTGTACCTAAACAAAATAAAAAGGATGTTATTGTGCCCCAAATGCACAAGTCATTGGGTCTTCTATTCATCATCGTGGACCAAATGAAGAATACAAACATCAATGTCACAATGTGGGATGCCCTTACCATTCCTTCTTAACAAAACTTGTTACACGAGGCCTTGGCCCAACTTCACGTGCTAATCTAGTTGTACAAAAGCCACGTGCTTCTGTCAATATTTTCCAAGAAGAGAAGAAGAAAGTAAATTTATCAAAACCCCACCTTTCTATATGTCCTTAATCATGGGAAAACATCTTGTCCATAACTACATGATTGACTCAAGTGCTAGTACATCTAGCATGCCTAATAAAATTGCTAATGTCTTAGGTCGTAAGTATAGCCCCTTAACAAAAGAAGTCCTGCAACTTGATGGTTCAATTTTCACTACCCTAGGAATCATCAAGGATCTTAAGTTAACCCTTCATGCATGTCCAAGCCTCATAATAACTCAAGATGTCTCAATCACTGACCTACCTCCTTTGTTTGCCCTATGTCTATCTAGGGACTTCACTACTAAAGTGAGTGGTTACTTGTCATCTGATTGGACCCATATGCTACTCAAGATAGGGTATGGTACCCGGTTTACCAAAAAAACTGAGACAATATTTTCATATCATGTCAATTCATATGTCTCATCCCCTCTCTAAGCCAATTGTTTAATTCAAGAAAAACAAGTTTCAGTTTCTAAAGAATAGCCTCGTGTGCCTCTTATCTTGGACTTAGTTTTAGATGAATGGGTGGAGAGACACCATAAATTTGATCCATACGTTGAGGGGTTGGAATCTTATGAAACTGGGTTTGGTACCTACTGTATCGTTGAAGAAGAAATTATGTTGTTGCGCACACTCAAGAAAAGTGAAGAGAACGCTTGTATGTGGAAGTTATACTTTGATGGATCCAGAAGCATAAATGGAGCAGGCGAGAGCATTGTTCTCATTTCCCTTAAGGATGAGAAATTCTTCTTCGCACACAAGTTGCAGTTTACATGTTCCAACAATGTGGCAAAGTATGAGGCACTGGTGCATGGTCTGCTTATAGCTGAAAAGAAGAAGATTAAGGCATTGCAAATATTTGGGGACACGGAATTAGTTATCCATCATGTCATCAACAAGTACATGGAAAATAATAAGCTTTTCAATTCTTATAGAAATAGATTTTGGGACCTCCTTGAGATATTTGATGCTCTACACCTACAGGTGGTGCCACGCAAAATGAACAAAGAAGCTTATCAGATGGCCGCATTTGGTTCACATTTCTCCCCTATTGAGGACTTTGTCAAAGGAAATGCTAAGCACATCAAGATGGTAATTAAACCATCCATCCTAGACAATAATACCAACTAGAAAGTGTTTGACAGTGACGCGTAGATTATCCAGTTCATCCAGAATGAAGTTGAGTTCTCATCAAGCATGCAAGCTAACTTGTATGACAGCTATGGTGAATAAGTAATTCAACTAAAGACAAACAAGTTACCTAAAGGGTTGGTCACCTTAGATAAAAAATTTATCCCAGTTAACAAGTTCAAGGGAAAATAAAATTATATGTGTGCCGCACAAGAAGACTACTCCCTAGTTATTATTACACGCAAGAAATAGTTGATTCTCAGTAAATCTTGCACGTATGATGAAAAGTAGGCATGTTATTCAATTTTACACACATGGAAAAATTGGACAATGGGGTCTTGTTAAAATCTAGGTCTCTACTCAAGGACTTAAGGGCCTATAGGTAAGTTTTGTGTTTTGAAAACATTTAGGATATTCCAGGAGGATTCGGGGGAATATTGAGTTATTTCACCTTTCCCAGGTTTTCAAAGCTCAAGGTTTACTCATAGCAAGTAAATTCACATTTGAGAGACTCGCTTTAAAATGAATCATGCAAAAATGATCAAAAATTCATAAATGAAGTTTTAAAAGGTCTTGTTGTACTTACATTACCCTCTAGTTTCAAGAAGGATACTAAGAAAGTCACTTATCAGAGCAAAATAACATTATGAGAGGATCCACATTAGAGGTACAAGTTAAGTTTTAACTCGTCAAGTAGCTTAGAGAGCTACTCGGCAAGCTGAACTCGACACAAAAGACTCTTCATAAGTTAGAAGGCCCAAGTAGTCCCACGAAGGAATTATTTCATTAAGAAACTGAGTCAGGACTCAACATGGCAAAGGCATGAAGATGGCTTCAGTTGAGTCGATGAAATACAATTATTATCCATAGGATCTTAATCAAATTAAAATACTAACTCGGCGATGAACTTGGATCAGGGATGTTAAAGAAGTTCATGAATCGGTAAGAGAGTGAGTTGAGGCTCAACTTGGTGAGCAATTCATTTGAGGATGGAGTCATCGAGTTCGTATATATTCATAGGAGATCCTTGAATCAATGAGTGACTTAGAGGTCTAGCCCAAAATTGGTGATGTCACATTAAGTGAGGTTAAATGAAGAGAAATATTTATTGAGGTTAGGATAAGCTCGGTGTAAGGAACCTGGTGAGATGAGAGATTTATCTCAAGATTTAATTCAAGTTAGTCAAATTAATCGACCAGAATGAAGATGGCTCAACAGATAAAGAGGATGACTTGGCATGGTTAATATCTCAACCACTAAATCATCTTCAAGAAATAATAATGAGCTGATGCAAGTTCGAAACAAAAATGCCTCGTTATGACTCAACTCAAATGTGACTTGAGAAACTTAACTCCATTGAAAGAGTTAAGATGATGTGAGGTGGCATAGGATACCTCATGTGGGTGAGCTGGATGGAGCCAAGTTGAGTTATTATAGGAACTTGATCAGATGAGTGAGCATTAAGAGCTGTTTAGCCAAGACATTAACGTGGGTAAAATGGTTTCAAAGTTCCGAATTGTCCACCACGGGATTTCATGGTGTAAAGGTCATGCCAAGTTTGGCATGAAAAAATGATGTCTGGATTTCCAAGCCAAAATTTCCAATTACGCAGTGAAAATGCATGCAAAGATCCCAAGAACAAGGAGCCAATGGTGGAAATATCTTAGGGAAAGACCAGGATTCATCCCTGAGCCATGCAGGAGGACATGCTAGGTCTACTATCAAATTACCTGACCAAGTCGTGGCATGTGATCCACCATGTAAATAGGTGATTAAGATATGGCATTGAAAATGGAGGATTGAGTCAATTGCTAAGCATTCTGGCAACACGTAGCATCTCACAAAAAGAGTAGAAATCTTCACTTGAGGTAAGGGAACTTAGCGAATACAACACCCATGAGTTATCACTATAGTAGTGTGGAGAAAGAGTTGAAGGAGCTATCAATATGCACCACTAGGTAGAGATGACACAGAATTTGTGAAATCAAGTTATGTGGAGAGATCACCAGTGTCGATGAGTTTAGGTAGTAGTATGGATAAAAACGAGCATGGAATTCAACATTCTTACCAAAGGATCCCGTTGGAAGGAACATAGCATGGGTAAGATGGTGGATAGGATCTCTCCACTCGCTAGGAGTAGACATTGAAGAAGCTTGACATGTGGGAAATCTAATCCATGCAGGCCACGAAACAAGAAGGTCAAGGCCTTAGAGAAATCAGATGCATCAGTGATGATGCACGAAGGACCCCTCCCCATTTGATTCCAAAGAGCTATTATTGATCCCAAATAATAACATAGCACCAAATATTGCAGAGTGTTCTATGCCGAGTCGATCCTAACCGAAGAAGAGTTCAAGGATTTCGAACACATTGTAGATGATAAGGACTCACAAAGGAGATTACCATAAACCTAAGTCAACATTTAGCTCAATGAACCGAGTCAAGACTAGATGAGATCGGCCATTCAATGCACGATGAGCTCAGTAGTGGACTGATGTCGAGGTATTTGGTGACCTCAATGCGAAGTTACAACTCAAGGATCAACGCGTGAAGATGGATCTCAGCTCAATCGCAGATAGAAGATAAAATTGATACGATGGTGGGAAGCTCGGTAGTCAGGTGATGTCAAGTAACTTTCCTCGATCCAAGGTGATATGACAATAGTGGATCTGCGATGATTTTGTGCATTAAAAATGAAGTCTATATTTCAATACAAGTGAGCACTCAATGCAAATGAGCTCAACGCAAAGGAGGAGGAACTCGGTAGCTCGGTCGTCAATGGAATGGAAGCTCGAGGCTCAAAATATTGGCTCAGTTAATACAAATTGCAAATGTGCCATGTGAAGAGAACCATGCAAATACTATGAGCTTGACTCAGCGTGGAGTATGGAACTTATTCGGGCCCTAAGAATAGCTCATAGGCCGAGCTATGGAATGACAAGGGTGATTCCTTCCATGATTTGAAATCATGTTGCAAGAGGGAGTTCATTCAAGCTCGGTAATGGGATGTCCGTGATGGCAAGTTGATGGTGAGGAGCTCTTGGAAAACATGAGACAAATTACGTGAGCTATGCATAATCCCGAGACATAATCCATAACAAGAAATGAGTTCACAAGTGTAATCTCGTGGAGCTCCATGGTCGAATCATTTCAATCTCATAAATTTGAGTCACGAGTTGGCCACAACGACAAAAAATTTGAGATAATTCATGATAAGAGTCGGATTTGATAGCTCATAATTCAGAGGGTTCATGTCATGAAATAAATTTTGAGAGAGATCTCATGAAGGAATTGACAAGGAAATACTCAGAATACTCAACACCAAGTTGGGATTTGAGCATGAGTTGAGAAGATCACGTGTCTTAGAGCTTGCACGAAAGATTTGACTAACTGAGTTGAGCCATTCACCATTCATTGAGAAGAGGTCGAGGAGATTTTGCATGGAGGAGGAGATGGCAAACACGTGAGAAAGAATTGATTTTATGAGTATCTTGAACCAAACTCGAGAGGCATTGTGTGAATGATGTGTGGAACAACTCACAAAGTTCCTCAGACCCTTACAAGGAGTCATTAGGGGCTGAGTTATGGGTGGTGGCTCAGAAGGTTCATCTGAAAGATATTGATTAGAAAGGTAAGGAAAGACTTGGCATGGGGTTCAAGATCGAGTGCAAAACCAAGCTAGAGGATTCCAAACTCATTGAGTTGGCATGGTTACAGAAGATGTGGAGCTCGGCGGTCACTGCAACATGCTTGATGACCGCCAATACATAAGGAGTAATTTGGCTTAAAGGGTGAGTCAAGACAGAGCTCGTGAAGAATATTTCAAAGCAGAATGGGAGTTCAGTTGCGGTGAATGTTGAAGGAGCTCAGCACCAACTCAATGAGTTGGCTCGGTGAGCCAACCACCAAGTTGGTCAGTTTTGACCATTTCTCATGAACCCCTTCAGTACAAACCAATTCCAGGAGGTCCAACCTGAATATTGTTATTAAATTATTGTTATTTTAAAAATAATTAATTAAATTAATATTTTTATTTTAAATATTCTTTTAATTAATTAAGGAGAACTAGGTCAATAGGAAATTAATGACACATGATGGAACCTTCTCAAGTGGTTCAACCAACTTTAATAAATACATCATGACCCTTAAATTTAGGAATGTAATTATGTCCTTTCCTCTTCTCTCTCTCAAAATATATTTTATAAATGTAAGTTGGAAGCTCAGTCGAAGGGGTTCCAATAGGTCAGATAGGTTGGATAGTTAGATATCTTAGGCAAGTACAAATTTTTCAATATTCCTCTCTCTTCAAGTTGTCCTTGTATGTTGAGAGAACTTTCAAGCATCCTTTTCAAGACTGTAATGGCAACCATTGCCTCTTCTGAATGTATGATGCATTGTGCACATTGTTGAAGTAATAAAAGCCTGTGTTTTGTGACTAATATTGGTCCTTTCATCCTTTTATACTTCTTTGTGCCTTTTCTCATGCTTGCAGGTAAAATGTGCAAGTTCATGTTTCTATTGTAGGTTCTTCGATTTATGTGCTTATCAAGTGGTGGATTATTGCATGCAGTTGAGTTGTGGTGTTTCTTTTCCCTTCTCAAGTTCATCTTTCTTCACTAGAAGACTGATAACTTATTTTTCTGATCGATTTTAACAAAGGGAACCCATGCTTCCTATTATGTGGTATTATGTACCCTCTCTAAGTTGTAGTAGGTGAAATTGTCTTGTGGTGCACACACCCTCTTAAAATTAATCTTTCCTAAGTCTAGCAACACTATTTATTTGGTGCATCACCATCCCTAGTATAGTTTCATTTCTACAAATCTCTTTTCTTAAAACCCATGAAAATATTAGCATAGGTCTAGATAACCATTTTATTGCACTAGGAGTAGTACAATACTTAGTTTAGGAAGAGGAATCCGGCCTTCTCCAAAGGTTCACCTCGAGCCCAAGTCCCACAGCTTGAGAGGTGATCCCATGTGTCCCAATCACACAGAACGTCTTGTTCACATTTTTTCCATTTGGAGGGTGCAGTGATTTAGCGACAACAAGGCCTTCATAGCTCTCTTTCATAAATATATTGATATCTTCTCATGGGAGTATGAAGACCTCAAAGGTTTTGATCCAAATGTTGCTCAACACTCCATTGACCTTGATCCTAGTTTCAAGCCCATCAAACAAAAATAGTGACCAATCAATCCAAAGATAGATCCCCTCATGAGGAAGGAGCTATCCAAACTCATTGAGGAAAAAATTATCTTTCCCATCAAGTACTCTACCTGGGTCACGAATCTAGTTTCGGTGCACAAGAAGAATGGTGAAATCAGACTCTGTGTTGATTTCATAGATTTAAACAAGGTATCATTAAAGGATAATTATCCTTTGCCCTCTATGGAGCAGATTCTTCGGACTATAACCGATGCACAAATATTCTCAATGTTGGATGAGTAGTCAAGCTTCAATCAAATTCTTGTCAAGGAAGAGGATTAATTTAAAATAGAGTTTACAACCAAATGGGGGGCTTGGTTTATCTTGATGACATCACTATCTTCTCAAAGTAAAGCGTGGATCACATGGCGTGCCTAGAGAAAGTCTTTGAGATATGTAGAAAATATGGGGTATCTCTTAACCCCAAGAAGTGTAATTTTACAGTAGCACAGGGAAAGCTTCTAGGCCATGTGGTCTCAAAGGATGGCATCACATTGATCCTGAGCACGTTTCCACTATCCTGGTCTTTTCCTTGTTAGAGCATAAGAATTCCTTACAGTCCTTCCTTGGAAAAATAAAATTTTTTAGGAGATTCATCCCTAACTTTGCAAGACTAGTAAGGCCTATCACTCTCATGATCAAGAAAGACATTTCTTTCAAATAGACAGTAGAAGGAAAGGAAAGCTTCAACAAGATCAAGCAAGAGATTATTTTCATGCCAACACCCATCAACCTAGTTTATACTAGGCATTTTATCATTTATTCCTATGGCACTGATGCGAGTGTTGTTGATATCCTAACACAAGAAAATGAACAAGGGATGGAACAACTAATGGCTTTATTTAGTTAGACACTGAAGGATTATGAATTAAAATATAGTCACATGGAGAAACGGGTCTAAGCCATCATGTGCACACTCAAAAAATTCAATAGCATGCTCACCACAAACCATATCAAGGTTTTATTCTCCCACTCTTTTGTTAGAGACTTCATCATGGGATTAGAAATCGGAGAAAAGACAGCGCGATGGGTATCCAAAAACATGGAGTATGATGTGACTATTAAAGCCAAAAATATGGTAAGAGGTAGTGCACTCTGTAAACAGCTTGCTGAGGACATGCAAAATTAAAATGAGACTTCATTATTTCTATATGAAGAGCTCTCGTGCATAGAATTTGAACAGAATACAGATCCTAGCATGCGTGATTGGAAGAAGGATATGATCACATTCCTTTCTAAGAGTGCATACCCTCTTGGTTAAACAAAGTAAAGAGAAGACATTTGAAGCTGCAATCTATTCCATATGTGTTGATTGTTAGTCTTCTCTTCAAGAAGAATCTTGATGGCATGTTATTAAGGTGTATTAACGAGGTGTAGACTAAAAAGGTGTTAGCATGATTTCACAATGGATTCTCTGGTAAGCACTTCTCTGCCAAGACTACAGAAATGAAGATCATAATGGCAGGTATCTTTTGGCCTACTCTATTTACAAATGCACACAAGTGGGTCACAAACTTCAAGGAATCCACTTTATTTGCATGAAATAAGATATTAGCAGCTCTTCCCCTCTGACCAATCCAAGTGGATCAGCCTTTTGTGCAATGGGCTCTCAACTTAATAGGAATGATCAATCCACCTTCAAGCATTAGACACAAGTGGGTATTGATGGCTACGGACTACTTCACCTAATGGACAGAAGCTGTCACGCTCAAGGTATCAACTGAATCAGCCACTCTTGACTTTCTCAAGGGCATAGTTACAACGTTTGGCATTCCTCAAACTATTATCTCTGATAATGCAAAATCCTTCCTTGACACTAAGATCACTGATTGAGCTCTAAATTTGGGCATCTATCTAAAGAATTCTTCTAACTATTACCCTTAAGGAAATGGTTTAGCAGAGTCAACAAATAAGAACCTAATCAGGATCATGAAGCACATAATGAACATCAGCCAAAAACATTATCATAAAAATGTCTTGCGCATGCTCTGAGTAGATATAATTACAGTTGAGAAAGCAATAGGAACTTCACCTTACAAGCTTGTCTATAGTAAGGAGGCCACTCTTCCTTTGACACTTGAGTTGAACTCATTAGCGTTTGCTCAACAGCTAGAATTTGAAGGCACAGACTAAAGAGAGATCAAAATGAAAGAGTTGGTTATTCTTGAAGAATCAAATCTATCATGATTAAGCTAGAACAACATCAGCAAACAACAAAGAAATGGTTTGACATAAAGTATAGGCCTCAATCTTTCAAATTTAGGGAAGTGGTCTTAAAATGGGATGCTGATAGAGCTAAACCAGGGCATCATTCAAAGTGTGATGCACTTTGGAGTGGCCCATACATGATCATTTCATGCAAGGAGGCTAACTCTTTCGAGTTAACTCATCTTGATGGAGGTTCATTGCAAATCCCAGTAAATGGTATCTATCTCAAACCCTTCCATTAATTTTTCTACACCATTCTATATATATTAGAATAGTTTCACTCATCCAAGTGCACTGTGCACACATTGTTTGTTTGTACATAGTTCTTTCTTCTCATGTGCTTCTTTCACACACTATTAATTTACTTCCAGGATGCTGGTTATCTAGTATTTTTCAGCAGTTTTGCAGGATTCATAATAGAGCTATGAAATGATTCAAGTAACTTTAAAGGGAAGTTCTTCAAAGATGAAGATCAGAATTTCATGATTACATAGTAGACTCCATGCCCAATGGATGCTACAGGCTATTGATCTCCTTCATATAGCAGGAATATGGCCCTGAAAGTCACCAAAACTGTTATCTAAATAACTCTCCTAGCTATTTGGATAAATTACATGCATATTCTGGCTCTAAGACCTTCATTGTAGGTTGTGCATACTATAACTATCTACTTGGCCAATTTCCTTGGCTGCATTTCCTCACTCACCAAGTTCACTTTGCTTCTGCATTTCTCTCCCTTCCATTTCATTTTCCTCTGTGTTCCACTCTGCCCTTATGCGCCCCTTCTATGCACCCACCTTCTTCCAATAGTTCATGCATCCTATGCGTGCGCCTTTCACTTGCTCCAAAAACAACTAAGTCCTTGGCCCTCTCGCGTGCCCCGCACATTAATTTGTAATAGTTGCACCTTTACCATGTGTTTTCTTCCTTGGTAATTTCTCTCATTTATCCCATGTTTGTCACCTTTGTGCACCCCTCCTCTATTTTCCTCTTGCGCTTCATTCTTCTACGCTCATGCCTTCGTGCCTTCTTCTACACCATTTTGTGCCATGTCATCATCTTTCAAGCTTGAGTTTGCTTCATGATACTAATAAAAGTGCACCAGCTAAGTGCCAAATCCTTGCAATCAATGAATGACAAGTGGTAGAAAAAGACAAAGCATTTACATGGTTGGTTATCCTTTCAGCTAATCGGCGCACGCCATGTGTTTTTCTTTACTAGATGAATCTTACAAGCTTCTGACAATCATAAAATTTTCGTCAGTGCTTAGATCCTTGCGCACCTTATCTGATTCAATAGATATTGACGTAGGCTACAGTGTTTGATATTCAAATTCAAAATTTTGCCAGATCTGGTAGGTGAGAAATGGGAAAACATCTTTATGGGCATTGATGAGAAAATATGATTGCTCCAACCACTCAATTTGATCTGATCCACCCCCCTTCCTTCTCCAACATGCCAACTATACTTGTGGAAATGTATTTGGAAGATTTACAAGTGGATTTACTAACATTGAATGCTTCTTGTTGGTGGTTGTATTTTAAATTTTGGTTTTCCCTTCTTCTCTTCTTCTTCTTTTGTGGATTCATCTATAAATGTAAGAGCTAGGCTCATTGTTAATGTTGGAAATTTTGGATCCTTAAGCTCTCTTCCAAGGACTCCATATCCTTGTATTTTGAGTTACAAACCTATAGATCTAGATCATGCATGTGGATATCATCCTCTTTCATCATTGTAATAGTCTTTGCATCTTTGGAAGTAATAAAAGCATTATTTTTTAGATATTCTCTATCCTAACATGTTTGCATTCCTTGTTCATGCCTTCCTTTTACTCTGTGTGCTTTTTGTGTCACTTTACGTCCCCTACAGCTCCATTTCTGGTTGTGTTTCATGGAACTAATCTGGTAAATGCATTTCATTTTGTGCTACATGTGCCTAGCCTTCTTTCACACCTTTTTATTTTCTTTTTGCTTAGAACATATAGTGGTCATCCCTCTTCTTTTGGTGTTATCACCTCCCTTAGTTAATTTTTCCTTTCTGTTATCCTTTTATCCCTAGTCCCTTGGCATTCTTAGCTTAGTTTTCCTTTCCATCATTAGGAGTAGTAGTAGCAGTAGAAATAGATAGAGGAACTAGCCTTCTCTGGAGATTCATCTCAAGCGCGTAAGGTCCCACAACTTGGAGACTGTTCCATTTTTTTCTAAAACAACTCAACTCTTCTAGATCCAAGATATGGGTACACATTTCAACAACCAATAGTAGGAAAAAGTACAATGTATCAATTTGATGAGCTATGCTCATATCCCTTCGATAGAGTTATGTTGCAAGTACCTTTCCCTCATCACTTCGATTTTCCCAAGTTTGAAAAATATAAGGGAAAAGGTGATCCAAGAGACCACATTAAATAATTTTACATGCCATGTCAAAAGGTAGCTTTTAGTGATAATTATCTCATTCTCCTTTTCCCATGGATTCTAAGGGGTTGAGCACTCGCATGGTTTTTACATATACCTAAAGGTCCATTTCTACATGGATGGAATAAGTGGAACACTTTATGTGTCACTTCTCCGTTAACATGGAAAATGATGTTCCCATGATAGATTTGTGTAATGCGAAACAACAGAATAATGAAAATTTTGCTAGTTTCTTACAAAGGTGGCAAGGGCTAGCTAGTCGTTTCCCTTCCTCCATACCGAGGAAACATATGGTCAGCATATGTGTACCTAACTTACACCTCGAGATTTCTTTCCACTTACAGATGCATTGTGGAAACACATTTGAAGAGGTCATAGAAAAAGGTAGTCAAATTGAAAAAGCATTGTTAGCAAATGGGACTTTAAAACACTTCTCACGTGATAATCACGATTCAAATCCTAAAAAAAAATCAAATTTCATTCAAAAAAATAACAAAAACATCATAGGTGATGGTATAATGGACTCTAAATTAGTACAAGATATTCACAACCATGCTCCTTTGAAGCTTTCTAAGGGAACTTCGGCCCCTAAGTACAATTTTCGTGCTTTGACCCCTCTATATGATTCTATGTTGTCAATGTTAAAATAGTTAGAGGTGGTCAACATGGTTAAATACCTATAAACTATACCCTATGGAGATGATGCACCTAAGCCATCATGGTTTATAGAAAATTAATATTACAGATTTCATCGTGCCAAGGGTCACAAAATTGATAAGTGTTTGAAGTTTAAACACTTCATCCAGGACTTAATTGATAGTGGTGATGTGGAAATCAATTCTTCTACCCCTAGTAAATTTACCAATGAAAACTTGGGAAATTACAAAGAACCTTTCCCCAAGAATAAAAAAGGAAAGGAAAATTTGAATCAAGGACAGTTGACCCAAACCAAAAATGTAAACTACGTTGAAAAAATGGATGATCATTTTGATGCCCTAATTAGTTGTGTTAACCCACCTTTTGAGCATAACAACACCATTAAGATTAAAATTAAGGAGTGTGTTGTGGCAATGCGACATGCTCACCTTGTTATCTTAGAAACTCCTTTGTCTACCCCTCAGGATAATAATTATGATATTTTAGAGCAACTTGAGAAAACTACTACTATGATTTCGATCTTAGATCTTCTTAAAATCCCTAATGTTCATAAGGACATCCTTTGTAAAACATTATAGGGCTGAGGAGAGTTTTGGTTGATATTGACCCTACATGCTTTTAGGCCATATTCACGTAGATTTATCCAATGGAGCACATAACCTTTAGTCATGAAGAGATTCCTGAAGATGATCCTACCCAATAACTTACCCTTACACATTGAGGTCATTATCAATCGTAAGAAGATAAGAAGGGTGCTTTTGGATGACAGATCAGACTTGAACATTTGTACGTCTAAAACTAGTTTGACAACTAGGTTGTACTGAGGATAAGCTAGAAACTATGGTCATTACCATCAACGCATATGAAAATGAAGAAAAACAATCAGCTGACATGATGACTTTCTCATTGGGAATAGGTCCTACTACTCACAATAATAAGTTCCATGTTTTAGACTTGGAGATTCCCTACAACATATTTCTCATTCGCTCAAGGATTCATGGCATGTAGGCCATACCTTCTATGTATAATCAGTTTTTGAAGTTATATCACCAAGGAAAAACTATTACTATTCAGGTGGGTCATCAATCCTTTGCTCATTGCAGAGAATTGTCAAGTTATTTTCCTACCACTTATGAATACCCTTCTATGGAGATGGACATTCAATTTAAATCCAAGGATCTCACCTCATGAGTTGTTCTGGATACCTTGTCTGCTAATGATAATGGTGATTCTACATCAAAATATCCCTTAGCTTTGTGGGAGATGAATTTTTTTGTGAATGGCTGTGGAGAATATGATCTCCAACATGCTCTTTTAGTTTCCAAGCTCCCCTATCACCTAAGACATGGGGTAGGCCTAGCCACAAATATCGATGGTCCTGGGAGCATTGTAACATAGAAAATTTTACTTTTGGTGGTTTATTAGTAGATGATAAGTTGATTAAAAATATTGTATCCTAACCTTTGGATGATGAAATGGCTCCATGCTATCAATCACCCCAGTTTTTAATCCCAAATAAAATGATGTATCTTATGTAATATAAAGGATATGGTTATGGCATAAAAAGACAAGGTATTCGGGAATATCTTCTGATACCACATTGGAAGGTTTGTAAATATGGTATTATCATTTGGACCTATGGGTCTCATCCCCTAGAGGTTGAAGCTTCCTCTTCTAAATGAGAAGATGGTTTGTTGGATTACAAAAGTGAAACAGATTCCCGGTGTAGTATTTATTAAGACCTTTCCTACACGAATCTATTTTTTGACATGACTATCTTAACTATAAACCATGTCATATTCCCTACCATTATAACATTAAATATTGTTTATCCTTCCCTTGTCCATTGGGACAAACAACAACATGTACTAATCGACATTTTTTAAAATGACAAAGTAATTGGTGAGTTTATGGGTCTCAGTGACAAAATTCTAGTTGGTGATCATAAGAAGGAATTATCCATTAATGTTGACACATGAAGATACTTTGGGGAGGAGATTTAATTTCATTGTCAGCAAAATTAAAAAAAAAAAAACAAGGGTAACATATCCATAGAAAATCCTTGTACAAAGAAAAATTCCAAGTCCTATAGTGAAAAACTCTTTGAGGCACTTGTAGACATACAAATAGAAAAATCACTGGACATAAAAAGTGACCATGATAAAGGTGAAAATATCATTTAGACACATTTATAAGAATAAGATATCAATCTCCCCCCTGATCCTACGCGCATAGAGGAAGAATCTAAGTTACTTGTGGAGGATAGCATAAATGTAAATATTAGAATAGAAGAATTTCCTAGAATAGTCAAGGTAGGAGCTTCAATATTAGCACATGAACATAATACCTTTGTGATTCTTTTTAATTAATTTTAAGATATATTTTCTTGTTCATACCTAGACATGAAAGGATTAGATAATAAATTAGTAATGCATAACCTAGTTGTGCACGAAGAGGAAAATACTATAAAACAAAATAGTCTCATAAATATACATCGGCATTAGAATTTGTACAAATTTCAGAGATATAAAATAAACCTTGTCCTAAAGATGACTTCGCTCTCTTCGACATGATTGTCGATTCATGGTTATGAAATGTTATCACTTATGAGATTAAAATTATTGCATTTTATAACCCCACATAAAAAACAACATGAATACATCAGATAATGAGGAAAATTGTTATGTTTTATTGTTTCAGGAGATGAATCAACCATGAAATATGTTGACTTGCATCTCACCCACACAAAGACATTACCTTAGTTGTATGTTGATTGCTTATACCTCGTCCCTGACTTGGACTTCCTGGCCTAAAGCCATGTGGAGGCATCTACTGAGATGGACCACAAAACAAGGTGTGGTGGTGACCTATAAATAATGACATGTCTCTCTTTGCCATCATGTTGCAGTCATGTTTGGTATGTGAATTTGTTGGTCCCTTTTCCCCATACCTTGACATTGTGTGCATATCACCTTGTTTAGGGGTAACTCCTAGAGGCTACAGGAGAATGAAGGTGATGAGATGCTATTATTGGCCTATCTATACTCATCGGTAAGACTACATCCTCTGATGACCTAGATGACTGCACTTCATGAAGTAAAATATGGATTTGTATTGAGAAGATGGTGAATAGAACTGGTCGTAATTGGCTTTACACCAACCCCTAGTTTTTTGTACATCTAACTGAAAAGGTTATATATCAAAATCGATGCTTTAAGGTTCCCTCTTTGAGGTAGGAGACCTTTTTCTAAAGGAAAATCAGTTCAATACCACCAAGGATGGTCAAAAGAAAGGTAGGTTTGAGCCTAACTAGTTAGGGCCATATGTTGTGGTCATTAAATTTGGTGTAAGTGTATACAAGCTTGTTAACTCTGATGGTGATGAACTTAGGGAACCCATGAATGACATGCATCTCAAGTTTTATGATTAAGTATGGTTCCTCAAATATCATAAAATCAAAACAAAAATATAAAATATAAAATCAGAAAAAGTAAAGAGAAATCAATGCGTCCAAGTGTGAAAACCATGTAATTGTGGCACTTGGACAAATCCTTTGGTGAAAACCGGTTTCTGGCACCATTGGAAGGTCCGTTGTTCATAAGAATATCATATCTAGGACTACAATGTGTCAGCTCAATGGATAACTGATTCCTCTTGGCCTTGATCTAGCTGATCCTACTTTAGTATGCGAAGAGTTTTCCTTTTTACGCTCCCATCTAACGCTGGGGGAAAATTTTCATCATAACTTCTTACACATGTGCATGGAATTATACCCTTGTACTTCCCATCTTTTTTTGGGGCATCCACATTTATTCATTTTCTTGGACATAGCTTCAAAAAATTCTAGAAAATCACAAAAACATTCGTATAACTTTTTTAAAATCCCAAAAAATTTAAAAAAATTTAAGTTGGAAAAATAAAAACATTCAAATACGTTTCATAAACAACTCAAAAACAATATAGCATTGTCTTGAGATAATACCAAAAAAAAATACAAAACATTTAACACTATCCTGCAAAACAAACTAGTAGTTTTATTGCTTTATTTGTTTATTTGTACGTAGTTTTTTTTGTTTACATTTTTGTATTGTATGCTTTAATTGGATTCATTCACTTACTTAAATTAAGATTTAATCTAATTTTTTGAGAAGATCATTGGGTTCATTTTTATCTTGCATTCTTGTATATAGTTGTGTTATTGTGATTAGATTTGATTAACTTGTGTTTTTCTTATTTGCTTGTATAGTTTGTTATCATATCATCATCGGTATCATCTATCATCACATCTCAACATCATCATATCAATAAATGCTAATATACATCATCACACAAATTAAATTACACATGTATGCTAAGCTAACATCATATAATATCATCAAATAGGGTCAAGAGGGATTACCTTTATCCCCCCTCATCATAAACCATACTAAAAACATGTGATAAATATGTTATCTCATAAACACAATATGTGATAAAATAAACAAATATGTCATCATATCTCCATATCAAAATTAATTTCCATCTACAAAACAATGTCTTGATATACATTAGATACAATAAAAACCATCATGGGCATGGATAAAAAAATTTCCTTCATCTCGAGGCATAATAAAAAACAATACATATACATCCAAGAAAAATTATGCCTTCATCATGAGGCATACATAAAAAATAAATACATCAATAAGAGACTCAACAATGACTCTCACCCATTCCAGGAATACCTCATTTCTAACTCATACTATATATCCTAGATCTTTATGGATACATCTGTTGAGATGGACCATGTGGTGGTGGCATCTATTGTGTTGGACCTCCCTTCTGAGGCCATGATATTTATACTAACTTGACCAACTTGGATGGTTTGTAAGATCTAGATTTGGACTAGATGCCAACCATCAAACTGAAGGCTATTTTCCTCTATCCATTTGGAACATCCCCATGGTATAACACTTTATAATATGCAACCACACCCATGGTTGTGGTAAAATAAAAGAGTAAGTCTTGAGACCCTTCCATTATAGCCACATGATAAAGCACATTGTTCTCTCTTGTCAGTCTAGAAACATCTACCTAAAGCTATGTATGCTCCACTATCCACTATGTTTGTTCAATGGGTAACTGATCCCTCTTAGATGTGACCTACTATAGTTGTTTCCTAAAGACAACCTGATCTCTTGCACCCTCGCCAATCTGTCTGGGGGGTCTCTGTGGTGGTCTAGGTGGTAAAACCCATCATCCACATACTAGAATATGTGGTGGAGACCCCATCCATCTCACCCATCCCCACCTACTATACTATTTGGACTCACTACTAGAGGTTGTGAGGATGACACCTATATAATCACCTGTTATAATGCCTATTATACCACATGTATTTGAATATGTGGGTGCTTATGAGGCTAAGGTTGTGGCTGTGGTGGTATATGCTACTGTAGAAGAACCTATGGAGGAGGAACATGTGGCTTCAAGAAAATCTATACCGCTAGAACTTGTTTTTGGGTTGGCCCATGCTCCTACTACTGCCTCAGCCTCAAGTTGTCCTAATCTAGCATGATATCTCTTAAAGCTTGGCCCTATAAGCCTATAGTGTTGTTATGGCTATTCCTGCATCTATGTCTACCTATGGAATGGTAATCCATAGTGGAAGAACTATGGCATACCAAGGACCATAATTTGGTGTGGTCCCAAGGTCTACAATCTACAGTCATGCTACCCATGGCTATGGTGTGACATCTTTGAAGCTATCATGGGCTCGCCGCTGTCTAATCTAAGAACCAAACTCACAAGTCTCCCATGCTATCATCACCAAGAATTCCCTGAAAATGGCCCAACTATTGATGTACTTAGTCAACCATGTACCACTCTATGATATGACTGTGGCTACCAATAATGAAGTGGTCCACCTCTGTGGTACTAAGCTTTACGACATCCTCTCTCCATTGGTATAGTCTGTAGGGTTGCCAAGTGATCATATAGAGCTGCAAGTCATCAAATTCTCACCCATAATATGATGTATCACCCATGTGTGAGTGAATATCCTTGCCCACTAGATCATATCCCATGCAAGATGGCTCATCTAGAGCCCTAAATCATAACAATTAGTGTGGGAGATCAATAATAATGAGGTCTTAAGCAAATCTGTAATAAGGTAGATGGTCCCATGCCCCTCAGACCCAAGTATGCTATTGAAATGTAGGTAAAAGTACATATGGGATAGTATGCACTAACCCCAACAAAATAACTTGCCATCCATAAGCCTCCATATAATTCTTGTTAATCCAAATGGGAATTTTGTACCTATTTTTTCAGATAGTAAGTAGCCATTGATAAGATTCATCAAATAAACATGTATCCTAGAGATCTGTCTATCTACAAAGAAGTTGTAAAGCAATATTTCCATACCCTTCCAGGGTATGTCCCGATGTAAAAATGTGTCCCATATACAATCTAAGATATGGGTATGATCCCTGTTATACTCCACCAAGCTTCCCTAGATTGGATACTCAAAGGATACACCACATGTCCTCTAATGTGACCATCATCTTTCCGGTCATTATCCTAAAAGTATGGGTCTCACTCCACCATCTCTCTACTAAGGTAATCAAGAGGGCGTGATCTAGTGTAATCTGAGGCATATGTGTAATATAACTCAAGCATATGGATTCCAAGATTGAAGTCAAGAAAATATGATCTCACCATGTGAATGTCTGGTCATAGGCTCTAAGTTTCCCGTGCCACTCACGTACATCCAATTTTCCCAATCTTACCTAAAAGATTTCTCAACACCTCATTAATATGATTTTATTCTAATAATATCTTCCTAAGATATTCTAACTACTTTGAAATTCTTCTATTCATTGCTAGGTTTTTTTGAAAGTCTTCAATTTATTCTAAACATTTTTCTAAGGCCTAAGGGATACGCTAGCACAAACCCTTCAGCACTAACGTAACCCTTCTTAAGGATAACTTACTTATTTTTGCACTAGTGTAAGCCTATGTTAATGCACCCTTGGTCACGCTATCTTACCCATTTTCACGCTAGTGAAACCATAAACTAACCCTACAAAACATCAATGCTTACTGTCCCATTTTGACACTATCACACACCCTTTGCGTTAGCGGAAGCTTGGTTACGCTAGCATAGCCTAGGGCTTGCACTAGTGTAAACCCACACATTTTCCCTAGCAATAAATACACTTGAAATTACAAAAATTTGGTTTACATACTGGTGCACCATCCATGGGAGGCCTCATATATTCTCAAACTTAGTCTGTGGTATCTACAACTCACAATTTGTGCCATCTTTCTCAAAATTTAGAAAATGCTTCGCTAAAACTCAAAAGGGTAGGGTAAAAATACTCGCCATGATGGATTTTACCTTTCCTAGCTCACTATTTATAATCATTTTTCCTTGATTCTTCATTTCTCTCACCTTCATAGCATTAGAAGACTATCATGATTCTTCTACAACTGGTCGCGTGATTATGTTTATTAAATAGTCATTTTCAACTATTTTTCGCTACGTTGGGGCATATTTTTGCTTCCTAGCACCGTTTTCTTCTACATGGGGAATATTTTTACATCCCAGTGCTTTTTGGAAATTTCCATGTATATTTTCATTCTTCTATATCATTTTCTTCTGAAATATTCAAAAAAAACTAAAAATTGGTAAAATTTTAAAAAATCCAAAAAATTGGTAAAATTTTCAAAAAATCCAAAGAATTTTAAAATTCAATTTAAAAAAAATTGGTAAAAATCATGCACGTAGTTGAAGCTCTTATCGGATGCATTATCCTCAAACATTAAAATTTGTCTTAGAAAACATCTTCCTTTAGTCCTCATTTGTTCTCACCAATGACTCGCAAATCATCTTGATCTACCTCCATTAACAAATCCGGTTTTCTTATTATGTCTATGCTACCTTGCACAAACAATTTACTTGGTACTGTTTCATAGTGCAAGATTAATTTTTCATAAGACCCCTATGTCCTTTTTTTATTCACCTCACATGTATCGTTTCTTGGGGTGTCACTTTGAACCATTTTTTGTTAACTCGAACATTTGGGAATTGAATCTCTATAAAAAAACATTGGTGTAACTGTCTTGAACATTATTTGTTTGAGTATGTGTGTTTTTACTTGTTTCCTTGTTAGGATACCTTTTTTTCTTTCTTGTATTACATTACGTTATGTATGTTTCATTGAGTTAGTGTTTTAGCAATGAAAAAATGTTAGTATTTTATCTTTTCATGTTATTTTATACTTTTGTTGTATGCATATATTTTAATAAGAGCCGATGATGTATATCATATGAGAAAAGTGATGAAACAAAGTTTTTTATAGAGCAAGTTGGATGAAAAATCTATTTCCATATTCTTCATTATCATGTCTTATCACTATCAATTTTTCTTCCAAAACAACTGGGGCAATAGGGATCATTTTTATCACCCCCTCTCCCACGTTGTTTCTTCTATATGTTTCCTTCATATTTTCAATGGTCGATCTACCTCTTCTATCATGCCATCAAAACTAAAGGAGGCATCCTTCATTCTACTAATTTCTCTTCAAAATGTACTTATTTATACTTATATACTATCTTTGAAGTGGTGTCGCATATGCCACTTTAAAGAGGTGAAAATGTAGAAACCTAAAATCTGCTTCCATATTTTTATTGCTAAAATTGCACTAATTACCCTATTTTCTATCATTTCCATTATAATTATATATTTCCCACTAATTAACTAACATTTCCCTCCATTTTGTTCAATTAAGTCCACTTTGTTAATTCACTAGGCTTAACTTCACTCCAAATGCCAATTAACGACACTTTGTTAGTTATAATCCTCTTCTGATCAATAAATTAGATATTATTAGTTAATTAAGCGTATTTACCCTTGTATTTAATTAATAAACCATATTATTGGTTAAACCCCCCTTCCAACAATCCAAAATCCTCCTAAATCACTTCCAAATAGCCTAAAAAGCTTAATCTAGCATATTAATTAATCCTAGCTGATTAATTAAACCACCTCCTACTCCCATGAGCTTCCAATAACTTGTTAATTCCTCTAATCAAGGTTAACAAGTCTAAATATAATTTATCCTTTATCCCACATTCATTGGGATTCATGCTTCTCCCAAATAGGAAAGCTATATAAAGGACCCTCCTACATCCTTCACACCTTACACCATACTTTTGCTAGTATTCTCATTTAAGACATATGATCAATATCCTTCTCCATTATTTGGAATAACTAATTCATCTTGTGCATCCATTCTACAATTGTTCAGTAGAAAGGAAGATCCAAGCTTTGCCTTATAACCATTTCTTGGTGAGTTCCTTCCCTCTCTTTGGTAATCAAACACACCAAATTGATTACTCATGATCTAAAGAGGTTCATGTTGTAGAGTAATCATACATTTTAGTAGGAATGGTTAGCAATTATATGATTTCCTTCATGTTCTTACATTTATCAGCTAGTTTCCATTAATCTTTAATCATGATGTTTATAGTTAGATTTTCTTTGCTTTGACGCTACTAGGTATTAGTTTCATTTCTATACAATTGTAATTTAGGATAGCAACACCATGAACTATCATACCTTTTATAGGGAAATGTGAAAGGACAACTTTCATAAATATTTAACTCCACCAAGTCTCCCCCTAAACACATACATATAGACACACATGCATATGCATATATAGATGTACAAAGCCCAAATTTATCATACATCATGCACATACATGAGGATATCACACTTTATGTGTTATAACAATGCTCTAATGCATGTGCATTTTTTGTACATTGACACAACTACAATCCTAAATTGTGTACATCCATGCAACAAAATTTAAAGGAACCATTATATGTTAAGTTGTGGAGCATCCTTTCATGTTAGATGTGTTGTAAATTCTACACTAAAAGTATTGTACAATCTTCATGTATTCTCGTCAGGGTTCATTTTTTAGGAGTAACTGAAAATGTGGTCTTTTCATGTATTAATTTTATGGGTGGAAGTTAACCCATAGGTTTATGGGTTGGTTTCTAGGCCCATGATTTTGGTACCCATGGTATTGTAAAATTGTTTAGACATTTACCTATTGATGTGCTTATAAATAGTTGGACATATGGTAGGGATAGACAATGGGTGTGTGAATTTTTGAGAGAGTTTGTTGAACATAACTCCAAACAAGATCTATGTTTTTTAATTGTGAGAAGACTGATATGAGATTGGAGTATACTCTTGTTGGATCGTAGTAAAATTTGGGCAAGTATTTCTTGGTGGATGCAGCCCACATTGGGTGAACCACATTAAATCATGTCTTCTTGTTTTGTATTTTTGTTTCTATATTTTTTGTTCATAGTTTATTATTATGATTATGTGGTATTGATCTGCATATATATTTTTGTTTATTGCTAACATTATAGAGACTTACAATGTGTAATTTTTTGTATACCTAATTAGTTAGGCATTATTTAGTGTATTTCACATGTATTATATTGTTAGATTTGTGGTTTTTATAATTAATCCTTAGCATTAATTTCACATTACTTCACATGATTTTCTATATTTATGGGTGAATGGTTCAAATTTAACATTTTTATGTGTACATGGATTTACGCACTTTCATTGATGATCATAGCTCCATCAAATGTTATGATAGGGATTTGCACATAATATATAGGTCTTTGAACACCGATTCTCCTCAAGTAACGTTTTGTTTAATTGCATGAGGTATTCCCCCAACATAGAAACTCTGTAGTTTGTTACAACTCAAATTTTCATGTTGGATTCATTGTCCGCTTGTTTGGATAACTTCCACACAATTGTCACAATACAACAACCAAAATGAAAGGATTGACACCTTTTTCTTATTCTAAATATGTAGAACCAAAACGAAAGGATTTAAGCCTTTCCATGTCATGTACCTATTTGTCCTTCTCGCTTTAAGAATAATGTGAATTTCAATGCTTGATACATATATCACAATGTGTTATATGACAACGGGGAACATTTAATACTAAAAACATGAATAACAAGGTTTAACATTTATTGCAATCTTCAAGATTCAATTATATGAAGGCGCTTTGCATCTTCCTTGCTGTTTCTTTTAAACGACACTCTAGGATGCATGAGAGTCCACCTATTCACTTCAAAAATCAAGTGAAACATCATCTTCAATCCATATTAATAACAATGATTATCGTCTCATCCTTCTATTACATTTTGTATGCACCCCACATCCTCCCTTACCTTTCCCTCCCTAATAACATAACCATTGGAACTTCTCTTGCAAGTGTAGTACTCTAGTATACAATTATAATTTGTCACGTCTTTTTCTATGTGTGGGGCAAGTAAAGTGGTAAGTTGCATATTGATGTAATGCATTTATGGCCCAATTTTTCTTTAAATCTTTTATGCTTTTGAAACTTCAGAATGCAAGGTGTGTGTTGGTCTAGGGTATACTATCAGTTATTTATTTTCATCATTAAAGAAGGGCCTAGAGTACACGGAATATTGCCATGTGAAGGCATTGTCAAGATTTTGTCTTTGCTTTACTCGTTGGCTTCCCGTATACGTCGTCCCTTCCCGTATTGGTACGATACGAGGGCGACACATATCTCGTGCAAATGCAAACGAAATATGTGAATCGTGATACAATTCTTTAGGTAACGGTGAAAAATTGGAGGGAATAAGGATGCCCATAATAAGATCTTTGAGGGTTTGTATTCTTTAATAAAGGAGAGGAGCTAATAAAGGAGAGGAGCTAGTGAGTGCACACCCTAAGTTTAAGTGTGTATGTAGTTACGATTGAAAATTTTATTTCGTGTAGAATCAATTAATTCTCGTATTTTTAATGTTTTCATGGTGATTATGGGTTGTTTTTTGTTGTTCTAGGGAATGGGCCCCGTGATTGTGTCTTAGGATCAGTTCATAATTTTGGTCAAAGGCATTATCGCCTAATAATCACAAAAAAATATTTGTTTTCTTAATGTTTATATTATATTTCTCTTTTTAAAAATCAATAATTATCGTGAATATAATTTAAGTTCTTTAAAATGATTTATTTTCATGTGCGCAAACAAGAGAAAAAATATTATGCGACATTAATGTAGCTTGATTTCCGCACTAACAAGAGAAAAACATTATGTGACATCAATTTAACTTGATTTGACACGGCTATGTATTTTTTTTTATGTGCGCAAGTTAACATGTGTGGAGATAGAATCAAATGTAAGAGTTATGTTGGAAATAATCATACCCACTTTTATATCATTTTGTAACTTACTATGAGAGGTGATGATAAAGATGTCTAGAGTAGTACAAGTAATTTTGAAATGTTCTTAAAATATATCCAATTTGGGGTATAGTAAAGTATGTATTTAGAGGCAATTTTACATGATATTTTTTCATGATTATGAAATCAATAAAAAGAGTTGGGAAGGTCAAGCAAACAAACATACTCATCTCATAACCAATCAACCATTACAAATAAGAAGATTGTGAAATCACCTCTATTAATATGCCTTTTAATTTAAATAATACATTTTGTAGAAAAATTATTAAATAATTTTTTTTTTGGGAAAATGTAGGTAGCCAGACTCCAATTAGACTTCATGATATATTTTCCTTCATCTCAATTATAAACCATGCAATTTGATGAAAAAAATTAATTAATTTTTTTTATTTTCTTTTCAAAATCTAATTTCTTAATTTTATAATTATTTAGTTTTATGTTTGGGTTGATAGTTTGGTTTATAAATTATGTTATAATCGAAAGATTTCATTAGTTGCATCTCATATTATTATATAGTCGAAACATGAGTGTTATCTTGTATTTCAGTTAAGAAGTACAATATTCTGATTATGTATTTTCATGAGTCTTTAGGAGGGGTTTTATGGGAAAGCAATGTAATATATTTGTCCATACAAATTGCAATTAAATATAATATAATTAGATTTAAAATGTAATCATATTTAAAATAGTGAAATCAAATTTAATTGTTAAATTATTTTGAATATAAGAATTGACAAGATGACATTCCAAAAGAATATTTGATTTAATATAAAATTGAGAATAATTGTCAAGAATAGGAAACAAAATTAAGGTTTTCAAGTTATATATAAAGAGAACATAAAAAACTTGCAGTGAATAAAGGACTTTACAAAGCCATCAATATACTCTTCCAAGACTGTTAGTGCACTCTTCTAAGACCATCAAGTAATAGTTGTGGTTATTATTATATATGCATCATCTAGTTTCACAACTTTGTTTGTCATGTCTCACACTTCAAAAAAATCACTCCCATTTCTAAAATTCTTCACGTGTCTCCGGAAAATGGATATCCTTCCTCCAAACTCTATTAGGGAATATGTGTATGAAAAATGTGTAAGGAAAGGATTTGTTTTAGGGATTCTAGTAATCCAAAGAAGAGTAATATTTCCTTGATATTTATTAGACCCGTAAGCAAAGCACATTATAAAAGACAACACACCAAATATAGTTTGATGTTTTATCCAGGTAATCCAATTACATAATGTAGTGTCTAATTCTGTATGACTTTTTGTGTTGTAATGAATGTCTGATGGAGAAATAAATCCTATAAATATCATCATGTTCTAATTTTTCCAATTAGTTTCTTTAGTACACTTACAATGATGTTATCTACGTATATTGATGTCATGTCCTCAATATAATGATGTACACATGTATTTGTAGAATAATTTATTTCAAATTAGGATCTTATTGGAATGTAATCCCGCACACAACAATTGGGATCAAACCTACAAAGAAGGAATCCAAAATTATGGATGACCTAGTGGAGGGTCATAAAGGTCTATATTGGGGCTAAGATGGTCTATAGATTATCCCCTTTCTCTTCTCAATAATATAGAGGGGAATATTATACGACCTACACACAAGCCAATATTTTAAGAAAGATGTACAAAAACCATGGATCTAGAAGGTGTTAATCCACTTTTTATCAGAGGCATAGGGCTCGTTATCCTAGCTCTACAATAGGTGGAGTCTTACTAGTGCATTGGTTACATGAAGGTCAATAAAATAAGATGTGCAACAATGGTTATAAGGATCAATTGGTTGTAAAGCCCAAACAGTGGATGTAAAGTAATGACTGATATAGAGTAATGCAATAGATAACAATATGCTACTTTATCACAATCTATCTACATGATACATTAATTAATCAATCAAATAAGAAGTAATAATATAAAGGAAAAGGAAGTTTAGATATAATTAGTTTTTTGAAGATACCATTGGCACATTAACCCCCTAGGTTAGTATCACCTTATGAGAGAGTTAATGTGGAGGATCACTAGATGCATAGAAAAAAGACCTAAGTGAACCACAATTGGGGAGTCTAACAACTTGGTGAGCCTCGTTGGTGTGGCCCTCATGCTTGAGTTTCCTAAACCTAATGCTCCAAATATAGTCCTCCAAGTGGAAGAAAAAAACACTCCTAAACCTTTAATACATTAAGAGAAACTTGGAAAGCGAGAAAATTGATAGACAATGATGATGATGGTAAAATGTTCTTAAATTATGCTTATTATAAATATGTTTCATGATTATTCATTACACCCTTCTATAGGAAATGACATTAACCACGGTTAACATAGTCAACAATGGGGAAATACAACTAAACAATATTGTCTGTGGTAAATGCCATCAAATACAGGTAATAAAAAATAACGGGGTCCTATAGGAAGGGTAGAGAGGTGGACGAAGGACTCAGGAGATTATGGAAATGCGATTGATGGAGGTATGAAGGTGTTATAAGTAGATATGTAGGTCATAGTGATACGATCTTAAGGTGATATCTAAGGATGGAGTAAAAAGATGAACATGAGATATAAAAGATAAGATATCTAGGGTATAGGATTGCACATCAAATCTCTCTCATTGATCCCACTTATAAACTTGACTATTTATGATCATCCCCACTCTTTCTAATGCCTTATAAGACATAACTCCATGGAGTTTAATGGGCTAAGAGTGGTCATGAAAAATAAAACAAGTAAGAGTGAAAAATAGAAACTCAGAGCCTGATATTTATTGTGTCACCAACAGCCCAAGGCGCAGGTAGAAGGCGCACGTCAAAGAGTGTCGACATGAACATGGATGCGCCCTGGCGCAGGTAGAAAAGTGTCGACACGAAAAAGTTCGCGCCAAGGCGCAGGTAGAAGGCGCACGTCAAAGAGTGTCGACATGAACATGGATGCTCCCTGGCATAGGTAAAAAGTGTCGACATGAAAAATTTGTGCCAAGGCGCAGGTAGAAGGCGCACGTCAAAGAGTGTCGACATGAACATGGATGCGCCCTGGCGCAGGTAGAAAAGTGTCGACACGAAAAAGTTTGCGCCAAGGTGCAGGTAGAAGGCGCACGTCAAAGAGTGTCGACATGAACATGGATGCGCCCTGGTGCAGGTAGAAAAGTGTCGACACGAAAAAGTTCACGCCAAGGCGCAGGTAGAAGGCGCACGTCAAAGAGTGTCGACATGAACATGGATGCGCCCTGGCGCAGGTAGAAAAGTGTCGACACAAAAAGTTCACGCCAAGGCGCAGGTAAAAGGCGCACGTCAAAGAGTGTCAACATGAACATGGATGCACCTATGGCACACTTAAGAGTATGACGACATGCAAATGGATGCGCCAAGGCACACCTTCAGGAGGCGCAACATTTTGAGCGCTGACAGGAAGCAGACCCTGACCCAGATATTCAGACGGCCATAACTTTTCACAGGGAGCTCAGATTCACGCAAGGTTGGACTTTTCAGAAAGCTTACAAGGTCCTCTGTCCAACTACGACTGGATATCTTTAATTGGGTGAGAAAAAATTCTTAAAAATGCAAAATACAGTTCGCCACTTTTTGGGTTTGCTAGGGTTCTCACCTACCACCATAATGAGATGAATTAAATGCAACCTGGAGGTGGTTGGGGTAGATTTGGATTTCCTCTCTCTTCCCTCTCTCATTCTTCCTATAAATTGTAAGGAGGGGCTTCTTTCTAAAGGTTGGACATTCTTGTTTTGCCCCTCCCTTCTTCTCTTTGGCAGGTGAATTTGTGGAGTTCAAACCTCCCATTTAAAACTGTAATGCAACTTTGCCTCTTGGCATTTTGTAGTGTATTGTATCAATCTTTGGAGCAAATAATGCATGTCTGTGGATGATTCTCAACCCTCTCTGTGTTCATTTGCATCCTCCTGATCTTTCACTACAAATTTGGTTATCTGTGCATGATCTTGCATTGCATTTTAATGGTTTGTGTTTATTGGCAAGACAGGTGTTCTTCATTCCTCGGTGCATCACCTTTGTTAGTTTAGGTTTATTTTTATGCATCTTCTTACCCTGTCTCCTTGGAAAGTTAGATTAGGTTTTTGAGTAAACCCTCTGCTTTTTTATGTGTGCATCTGAACAGAGGAATAGGAACAAGCCTTCATCCGGAGAGCTTTTCCGATTCACAAGGTCCCACACTTGGGAAAAGCTCCATGTTATGCAATCGCACTGAGAGTCTCAACCCATCGAGTTGCAGACATTCAGGGGTGTTGTGATTCACCATCAACAGTTTTGGCATGCCCGGTGGGACCAAGAGGTCATTCCACAAGATTTGAAGGAATTTTCAAGAAATTTGGACTAAAAAATTGCAGGTTTTACAATTTCAGATTTTTCACCTTCCAGGCTGAACTTTGAAATCGATTTTCAAGGGCTTAACTTGCTCAAAACAAGTCAAAATTTCACCAGTTGATAGATCGGGGGATAATATTCAAAAGGGTATTCTTAGATTTTTGAGATTTTGACTTTCAAAATTTCATGGTTTTTTAGTATTTCAGGTTTTCCCAGGTGTTGAGCATGTCCCAAGTTCCGACACGGTGTATTTCAGGTTTTGTAAGTTGCCTTACATGACCTAAGTTTTACCTGTACCTTTTGGGGATTAGTAGCTGCACAACAAAACCTGATAACCGAATTGAAGAACTATATCTTCTGGGTCCTTCAAGCTTTTAAATTCTATTTTTAATATTGTCAGGTTTGGTGTGTAACTTGGCAGAATCTAGCCTTTTGAGGCTCATTATCTAACACATCTGGCGACTCCGAAGGGATAGAATTCAGTGGTTTAGCAGCAATAGTTTCCCAGGCACATGAGAAGAATTCGAACCAGGTCTGATACTCGAGAAGAGGGGTTATTTGTCCACTTACAGCTATCACCAGGCAGAGGAAGGAGAGGAAGAGGACCACGAAGATCACCATCTCCACCTAACCGGACTTTGTCTACACCTCCACCTGGTAGACCTTTTCTCGCATCAACCAGAGTTCTTAGGCCAATCATAATGGCACATCTACCACCGAATCCCTTTGTCAATTTCACTGGCAGCAGCCCACTTGCCCTCAATGCACAGAATCCAGTTCCAATTGCAGCATTGAAGAACATTCCATTTTTCACTGGAGAAAATCATACCACTCCTGGTGATCATGTCAAAGACATTGCTAACGTTTGTGCAATCCATGAGATAAATGAAATGGATGTTGCTGTCAAATTGCTGGCATCTTCATTCAAAGGGAAGGCATTGCAATGGTTTAGGAGCCTTGGAGCTGGTTCTATCCAAAATTGGAATCAGTTATGCATAGTTCTCCATGAGCAGTTTGGAGAAAAGGGAGACAATTTGTCTCTACTAGAACAATTGACAACTATCAAGAGAGCTCCCAATGAGCAGCTGACTGACTTCAACTTCAGATTTCAAAGGTCTTGGGATAGGATTCCAGTGGCCGTTAGGCCAACAGCTGAAGGTGCTTTTCTATATTATCTTAAGGCTTTGAATTCTGATATTTCTATGTTAATTCAATCTATGGGAGGCACAACCTTACCTGCTGCTTATAGCATTGCCATTAGGGCTGAAAACTGTCTTATTCAAGCTGGTAAGCTGGCTCCTAGGCCTCCCATGCCCTTGTATCCAAACTTAGAAAATCCAAGCACTAGTCAAACACCCACTTTGGCTCCTATTCCCACTCCTAGAAATCAAAGTTCAAATGAAACTTCTACTTCATCCTCTAGTGCTTCAAATGAACTCCAAGAGGTTATGAAACAATTACAGAACCTTGGAAATGAGCTGGTGACTATCAAAAGACAACAAGCTCAAAGTGCTAGACCGTATCAGCCTCAAGCGCAGTACCAGGCTAGGCCACCATACCAGCCCAATAGGCCACCCAATCCAGCTGCAAATCAAAGCCAAGTAAGGCCTCCCACCAATAGACCATTTCAGCCCTATAACCCCAATGTTGCATCTACTTCTAAAGCCTTAGTGCCAGTGCAAAACAACATAGCTCAAGAGTATGATTGGTGTTTCCCATGCAATGAACCTCACAACCAATCTATGTGCTTCAATGGTGCTTTGAACCAAGCCTTGATGGTGACAACTACTGGCGTAGAGGGTGAAGTGAGTCAAGAAACAAATCAGCAACAAGGGACATCTCAGCAAAACACAGCTCCAAATGATACCGCACTTGCGAATTGGCAAGCTGAGGATTTTTGTGGCATGAATCAAACAATTTCTCAGAGTGTAGCAGCTAACACAAGATCAAAGAAGAGGAATATTGGTGAAGGGCAGTCATTGGCTCCAAGTGATCTACAACCTTCCATCACTCCACAAGGTGTCGGTAAGCAAAATACAGCTCCAAACATGCAAGGACAGCCCAAACCACCTTCTAAACCAACTCAAATGCCAGTTGTTGCTGCCCATGCACAAGAAAGGAATGTGCAGCCTAAAGGACAACAAAGAGATGTTTCATCCCCATTTAGCATCATTGATCAAATGAAGAAGACAAATGTGAATATATCAATGTGGGAATCTTTATCCATCCCAGGCCAAAGAGATCTTCTACAAGCTGCCATGAAGAATTGGTCAACTTCAAACCAGCAGGTCCATATGCAAGAGAATGTCCTCACAAATGCTGCTCAGCCTGAAGGGAATCATGGAGGACAACAAGGTAAAGTTTTGAAGCCCCCTCCATTCTATGTTTCATTAATCATTGGGGATAAACTAGTACACAATTGCATGATTGATTCTGGGGCAAGTAGTTCTGTCATGCCCAAGCAAATAGCTGATCAGCTGGGTCTCCAATATGAAGTCATATCAAAGGGGGTAGTGCAATTGGATGGGACAGCAGTAGCAACGGTGGGAGTGATTAAAGGTTTGAATCTTACCTTGCATGCATGCCCCAACGTTACCGTTTTGCAAGATGTGTCAGTGATAGATTTGCCACCACTCTTTGCCCTATGCTTATCAAGGGATTTCACAGCTAGAATTGGAGGCTACTTATCTGCTGACTGGTCACACATGTTGTTCAGAACAAGATATGGTACTAAGGTCACAATCAGATCTGAACCAATTGCAAACTTTCATATTGAGCCTCATACTCCAAGCCAAATCAATGCCAACTGTTCAGCATTTGATCAAGAAGATTATCCAAGCACAGATGAAGCTGACACCAAAGTTGGAAGCATCCCAGATTTGACTCTTGATGAATGGGCAAGCAAGGTACATGCTTTTGATCCCTACCAAGAAATAGAAGAATCTGAGCTAGGAGTCTATTGCATACATGAAGAAAACCAGCCTATTCCTAGCATCACCAAACCAGACCATAAGGATGACAATGAGGTATGGCAATTATTTTTCGATGGATCAAGGAGTAGGCAAGGTGCAGGAGGAGGAGCTATGCTTGTTTCACCTCAAGGCATCAAATATTATTCAGCTTTCCGTTTCCAGTTTTCCTGTTCAAACAACACAGCTGAATATGAGGCCTTGATTCATGGACTTCATTGGGCCAGGAAAAAGGGCATAAAGAACTTGCAGGTGTTCGGGGATAGCGAGCTGATCGTCAATCAAGTCAGGGGACAACATGCTACAAAGAATGACCTGCTGAAGAACTACAAGAACAGGGTATGGGACCTCGTTGAGGATTTTGAAGCTTTCAACATCGTGTCCATACCTAGGAAGAAAAATGAAGCCGTGGATAGGCTCACAGCAGTTGGAGCAACGTTTGATGTGGTTGACAACATCAGAAGGGAAAAAACACAACCACATATCCATGTGATTGTGAGGCCAGCAGTTCCAGATAATAACACAAGCTGGCAGGTGTTTGAGAACGATCAACAGATCGTCAATTTCTTACAAGAAGAGGCTGAATTCTCAGCTAGGAATCAGGACAGACTAGAGCAGCAGTATGGTGATCAAGTAGTGCAGCTGTGGACAAACAAGCTTCCCAAGGGTTTAGTAACATTGGAGTCTATCTTCAACCCTAACGACCAGTTCCATAAGGAAAAGGCTAACATGCAGGTCAAGAGAGAAGATTCAGAGCCAATTCTAGTTGGGGAAGGCAAAACACTTCAAATTGGTAAAGTGGCCACTGAGCAGGAGAAATCAGATTTCATACAGCTTTGCCAAGAATTTCCAGATGTCTTCGCTTGGAGCTATGAAGACTTGAGAGGATTCAATCTGAAGTTGGCACAACATACCATAGAACTGGATCCAGATGCTAAGCCCATCAGGCAGAAGCAGAGACCAGTCAACCCTCACATTGAGCCTCTAATGAAGAAAGAGCTAAACAAGCTAATAGAGGCAAGCATTATATTCCCGATCAAGCACTCAAGCTGGGTTGCAAACTTGGTTCCGGTCAGGAAGAAGAGCGGAGAAATCAGGTTGTGTGTGGACTTCCGAGACCTCAACAGGGCATCTCTCAAAGACCATTACCCACTTCCTTCAATGGAACAAATATTGCAAGTGGTATCCGGTTCGGAGAGATTCTCTCTCCTAGATGGCTACTCAGGGTATAATCAGGTAATGGTGAAAGAAGATGACCAGTTCAAGACGGCTTTCACCACCAAATGGGGCACCTATGCCTACAAGAAGATGCCATTTGGGCTATCAAATGCTGGAGCCACTTTCCAAAGGGCAATGGATATGGCATTCAAGGGGTTGATCAATAAAATAGTTCTGATATATCTTGATGACATCACTGTATTCTCCAAAAATGCAGTGGATCACCTCTTTCATCTGAGGCAGGTATTTCAGAGGTGTAGAAGATTTGGGGTATCATTGAATCCCAAAAAATGCATATTCTTGGCTCACGAAGGAAAACTTCTAGGCCATATTGTTTCAAAGGAGGGATTGACGATTGACCCAGAAAGAGTTGAAGCAATTCGAGCGTTGCCATTGCCAAGTCATAAGAAGGCTCTTCAAATCTTCTTGGGAAGGATCAATTTTGTCCGCAGGTTTGTTCCAAACTTTGCAGCTCTCGTAAAGCCAGTAACGCTGATGTTGAAAAGAAGCATGACATTTAAGTGGACATCTGAAGGCAAGGCAAGTTTTGAGGCAATAAAAGAGGCTATATCTCAAGCTCCGACTCTCGTCAATCCAGACTTCTCCAAGGACTTCATGCTATATGCCTTCGGTGGTGGAGACACCATTTCTGCAATCCTGGTACAGTGAAACAAGGAAGGATTAGAACAACCAGTTGCTTTCTTCAGTCAAGGCTTGGAGGAATACGAAAATAGGTACTCTTTCATTGAAAAGCATGTCCTTGCAGTGATCAGGAGCTTAAAGAAATTCAAGCACCTAGTCTCAAACAACAAGATCCAATTGTTGGTCTCTCATGCGGGAGTCAAGGACTTCCTTCTAAACAAGGATCTGAATGAGAAACGTGCAGGATGGATAACCCGTGTCATGGAATATGACATCGAGATCAAGGTCACAAAACTAGTACGTGGAAAAGGACTATGTGAACAACTAGCTTTGAGTCGGCAAGTTGAAGCAGGTGATGAAAAAGAGACTGTCTTGGTACTACAGGATGGTCAAGAACAGGAAAATGATGATGTGCCCACTCCTTGTTGGACTCAGAATATGATACACTTCCTACAGGTAGGCCTATGCCCTCCAGAAATGAGCAAAGCAAAGAGGAGATACTTCAGATTACAAGCCATTCCATATGTGCTTGTTGATGGTGTTTTGTTTAAAAAAGACATCAATGGAGTTCTATTGAGGTGCATTGGGACAGGTCAAATTGAGAGGGTGTTACAAGATTTTCATGATGGAGATTCTGGAGGACATTTCACCCCACGGGTAACAGCTCTCAAGATAATGAAGGCAGGGTATTATTGGCCCACAGTGTTCAGTGACTGCTATACATGGATAAGAAAGTGCAAGAAATGTGCACTCTTCACAGGAAAAGAAAGACTAGCAGCACTTCCATTGCACCCAATTTTGGTTGACCAACCATTTATGCAATGGGGATTGGACTTCATTGGGGTCATCAACCCAAACTCAAGCCAAGGCCACAAGTGGATTCTCACGGCAACGGACTATTTCACCAAGTGGACCGAAGCAGTAGCGCTCAAAGAGGCAAATGAGTCTAACATACTAGACTTTTATGAAGGAATAGTGACCAGGTTCGGTGTGCTGGCCACTATCATATCAGACAATGCATTGGCATTCATAGGTTCCAAGATTACAGAATGGGCTGTCAAGAATGGAATCTATTTGAGCACCTCTTCAAATTATTACCCGCAGGGTAATGGACAAGCAGAGTCCACGAATAAGAATTTGCTAAGAATCATCAGAAGGACTCTGGATGAAAACCAAAGGACATGGCATACCAAGCTAAAATCAGCATTATGGGCTGACAGGATAACGCCAAAGAGATCTACAGGTAATTCTCCCTACAAGTTGGTCTATGGGAAAGAGGCAGTATTGCCTATATCATTAGAATTGCCAGCATTGGAGCTCATGAAGCAGTTGGAGTTGTCTGAGTTCGAACCAATGGAGGCCAGGTATGCAGAGTTGATGGAATTGGAAGAAATAAGAGAACATGTAGTTCTGATGATTGAAAAGGATCAGGCCTTAGTAAAAATATGGTTTGATAAGAAGGCAAGAGCAAGGACCTTCCAGGAGGGGGACCTAGTTCTGAAATGGGATGCAGATCGGGCAAAACCAGGAAGGCATTCCAAGTTTGATGCCATTTGGAGTGGCCCCTACATGGTCACGGGATGTAAAAGTAGTAATGCCTTCCAATTGTCTACATTGGATGGAGAAGAACTCCCAATTCCGGTTAACGGAATCTATCTTAAACATTGCTACTAAAAGGAAAAGGTTTACCCTTGTAAATATTAGCCTAGATTTCAATTCCTCTAAGTGCGTATGCACATTGTCTTGTTGTAGTTAGGTTTCAATTTCCCTAAGTGCTTCGGCACAGGTTTTGTTGCTCTCAGGTTGAATTTCTACAGTTCAACATGCTCTCAGAAAAGGAGTTGCAGTATCAGGCTCGGGATTAGATATCAGGATGGTTTCAAGTTATTGCTTATGACTCCATGCCCAATGGATTGCTAAAAGGCCACTGATCTTCTACCTAGCAGGCAGGTGATCCCGTTGAGTCACCAAATTGTTGTAAATATCTCCCCCCCGAGTAGATATAGACAAGCAGAAGAATATGGAAATCAAAGAAACTCAGAGCCTGATATTTATTGCGTCACCAACAGCCCAAGGCGCAGGTAGAAGGTACACGTCAAAGAGTGTCGACATGAACATGGATGCGCCCTGGCGCAGGTAGAAAAGTGTCGACATGAAAAAGTTTGCGCCAAGGCGCAGGTAGAAGGCGCACGTCAAAGAGTGTTGACATGAACATGGATGCACCCTGGCGCAGGTAGAAAAGTGTCGACACGAAAAATTTCGTGCCAAGGCACAGGTAGAAGGCGCACGTCAAAGAGTGTCGACATGAACATGGATGCACCCTGGCACAGGTAGAAAAGTGTCGACACAGAGTGAAAATGGATTTGAAAAGTGTCATGACGCTACCAAGGCGCAGGTAGAAGGCGCACGTCAAAGAGTGTCGACATGAACATGGATGCACCCTGGCGCAGGTAGAAAAGTGTCGACACGAAAAAGTTCACGCCAAGGCGCAGGTAGAAGGCACACGTCAAAGAGTGTCGACATGAACATGGATGCGCCCTGGCGTAGGTAGAAAAGTGTCGACACGAAAAAGTTCATGCCAAGGCACAGGTAGAAGGTACACGTCAAAGAGTGTCGACATGAACATGGATGCACCTAAGGTGCACACTTAAGAGTATGACGACACGCAAATGGATGCGCCAAGGCACACCTTCAGGAGGCGCAACATTTTGAGCGCTGACAGGAAGCAGACCCTGACCCAGATATTCAGACGGCCATAACTTTTCACAGGGAGCTCGGATTCACGCAAGGTTGGACTTTTTGGAAAGCTTACAAGGTCCTCTATCCAACTACGACTAGATATCTTTAATTGGGTGAGAAAAAATTCTTAAAAATGCAAAATACAGTTCGCCACTTTTTGGGTTTGCTAGGGTTCTCACCTACCACCATAATGAGATGAATTAAATGCAACCTGGAGGTGGTTGGGGTAGATTTGGATTTCCTCTCTCTTCCCTCTCTCATTCTTCCTATAAATTGTAAGGAGGGGCTTCTTTCTAAAGGTTGGACATTCTTGTTTTTCCCCTCCCTTCTTCTCTTTGGCAGGTGAATTTGTGGAGTTCAAACCTCCCATTTAAAACTGTAATGCAACTTTGCCTCTTGGCATTTTGTAGTGTATTGTATCAATCTTTGGAGCAAATAATGCATGTCTGTGGATGATTCTCAACCCTCTCTGTGTTTATTTGCATCCTCCTGATCTTTCACTACAATTTTGGTTATCTGTGCATGATCTTGCATTGCATTTTAATGGTTTGTGTTTATTGGCAAGATAGGTGTTCTTCATTCCTCGGTGCATCACCTTTGTTAGTTTAGGTTTATTTTTATGCATCTTCTTACCCTGTCTCCTTGGAAAGTTAGATTAGGTTTTTGAGTAAACCCTCTGCATTTTTATGTGTGCATCTGAACAGAGGAATAGGAACCGGCCTTCATCCGGAGAGCTTTTCCGATTCACAAGGTCCCACACTTGGGAAAAGCTCCATGTTATGCAATCACACTGAGAGTCTCAACCCATCGAGTTGCAGACATTCAGGGGTGTTGTGATTCACCATCAAGTATATGGGATGTAAGATGTGTCGATGAGAGATAATTGGTATAACATGATTAGAAATCGAATAATTAGGGGAAATTGGTGATAGAAGGTGTGAATAAGAAAATATAAATTTAGTACCATGAAAAAAAAAATAGGAGATTGTTGAAAAGTTTTAGAAAAATGCATGTACTATATTGTAAACATCCTTATGTTTTCATGGTCTTAATGATTCTTCTAAAAAGTTGATAGGAGCTACAACTACAAAGATATCATGAGGTTAAAAATATATCACTATTTTATGAAATATAAGTGTTAGTAATCAATAGTATAAAATTTGGTTCAAAACCTATAGGTAGTAAAAGGAACGATAAATAGATCGTACCAAGCCACAAAGAAATCAGATGCTAATAAAACACCACACTTTTAAGATGAAAGGAATTCGTCAGAATAAATTTACAAAAACCTTTGCAAATAAATGAGCAACAATATAATGTATTATTATGGAACTCTATGAAGTACAATGAGAATGGAAATCTATTAAGGAAGATCACTCTAAGAACTAATCAAGGCCGTAGATCAAATCATAAATCAAGGAAAGAACTAGTCAAGACTATAGAATTAGGAAAGAACTAGGAATTAAAGAACTAGTCAATACCATAGATCAAGGAAAGAACTATACCTAACAACTAGATAATATCTTCCTAATATCTAAATAAGATAAAAGAAATATTCACACACATAAGTTGGTGAGGATAAATAAAAGACAAGGTAAATAAAGTTCTTAAGTGAACATGAGCTAAGGAAAATACCTACTTTAACAAGTAAGAGGTCAAACCTATATATTTTTCACTTTATGAGTAGATATTTTGAAATTTTTGAGCTTTAGGTCAACTATTTTTTTATGAAACTAACATCTATAGTGAGATTGTGAGGAGGTGATCGACGTAGAAATGGAAGAAGATGAGAATGGTGCATTGAGGTGGATACACTAGAAGGTTTTGTTTTTAAACTAGAAAAGCGTATATAGGGTTAAAATGAAAAAAAAAATCTAGGGGAAAATAAAGGTAGTATTTCCCCCAAGAGGAATCAAAATGTAGGTGTCAACAAACCCCAGTTTGGTTTCAGTACATTTTTTATTAGAAGGTCGTTAGGGTAGTTTTTAATTTTAAATTCTAAAAAGGGTGCTTATCCTTCTACCAAATTCCATCATCCATGTTAGGCTATAGATAATAAATCATAGAAGGTTCGATACAACTATTTTACCCTAACATGGTTGAGGTCATTTTGTGTAAATGGCCTATGTAGTTCATGAAGGTTGGATTGTCTTACGTGGTCGATCCATTTTGCTAAATGGATAATTCAATATATAAAAGTTTTTTTTTGTTTGATGGCCAATGTTGTTAGGCTACATGGTGAATAACATTAAAAATCAATTCTAAACTAATTTTTTTATGTTGATTATTTTATTAGATGTCTTTTTTACTAAGACTGATGAAATGACTGTTATTTGCTTTTTTGTAAGTTCAAAGTTAATTTTGGTTGTGGAAACCTATGTATGCACCATGTTTACCAAATTTATTGAGGTATTTATTGGATCAGGATAGAGAAAAGTTAGTGGCCCTTCGTATTGGGGGTATAATGTAGATGCAATGCATTCCCTTGGGTGCAGAATTGATACATGTGTTTATTGGTTTTTAGGAGATCATATTTGATACTTTCAAATAAAGGGTTGGGTGAGACGTCATTGAGAAAATAATTACTGTAGAGGATGTACATGCCATATTGGGTCTACCTATCAATGGGGCATGCACATTTTACGATGTACCTGAAACATATGCAAAGCATAGAGAGATAGTTAAGTGGTCCATTGGGGTATATTGATATCATCCATAGTCCCTTACCATTGGCACCTGACATATTTCATATTTAAATATAGGTATGCTAAAAAAAAATTAGTTTGGACATTCCAAATATATATGGAAGGTCAGCATAGGCATGGTTGTGATATGGATTTTAGATCAAAAATTCGATGGAAGAGTACCACTATTTTCCCTAGTCACATGTAAAGATGCACTATAGTAGGCGACTATGTACAATTTGGGTACAAGGATTTGGGCTTAGTTGGCACATGACCTATCTCATATTTGGGTGAGAAAATATTTGTCCATAGGGCCATTCATTATACTTTCTACTTAAATAAATGAAAGGTTTCCCATTTATCTTCCTATATGGACTATTGACATAAACTATATTGCACTAATAGTTTACTAAGTTCATAAAGTTCTAATTAGAGCCAATGTTATGCAAAGGAATATAGATTGTTAAATTAAGGAAAAAATATCACATTCACAAATTTATTTTTAAGTAGGCCTATGAATTTAGAACCTACAACATATCATCATATCATGTAAGAATAACTAAGAGATGCATATTTCCCTAAAATATCTCCACGATATTCATATAAATAGCTTTATCAATACAATGTTCAACCAAAAAATATGTCGAGTACATACACTCTCACAAACCTCACTTCATTTCCAAAATATACTCACGCATATACTTAACTCTTTATATGCACACTCTAAAGTCTATCTACACACACTCTCCACATCATCCTATCTATTTATTCTACTTTTTTGTTTGTACAAACTAGATCCATTACCAAATATTGCATTTGTTACTCACATCTTCATTTTAGGTTCTGAAACAACATCTAACACCACATAGGACCATCTAGAAGTTTGCAGTGTAGCCTATAGCTATGATGTCGTTTAGAGTTTTTGTGGTCAACATATTCTTCTTAAAATCGATGGAAAACCATGTCAACATCATCATTTGACTTACAACCTTTTATCTTCATTGAGAAAATTCTTAATGAAAAACCTATAAAATACATTATTTTTTTCTCGATATTTAGTTTTCTCTTCTCAACCAATTCAAGTGAATGACATACCATAAACCACCCAAAAATATAGGCATCCGGCATAAGTAATTTGAGTGTATCCCTCATATAAAATAAGTAAACAAAATATACAAATGAAGAAATGGGATGTCCTTGAAATTTTATTTTGTCCATGTGGCCAAACTACTACAAATATAATGTTACATATGGGAATCAATGTCTCAAATTTAAGAAAAATTGAACCAAAAGAGGAGGAACTTTTTTTAATGGATATCTACCTAGGACATATATCCATTTAACCTTACTAATATAGGAGCATATGGGTTATGTGTAATTTTGAATCATATAAAAACATAGTAGTTTAGTTCAATACATTCATATTAATCCCAAGAAATATTATTTTCTCTTATGTATTACCTATCAATGTTTACTAATTGGAGATAGGCTTAAACATAAGGGGGTCTTAAATCCCACATTCCCTACATGTCATCATGTTAATATCATAAAGAACCATCTTTAGATTCTTCCTCATCCTCAATCTATCTAGAAATGGATTTGTACTTTTTAAAACCTTTTCTTCCATAGTTATTTACTTTGAAAATGGTTCATCTTGGGGGCTCAACTATTCTACCTTCAAAATACAACATTTTTTGGAAATAGTTCTTGTTGATATTATTTTTCATATATAAAAAGATAAAAATAATTCTATTTTTTAATAATGTAGCGATTGAAATATATTTATTTATGAATTTAATAAAGTTATTACCATCTCCAATACTTTTTTGGGGAAAACGTAAGTAGCTAGACTCCAAACCAGACTTCATGATATGTTTTCCTTCATCTCAATTATAAAGCATACAATTTGATAAAAAATGATTAATTTTTTTATTTTCTTTTCAAAATTTCAGTTCTTAATTTTATGATTATTTAATTTTATGTTTGGGTTGATAGTTCTGGTTTATAAATTATGTTATAATTGAAATATTTTATTATTTGCATCTCATATTATTATAGAGTCGAAACATGAGCATTATCTTCTATTTCATATTAAGAAGTACAATATTATGATTATTTATTTTCATGAGTCTTTAGGAGGGGGCTTTATGGGGAAAAAATGTAATATATTTGTCCATACAAATTGTAATTAAATATAATCTAATCAGATTTAAAATGTAATCATACTTAAAATAGTGAAACCAAAATTAATTGTTAAATTATTTTGAATATAAGAATTGACACGATGCCATTCCCAAAAAATATTTGATTTAATATAAATTTGGGAACAATTACCAAGAATAGGAAATAAAATTAAGGTTTTCAAGTTATATAGAGAGAGAAAATTAAAAAATTGGCAGTGTATAGAGGACCTTGCAAATCCATCAATATACTCTTCTAAGATTGTTAGTACACTCTTCAAGGACTGTCAAGTAATAATTACGGTTATTGTTATATATGCATCATGTAGTTTCACAACTCTGTTTGTAAAGTATCATGCTTCAAAAACATCACTCCCATTTCTAAAAAAATTTACATGTCTCCAAAAAATGGATATCCTTCCTCCAAACTCTATTAGGGAAAACATACATATGAAAAATGTGTAAGGAAAGGATTTTTTTAGGGCTTCTGGTAAACCAAAGAAGAGTAATACTTCCTTGATATTTATCAGAGCCGTAAGCAGTGCACATTATTAAAGACAACACACAAAATATAGTTTGATGTTTTAGCTAGGAAATTCGGTGTAATGTAGTGTATAATTATATATGACTTTTTGTGTTAGAATTGATGTTTGATGGAGAAATAAATCCTTTAAATATTATAATGTTCTAATTTTTCTAATTAGTTACTTTAGTACATTCATAATGAGGTGATCTACATATATTGATGGCATGTCCTCAATATAATGATGCACACATGTATTTTTAGAATAAATTATTTCAAATTAGGACCCTATTTGAATGTAAACCTACACACAACATTTGGGATTGAACCTGCAAAGAAGGAATCCAAAATTATGGAGTACTCAAAGGAGGGTCATAAAGGTCTATATGTGTGCTAATATGGTCTATAGATTATCCCTTTCTCTTCTCAATAATATAGAGTGGAATATTCTCTGACCTACTATACACAAGCCAAGATTGTAACCAAGAGGTACAAGAACCACGGATCTAGAAGGCATTAATCCACTTTCTATCAAATGTGTAAGGTTCTTTATCTTAACTCTACGATAGATGGAGTCTTACTAATGTGTTGGTTGCATGAAGACCGATAAAATAAGATGTGCATGGATAGAGATCTAAACTAGGGTTATAAACAATGGTTATAAGGATAAATTGGTTGTCAAGCCCAAAGTGTGGATGTGAAGTAATGACTGATATAGAGTAATGCAATAGATATTAATATGCTACTTTATCCCAATCTATCTACATAATACATTAATTAATCAATAAAATAAGAATTAATAATATAAAGGAAAATAAAGTTTATATATAATTAGTTTTGTGAAGATACCATTAGCGCATCAACCCCCTAGGTTAGCATCACCTTATGAGAGAGTTAATGTGGAGGATCACTAGATGCATAAAAAAAAGACCTAAGTGAACCAAAATTGTGGAGTCCAAAAACTTGGTGAGCCTCATTAGTGTGGCTCCTATTCTTGAGTGTCCTAAACCTAATGCTCCAAAGATTGTTCTCCAAGTGGAAGAAAACTACCTCCTAAACCTTTAATACATTAATATATTTTGGAAAACGAGTAGATCGATAGATGGTGATGGTGGTGGTGGCAAAATGTTCTCAAAGTATGCTAATTATAAATAGGGTTCATTATTAGTCATTACACCCTCTTATAGGAAATGAAATTAACCATGGTTAACGTAGTCAACAATGGGGAAATATAACTAAACAATATTGTCTGTGGTAGATGTCATTGAATCTAGGTAATAAAAAATCATGGGGTCTTAAAGGACGGGTAGAGAGGTGGAGGAAGGACTCAAGAGACTATGGAAATATAATTGATGGAGGTATGAAGGTGTTATAAGTAGATATGTAGGTCATAGTGATACGATCTTAAGGTGATATCTAAGGAGGGAGTAAAAATATGAACATGAGATATAAAAGATAAGATATCTAGGGTATAGGATTGCACATCAAATCTCTCTCATTGATTCCACTTATAAACCTGACTATTTATGATCATCCCTACTCTTTGTAATGCCTTATAAAAGATCACTCCAAGGTGGTTAATGGGCTAAGGATGCTCATGAAAAATAAAACTAGTAAGAGTGAAAAATATGTGGTGTATATATATGCCCCAACTGAAGACCGTCACTAGTCAAAAAAGTGTAACATGAGACAATATGTGGGGGAAAGAACATGAAACACCAAAATAAAATAAAAAATGAAATGAATCAGCATCATAAGTGATAATAATATGAACTCAAATGAAACATAATTACCTCATATTTACATTCCCACGAGTACATAGCCACATAGATAGTCACTATAATTTACGTGGATTTGTTGAATAGACCCAAAAAATACAAGATAACAAAGAAACACTATAGGATCATTTAGTAAACTAAGTAAATTGTATGCTAAGGGGAGTGTTATCACCGAATCACAACACCCTTATGTTTACACAAGTGCATATACTTGAGCTCACGGTGTGATTGGATAACATGGGTGCTATTTCCAAGTTGTGGGACCTGCTACTTGAGATAGACCTCTAGAGAAAGCTAGTTCTTGCTCCTAAACTACCTGCCACAATCTACTCTAATGTAGGCAAGACTATCTTTCATAATATAACTTTTCCAAGGGACCAAGGAGAGAGAATGCATAAAAATGAAAGCCTACACTAAAGAGGTGATACACCAGAAAAGGAGGGGTGTGAGAGTAGTCTTCCAATGTGTGAAAAATAGAAGTAAAATGCATGCTAGAAGGGGTGATGACAGTTCTCCACAATCTGGAAAATACATTCACAACAATATTTCATACATGCACAATAATAATGAGTCCTTACAAGAGCATAAAAATAGACACAATATTTTGTAATGAAGGTTGAAAGGGAAAGAAGAGTGCAAACAAACACAGCAGGGGAAGATGCATCCATAAACTTGTATTTTATTGCTTCATGATATGCACAGTACAATCTATTACAAGACAAGGGCCTGGATCACCATGCATGGAGTCCACTACAAGGGCATGCAACACATTGGCTTCACAAAGCATTTTTGACAGAGATTTGCTACAACAAAAACTACTTCCTTTACAATGATCCTAACACTCCAATTTATAGAAGAATGAGAAGAGAGAGAGAAGGGGAAAATGGAAATCCCAAAACCTATCCTTCAACCACTTGTAAGAGGCATTAAATGGAGTGAAATGATTGTATTTTTCTTGCAAAAGGCTCCCCATACTATCCCAAGTGCTGCAGCATAGAAAGAATGATGACCATGCCTCTTAATTGCAATCCAACTACCAAATAAAACATTGTCATTAACTCGGCCACGTTTTATGAAAATCTCCATTGATTTCTCATCAAATCCCAAATTTCTTGATTTCTATGCGTTGGGCTTGGAAAAATTTCCAATGGTACCAATTTCATGCAATTGTGTTGAGAAGTGCAAAATTTATGACCTTATGAGTGTGGGCACCTATTTTGGTTCTACTAGGCATTTTCTATCATTTAACGGGAATGAGCATTAATTTACTAGAGCTGAATATGTTTCTTTTATTTTAAAATATATACCCTCATAAAAATTAAGAAATCTAGTTTTTGTGATGCACAGGACATCGTGATCGTTCCAGAAAGTCCAATTTTATGACAATCAGAGCTCGGAGTCAAAGTTATGGCCATTTGAAGTTTAGGGGTCAAACGTTGACTTTTTCCTCTTCATTGCGGATATTTCAGAAAAATCAGGTCCACGTGTCCCAGCTCTCCCAGAAAAAAATCTCTACATCACCCGATCCGGGCTTCCTTGTCCCTACGCATTTGCCGTTGACTGGTCCATGTGGGTCATTGACCTCCGCATTCGCCGCAACGTATGGTTCCATTTGTAGCTTTTTCACCTTTGCACGTCCCACGCGTACTTTTGTCCTGATTGTCCCAGACACATTTCTCCGTGCCACCCACAATGCACTGACTTGCAGTAAAATTAGATTTTCACGTCCCGCACATACATGTGTTCCAGATGTCTCGCAGACCGCGCGGGATAAAAACTTCCACTTTTTTTTATTTTTATTGCCTACGGCCATTTTGGCTTTGCGCGTCCCATGTGTACTTTTGTCCCTATTGAACTTGTGTGGTCTGGGACACAGAAATAAAATTTAGCCAATTCCTTTGTATTTCAGTTCCAAACCTGGTACGACGAACCTTGCTTCGATCCGCATTGGTATGATCTGCAGCCTCCAGACCCGCAATGCATTAAAACAAGCCTGCGACTTCAATTTTTGGATTTTTTCAATTTTTTCTAACTCGTTGGATTTTTTCCTTGGATGGGAGAGTTAGAGAGAAGCCAAAGGGACCCTTAAAACATGATTTTGGGCCTTGAATCAATTCTACTTGCTTGAGACTGAAGAATTTGATGCATGTTATCAAAATTACCTTGAGGGGTAAATTTTGGATAACAGGGAGATAATGGGATAATTATAGGAATGTGCTAGATGAGAAGGCTAGGATGGGTTTCGGTAGCTTAAGGGGCTAATAAGTTAGGTCGTAAAATAGGAGTGAGATATGTATATGGGATGTAAGGTGTGTCTATGGGAGATAACTGGTCTTGCAGGATTAGAAATTGAATAAATAGGGGAAATTGGTGATAGAATGTGTGAATAAAAACATTGAAAATTATTATCATGAAAAACAAAATAGTTGATTCTTGAAAAGTTTTAGAAAAATTCATGTAGTATATTGTAAATTTCCTTATCTTTTCACGGTCATAACACTTCTTCTAGAATGTTGATAGGAGTTACAATTACAAAGATATCATGAGGTTATAAAGATATCATGATTTATAAAATATAGGCATTAATAATCGAAAGTATAAAATTTAGGTCAAAACCTATAAGTAGGAGGTCAAACCTATATTTTTCACTTTATGAATAGATTTTTTGAGATTTTTGAGCTTTGGGTAAACTATTTTTTATGAACTTGGCATCTATAATGAGAATGTGAGGAGGTCATCCATGGAAGAAGATGGGGATGTCGCATTGAGATAGATCCACTATAAGGTTTTGTTTTTAAATTAGAAAAGCGTAAATAGGTTAAAATGAAAAAATAAATCCCAAGGGAAAATCATGGTAGCATTTCCCTGAGGAGGTATCAAAATGTAGGTGTCAACAAACTCCAATTTGGTTTAAGTACATTTTTCATTAAAAGGTCATCCGAGTATTTTTTTTAATTTTAAATGCTAAAAAGGGTGCTTGGCCTTCTACCAAATTTCATCATCCATGCTAGGCTATAGATAATAAATCAAAAAAGGTTTGATATATTCATTTTACCCTAACATGGTTTAGGTCATTTTTTGTAAATAGTCAATGTAGTTCATGTAGGTTGGATTTTCTTATGTGGTTGATCCATTTTGCTAAATGGATGATGCAATAGATAAAAGGATTTTTTTTTTGTTTGATGGCTAATGTTGTTAGGCTACGCAATGAATGGAATAAAAAATCAATTCTAAACTAAACTTTTTATGTTGATTATTTTATTATATGTTTCTTTCACTAAGACTGATGAGATGAATGTTATTTGTTTGGTTTATAAGTCAAAAAGACAATTTTGGTTGTGGAAAACTATGGATGCACCATGTTTACCAAATTTATTGAGGTATTTATTGGATTAGGATAAAAAAAGTTAGTGTCACTTGGTATTAGGTGTATTATGTAGATGCAGTGCATTCCCTTGGGTCCAAAATTGATACACATGTTTATTGGTTTTGGGAGATCAGATTTGATACTTTCAAATGGAGGGTTGGGTGAGATGCCATTGAGAAAAAAATTACCCTAGAGGATGTACATACCATACTGGGTCTACCTATCAATGGGGCATGCATGTTTTACGATGTACCCATTCGAAACATATGCAAAGCATAGAGAGCTAGTTAAGTGGATCATTGGGGTAGATCAATATCATCCATAATCCATTACCAATTGCACATGACATATATCATATTTGGGTGATAAAATATTTATCCATAGGGCCATTCATTACAATTTCTACTTAAATACATTCAAAATGTTTCCCATTTAACTTCTTATATGAACTATTGACATAAACTATAATGTGCTACTAGTTTACTAAGTTCATAAAGTTCTAATTAGAGCCAATGTTGTGAAAAATAATATAGACTGTTAAATTAAGGAAAAAATATCACATTCATAAATTAATTTTCAAGTAGGGCTATACAATTAGAACCTACAACATATCATCATATCTTGTAATAATAAAAGAGAGACACATATTTCCCTAAAATATATCCACTTTATTAATATGAAAAACTTAATCAATACAATGTTTAACCAAAAAATATGTCGACTATATACACTCTCACAAACCTCACTTCATTTCCCAAATATACTCACATATATACTTAAATCTTCATATGCACGCTCTAAAGTCTCTCTACACACACTCTCAGCCTATCTATTTATTCTAGTTTTTTATTTTTACAAGCTGGATCAATTACAAAATATTGCATGTGTTACTCAAGTCTTCATTCTTGGTTGTGAAACAACATCTAGTACCACATAAGACCATCTAAAAGTTTGTGGTGTGGCATATAGCTATGATGTAGTTTAGAGTTTTTGTGGTCAACATATTCTTCTTAAACTCGATGGAAAACCATGTCAACATCATACTTGGACTTATACCCTTTGGTATTCCTTGAGAAAATCCTTAATGAAAACCCTACAAAATACATTATTTTTCTCTCGATGTTTAGTTTTCTCTACTCAACCAGTTCGAGTGAACGATATACCATAAACCACCCAAAAATATAGGCATGTGACATAAGGAATTTTAGTGTATCCCTCATATAAAATAAGAAAAAATATACAAATGAATAAATGGGATGTCTGTGAAATTATATTTTGTCCATGTGTCCAATCTACTACAAAAAATAATGTTACATATGTGAATCAATGTCTCAAATTTAAGAAAAATCAAACCAAAAAAGGAGGAAATAAATTCTAACAAATAAAATTGTTATCTACCTAGGACATATATTCATTTGACCTTACTAATATAGGAGCATTTGGGTTATGTGTAATATCGCATCATTCAAAAACATAGTAGTTTAGTATAATACATTCATATTAATCCCAAAAAAATCTTTATTTCTCTTGTGCATTCCCTATCAAGGTTTACTAGTTGGGGATAGGATTAAACATCTTGGGGTCTTAAATCCCACATTCCCTACATGTAATAATGTTAATATCATAAAGAACCATTTTAATATTTTTCCTCATGCTCAATCTATCTAGAAAAGGATGCATACCTTTTAATAACTTTTCTTCTATAATTATTTACTTTGAAAAGGGTTCTTCTTATGAACTCAACTATGCTACCTTCAAAATACAACATTTTTTTGGAAATAGTTCTTGTTGATATATTTTTCATATATGAAAAGATGATTAAGAAAATATGGAAATAAACGCCTAAATTTGATTGCTATATAATAGTAAATAAATAAACAATTAAGTGCAAAATAGACCCAAGCAAATTAAGAAATTAAGTATTGAAACCCTAGTTAAAAAGAGGAGATAATATGACTTAGATGTTTTGCAATTAATTCTGGAATGTGCCAAAGTGATGACCAAGTGAACAGAGAGGGAGAAGTTTCGCACAAAGCCTTAGAAAAATGTGCGAACTGAAAATCTTCCTGGACTGAGGCATGTGGAGAGTGGCATGGGCACCTACGGGTGCCCTAGACATGTTTTTGGGAACCTATGACTGCTAAAACCCTAAAAAACCTCCTTCGCATGGTCACAAGGTGTTCATTATCCTTCACCTTTGGTCACTAGTATGTTACACAATGATCACCAAGGTCATTGATAACCTATATTGACCTACAAAACCGTCAATAGTGCATCAAATCCCAAAAAGAAAAGAATGCAAATAAGGGGTCAAACTGTCATCAGTTGTCAAACGAGTGAACTTATAACTAAGTGTTACTCTACATTTTAGACCCAATGTAGTTTTAGGTGTTTCTATGTGGAATTGTGCCCTAGGTGGCTCTTGTGCATGTCACACTTGATATCAAGCAAATAGTTAGATGTAAGAGATGTAAATAAATGTGTGCATGGAATAGAATGAAATTCCCCTCCTATTAAGTGTATGCAGAATAATTCAGTTCCTTTCCCTTGAATGCATGGTTGAATGCTCTTGAATAGCCTTTGGATGTAACCTTAGGTGGTGATGGCTAATGCTTAGTGCTTGGTCCTTTATTATGATCATATAACTTTATATCTATATGATTCCCTTGCTTGAATTTCATAATTAACCTCGAAAAGGCCAACTACCAAAAAGATAAGATGCTCAAACGCCTAAAAAGGACCTAAATGATGTGAGTAAAGTACAAAGAGGTCAAGGGCACCCAAAGGGGATGGGGGCACCTAGAGTTGGCATCCTGACTGGGCGTTGGTATCCAGACTCAAAGAAACTGAAGGGTCAGACTGAGCAAGAAGGTGTGCAAGACCAAAAGTGACACTAGAACGAAAGCAAAGATGGCCAAAGACACGGGTTAATTAGTAATTTTATAACTTAGCAATCATATGAATAGTAGTATGTAATCAGGACTACATAATTACCCAAAGCGTTATTTTGTGTCTACAAAAGATAAAAATTATTCTATTTTTATAATGTGATAATTAAAATATATTTATTTAAGAATAATAAAGGTATTATCATCTCCAATATTTTTTCTTCAGATCCGGGTGCATGAGGAGAAGGTTTGGTTGTTCAGGTGGAGCACTGTAAGTCCCTTATGGACCACTATGGGAGAACTCTATGTGTTGTTAATAGAATCCTCTCCCTCTTGCAACACTCTTTATTAGGGTTGTGATCAAGATTTTTTTCATTGGAAATCTAGGATAAGAAGGAGTTTCTCTTTGTTTTCCCCATGACCTTCAACTCTCCAAGGAAGTGGTGGTGTTTTTGATGAAATTCAATGAAAATTGGTGGTGACGACTATGGAATTCCTCCCCAAGATAAGTTTACCATGTTGACTCTTGTCATTTCTCCTTCTAAGCATGCATAGGAAACCTAATCAAAATAGTATAAGGATGGTTGGATTCTATACCTTACACTAGGGACCCTTTAGGCACAAATTGTCATCGGGAGATATTGATAACCCCCCTCCTTCCCCTCCTGATTCACATATTTTCAACATTTCCTAAGTTCCTTATTGATTGTGTGGTTTGTAGTCCTTCATTTATTACTCAGTTTTTTCACTTATTTGGATGGAAATACACTTTTATTGTGTGTAATTACGACAACCCTATGTTGTCTTTATTTGGTAATATTAATATATTCATGCGGCTAATATATCTTGATCTAACTTGCATTCTAGGTTTGATTTCTTTCCCCCATTTTTATACTATCAACATCATACTATTATGTATTATCAATAAAAAAATTACAAAAAAACTATACAATATTTTTATAACATGTGTTCATTATGTTATTGTGTAGACACCTAGTTTTTGTGCATGTGGTAATATCATTTTTGACATCTTTGAAGACACATGGACCATTAGTGAACAATAAGTTCTTTTAGCATGGTTTTTCTCCTTCACCTTGTTACACATCACTTCCATCATCCCCAATTTCCCATAGACAATCTCAGGATCATTTAGGACTTAAATTAGGACCTTGTTGATGCCAAATTAACATATAATAGTCAAAACATTAAAAAAGAGAGTAGAAGGGACGAGTCCACCTTGACTCTGAAAAACCCAAAAGGGGGGTTGAGGAGTGACACATGCATTAGATACAACATGCATTGAAATTCAGAACAAAAACATGGGGGGGGGGGGGAGAGAGAGAGAGAGAGAGAGAGGTGATGCAGCCTAGAATTCAGTAATTCAAACCAATAAGATCCTAGACGCACTGGCACATCACTTAACCTAAGTTGAGCACTGACCCAAAGTGCGCAAAGGTACCAGGTTCCTCTTTAGGGTTGTTGTTGCAAGAAGTTAGCATGATGAAGACTTAATACATGCAATTTCATTACTAACACAACATCCTACAAAGCATACCAGATCTACTTAGGGAAGAACATAATTAAGTATTAACCATGATGAGATCAATAATACACTAGATTCAGTTACATGTAGAACTAATACTTAGATCTATCCAATATCCTCCATTGTATTAAACGTAATAAGTATATAGAAGCTTCATTACAATTATAGTAATATGCGTGTAATAGATTTAACAACGTATCTCTATATATCTCCTCTCTACATATATATCTATCTATTATGTAGTTCAATATATATATATATATATATATATATATATAAGGGTGGGGACTTTCCCTTCACCGTTTATCAGTTCCCAAAATAGGTCGCATGCTATTATTAGCCATGCACCATTACAAAACTGGCAACACATGCAAGTGCACTAATAATAGACTACTGCTAGCTAACAGACAATAATAGATCTATTTCCATCCTATACCCATGCAAAGTGCTTTGTATCTGAACCTCCAAGAATAGCCAATGCGTGGCACACATGTCTCTGCCTCATTTCTTGTCATTTTGGAGATAGTTTCTCCTTCTCTCTGGTTTCCCCACCTTGCTATAAAGTCTGGTCCTTCTTTGTAAGAGTTAAGCATGTTTAACTCCTTTCTGGGACTTGTTTCGTTTCCTTCTTGCTGATTGTTTTTTATTCTCCTTTTGTAATGGCCCCTAGGAGCTGATCCCTATTTTTATCGTATCTAATAAAAAAATATTCTCCTAAGGTTACATCTACTATTGTACATGATTCACCCTCTAATCCCACATCCTCTACCTCCCCTACTGCATCTTCACCTATTTATATTTCTTCCTTGCTCATTGCACCTACTAGGGATCGTGTTAATACGAGTCATCATATATCTCCAACATCATCATCTACCACTACTCCTTTAGCGTCTGACTCAATTTTATCACCTCTTGACATCCCTATGATCAATCATACTGGAAAACTTCAACCACTTAATACATTATTTCCATCTCTCACCTTCCCCTCACAAACTATTACATCTCTCATGCATGCTTTAGGACAACTCCAATCACAAGTTCATGCTCTTACTTTAGAAAGTAGAGCCTATTATGCCTCTATTGACAACAATTCTTTACATGGAAATCTTGTTCCTAAAAAGATTCATAATTCTGCCTTCCCTAAAGATTTTTTCATGCCTAATTTCACATGCTTCAATGGTGTTGGTGATTCTCATGCTTATATCCTACATTACCACACGCTTATGACTGATTACTCTAATGATCATTTTTCGCTCAAGGCCTTTCATTATAGTCTTACTAATGAGGCTCTCCAATGGTATACTCATCTACCTTTTGGGCCCATTAAAACTTTCTATGACATGGAGGATGTTTTCCTCTATTGTTTCATTCTTAACAATGGCCCTAGGGTTACGTATGACCACATTCCTAATTTACATCAAGACTCCTCTACACCTATTCAATATTATATCTTACGATGCAATGCTTCCATAAACCAACTTATCTTCCAACCTAGTGACTTATAAAAATAATTAAACTTTTTTTGTGGTCTCATTCCTCCACTTAAACAAAGGTTACAATACGACACTTGTGAGTCATTCATTCTCTTGTGCTATAAGGTTATCGATCTAGAACAATATCTTTCATCCTCACATGTCATGGAACCCCCACATACTTCTCCAATAGTTCCCTCCACTGCTCATCCACTCCCACCACTAGTTGAGCACCCAAAGCAATCTACACCATTGTCTAAAGTGCATTCCAAACAAGTTCAACCCACTTACTCACCACCAACACATCCTTTTCCAATTCCACAATAAACTCCTACTTCCACCACTCCACCTCCTTCACAAGATCCTTTGCATTTCTCTCCTCACGCTCGACCACATGATGTGCTTCACATAGTACTCAATGAACAATTGATTCGGATAACCTCTAACCAATATCGTCCCCCACACCTCTTGTAATGTCAACATGACCAACATTATTACAATTATCATCGCATCTCTGGCCATAAGGACAATGATTTCCTTTCCTTACGTGAAAGGATACAAAAACTAATGGACTCTGACATCATCTCCTTTTCCTCTCTTGATCGCTCGTTGTCTCCTTCACCCCATCACTGTGGGCATACCCCACTTAACTCTTCTTCATTACGTGCTCAGTTAAATCATCATGCTCCACTGCCACATGTTCATTCTCTACCTCATCCATCATTTCCACCATCACATTCATTGCATCTGATCCATCCACGTTATACACCGCTTCATGTTGCTGCATCTCATGGTTTTCCACCAATCTCTGCATACCCCATGGCCACTACACATGACATTCCATTTGGTTCATACACTTGTGCTCCATACATTCCACGTTTTTTCACCACCACCCATCGTCTTAGTCTTTAGTAGGTGATTATTATCAGATTACCCCCCGATACACACTTGTGTTCTTACGATTCTTACACAACTATTGAGGGATTAGTTCTAAGAACCTTTTGCCACACGACCCACCGCTCATCTAGCATACCTCAATCATTTCCCGATGACGCACTCTTGATTACACAACTCATACTTGACTACTAAGGGGTCTTACTTACATGAGTGTATTCATTCACACATTGGGGGGAATTGTTAACCCCCCCCCCCTATATTTTCATCACTGTATCCTATTACGATTGCATCACATTCTAACATATTCATTATGATACCCTCATCTATTTCCACATTTATTATACTTATCATCATTCCATTACCTACGCATTATACATGTTATAAATCATATTACATTAGTTACATCATCATTCACGATGCATATTTTACCTACCATTACTAAAATCATCATACAAATTTATCTTCATCACATACAATAAAATACATATACTAGAACAATAACCATAAAACCATACGATATCCATTACATCACGACGGAAAAACATATCAAACCTAGATCTAACATATATCAAAAACAGGTGTCTATACATATATCGTTCATACATTCATCATCCCATAAAAAAACATGTTTCATAACTGGGGGAAATCCCCCCACATCATATACAAACATCATTGTCAAACCTCATCATCACTATCACTCTTGTGTACCATGAGATCCCTATAATTATATGCCTCACCACCAACATGATGCCACATTTCACAGCCCCAAAACTTCTCCACCTGCCTACGTAACATAGAAATCTCCTTACTCTACTTCGAAAACTGACGCTGCAAGTCTACATATCGTGCAAACATGTCCTGGGCCAAGGGAACACCACCTACCACCTCCCAAGTGCATCGAGTATCCTCACGTGCCTTGTCCCTCTTGCCAAGAAGCATCGTACATGTTGCCACTGCTATGACCAATGGCTTAAATAGATGGGCATGCTCGCCCACAATATTTTCAACACACTCTAGTATCTCTCCACATAGTACGTCACTCAACACATTCCATGTCATTGTGCATACCGATGTGTCCACTATCAATGACCAATAGGCATCTCTTGTAAACACAACATAAAACCCCACGTTAGCCAAATACGTATAAAACAACATAAACACTTCATTAACCACAATATCAACATACACAAATACTTACGCTCTGCCACAACTTCTGCTACAGGGTCAGGGACACAACCCTCACCCGCTCCTCCCGGTGGCAACTCCATAGAACCCGCAAATACCAGGTATAGTAATACCCACTGATGCGCTACCCACCATGCTTAATAATCCTCCGTGCACCCTACATCATATCCATCTACCCCTGTTATCATTGGGTCTACCTCATCCATCCATGGTGGTATCAATTGATCTGTTGTAGGCCCTAGCCTAGCACCTGGCCTTCTAGGGGCTCTAACAACTCACAACCATATGTATGGCTCTAGGGGCACATCCTGCACTATACCAAACTATCGTGATACTCTCTCCACATGAAAAAGATCTGCCACACCTGAAAATCAGTCCTCTAGCCACATGGTCCCCTGAATACATCACAACTTTGTAGCATCCTCAGGTCATTCCCCATAATCACGATATGGCCTCTATATAACTAACTCAGGCCCCATCCTATCTATTAGTGCTCTAAAATCATGTGTCCATATTCCTACTGCGAATATCCACCCAACGTCAAGCATATATCTTAGGACGATCCCACTCTCCTCGTGGCCTTGCAACTGGTCTCAATACAACTATGTTCTCATATGCCCATATATGTAGCAGTGTGGTGGCCCCTATACCCCCACCATGCTCATCCTGCGTAAACCGATACAAGTCCCTGTATAAATGGGCCAACACACACTGTGCCCATGTGTATCTTGTCCCATCCTTCTCTATCCACTGACATATGTCATGCATCTTATATAAGATGCCGACATCCCCTCCCTCCACAACTATACATGATGCAATCACCACTGTGATGAATTTTAGCAATTGCGGAACCCTAGACTATAATATCACATCCAAGTTGATATGGACCTCGGTAGGTACTTGGGCCCCTGTAAACTATCACCATGTCGAGCACATCTACCACTCCATATCCACTATTACCATCACTTGTACCCTCTCCCCAATAACAGGAAATTGCAATATGCGATATAAATCCACTAGCGTCACTGTCATCTTCCCTGTAGGCAACCAAAATGTGCATGTGTCTACACACCATCTCTCACACAATGTAGTTAACATAGGCATATTATGGGGCACATCCCCCATCCATGCAATATTTTGTAGGCCGGCATGGTCCATCACATCTCACTCATCATCCGACAACCCCATTCCAAATAATGTACTCAAGTGACGGCCACCACGGAACTCCCTCGAGTGGATATCCCTCTACACAAACACCAAACAACAACAAATGCAAGCATTAGAACACCTTATACAACCAAACACACTTATTCAACATACTAGAAACACATTTTTTGCCATTATCTACAAAATAAAAAAAATTGACCGGGGCACCTAGATGTAGGACTAGGGTGCCCCAGAGCAGAACACTAGCACATAGTTTTGGGCACTATAGTCCCAGGGGTCACTAGCGCCCTCACTGCTCTTTTCTAGGTCCTAAATGCTAAGAAAATAAAAACCCCCAAATTTCAAAAATTCAACTGAAATGCCTATTACACCCTACAATTTTGGCAAAAATAACGCACTTACCAACACCACAATAGTACGCAATGCTACAACGGTTGCCACTCTCTCAAACTGGCTAGGACATAATGGTCTCGCTTAAAACATCTTCACTCACTCCGTCCACACTCTCACACTTGCGTAAAAGACAAATGAAGTGATAAGATAAATTTTCACTTTACTATTTATAGTCACTTTTCAAATACTACCTTTACTATGGTCCCTATTTCGTGTTTATTACCACAACTAATACACGTTGCATTGTTTCACTCATATCTTGAGTGTTTTTACTCTGATTTACACCCCGTTTGTGGCATTGTTTTTAGAAATCATCCTATCACCGTATTGTACATGTTTCACACACATTATATCTCCTTATTTATGTGTCTTATTCACCACATATGCATTTTTAATCTCTTGTTGTTACTTTTGGCTTAGAGTTCGTTCCTTTCATCACTCCCTCTTTCATTGAAAGGAGGGGCATATTATTAGGGGTCCCCCTATAATCCCCCTTACATCACGATGTGCTCAAACATCACGAATCCAACACATGAAAATTTATACCGCAACATTTCACCATTAATTCCCCCTAATGACCTAATATGGGGGCAATAATTGTTTAACATTTCCCAAACACGGTCACATGATATAACCTATCAACTTACTCTAATGACCTAACTTGGGGGCAAAAAGTGATTAAAAATATTTTCACATGATATCTCAGCAATTTTCGTCAACTTACCTCTAATGACCTAACCTAGGGGCAATTAGTGCAAAATCTCTCCATGAGTAACCAAATCAAATCACATCATTCAAATCTACATTCGCCACTCTCTCCCAAATGACATAACTTAAGAATTTATTGTATATTTGACGCTTGCTTCCAGATGACCTAGCTTGGAAGCCATCATACATGTTCGCGTTTGTTTCCAAATGACCAAACTTGGAAGCCTTCTTTTATCTTATATTTGCTTCTAGATGACCTAACGTGGAAGCCACCTCATTCATTTTACATTTTCTTCCAGATGACCTAACTTGGAAGCTACCTATTTCATATCATGTTCGCTTCTAGATGACCTAACTTGGAAGCCTTCACATTACAGTGACACCCGTGGAGTGGGGGCAAGAGTGTCTTTCCTTTATCACTCCTTTATGGGTCAACTGTTTAATCAAAATCGTTTGGATCCAAAAATCACAAAATTTGATCTAATTCTGTCTGCAGTGGCTAGATATTGAGGATGTAATTAAATTTTGGAGAATGACACACTTTTCTCCCTACACTCTTCCTCTAGTGGTAGGATGTCCAAATCATTTGATTATTCCATTCATATAAAAGCATTCGGGTTGGGAGCTGATCACTCACTACCCACCAATTCATTATTAAACCATGTTTGAAATAATTCTACATTCTAATCATCATTTTCATTTAGCATGCTTCATCTTGACACTTATGCTTTTTCGTTATGTTGCATGGAACAACTCGATGATCCATGGTTCAACATGCTTTTATAGTTCTATTGGCATGATTCTGCTACACATGTGCACATTCTTCTATAGTAAGGGCCTATTCAGATTTTTCTCAGGTACGTATCTTTATCTACTTTATGTTACTGAGATTTTTGCTCACCAACATAAAGTGGGGGAAAATGTAGTCACAAAATCACTTATATTTACATTTATACCACCGGGTATGTTATTTTATATATGGATCTTACATAATAAAAGTATTCATTAGTGACCCATACCTTGGTCTTGTTGCTTGTTAATCAGTTGTCATTGTTATTTGTCTTATTCAATCGTCACTTGTCTAATCAGTTTTGGGTGCCTTTTAGAAGGTCTTACGCGTCGTAATTTCCTCATTTGTCGTTTCTAGTCCTATACTCGGGCACCCCAGTCTGTGATTTTAGGTGCCCATTTCATCGTAATTTGTGGTCTTAATTTAATCGTTTGAGGTAGGTCTTTGTTGTTACCTCGTGCATTCCCCTAGGTCGTAGTCGGTAGTTTTGGGTCACTAGTGTCAAAATTTGAACAAGAGACCCCTATATAAACATAACATACTCACTACAATATGGGAGGACATCTTAATATCAAGGGAAGTTATCTACTAAGGCAAGGGACTGCATTTGGGCATCTTCTACATCTGTATCACACAAGCTAGGGAGAAAGGGTTGTATTGTTTCTATTTCATCCACCATTTTCATTTTTACATCTAGTTATTTCCCCCTACTTCTGCATCATTGGCGCTAGGACATCCTAGGTAAAAAATTACACACACATGCACATAAAAGTACATGGGGTCCAAAATTTAGTGCAATGCTCAATCATAAAAGAACTAGTTTGGCAGCTGAGGTCAGTTCGACCTATTCATATGCATTTTTATTTTTTAGGAATTGATGCTTTGAATAAGGTTTTGCAAGTAGATTTTCACACAACATTTATAGCAACACATGCGACGTTATCATGACACCAATGCGACAGGAACAAAGGTATTACAGAGATATTACGACACTTCCAAACTCAGATCCTGAGCTTTTCTGTAGTCTACAGCGCCCAGATCACAAACTAGGGCGCCTCGAGGCACCCCAGTAGCCTTCTAAGCACCTTAGTAAAGTCAGCTACTCATTTCATGCCCTTCCTGAGGCTGTTCGGTCACATTTTTCCCACTTCGCACATCAGCCTGCTACAGTCCAGTACATAGTGAGGTAAGTTAAATTAAGGTTAGTATTATATCCCTCTCATTTCTATTATTTCAATACATTCAAATATTAAAATAAAATATTTAGATCTAACACTTCAATATGACATTTAGTTTCTATTTAGATTAACTCATAAAATAAGAAAAGTTTACATTTCTCTATTTTTAGTTAATCACATGCTCAATGTACCTTGGAATTGCTTCTACAACTTTGAAAATTTTCTTTTAGTCAAATAATTGATCAATCCCACCTAAGTTGATTTCCTAGTTCGTGTTATATTACAATCCCCATGAGAGTAGGGAGAAGCCACATTGGAGGTGGCCATCTCACTAACATAATGGTCGATTGGCTGTGGGATAAAATATTTGATGCATTACTATCGAGGTTGGATATGCCTCTTTAGTGTGTCTTGGAATTTCTTCCACAAATCCACAAACCTTATGTGCCTTACTACCCATGTTATACATACATCTTCGATGCATCTTTAAATTACTTCAATGACTCTATAAACCCTCATATGTAACTATCGACATAACATTGCACCTCCTCTTAGTACAAGTGCTAGTTTACATACATGTTATAGGATGACCTCTTTTAAGAATGTGAAAAGTAATAGCTACTTGAATTGTTCTACCTACAAGATTATTTTGAATGACCTTGTTAAATTGAGATGTAATTGTTCCTCCATTTTCATCAATTAATCTTTGATTTATTGTGTGCTCCTCATAATAGTTTGCATGCCTCATATGTGAACAATCATCTACAATTTTCCATCTCACATTGTTCTTCACAATTCCATTGACAATTTACCTTTCATAAATCTTTCCTACATGCTTCTCAATAGTATCCAATTTAAGTTGCATTGTCTTATCCCTGCCCAATTTCTAGCTGCAAGTTGTATATTTCAATTCCTTGGGAGGTTCAAATTTAATATCATTTTCAACAAGTTCTATAAATGGAATCTTAGAAACCCACTCTAACCTGAAACTCCTTCCCAAGTCTCATTTTCTTTTCTTCCTCTTTTTTCCAAAAAGAGGTGTCTCTGGAGTATTTGAGGTGGTGGAATTTCATTGACTATAAGAATTTCCACTTTCATCATTCAATCAAGTAGAACTTAGCGTCTTAGCACTAGAGTTGGAACGTAATGCTTCTATTGATATATATTCAACTTTAGCCAATGAGATGTTCTCAAGGGGAGGCATTTCATTTTCATCATCATTGATAGTGTCAGTCATGAAATTATCACTGAACTCATTATGAGTTTAATTTCGAATGCTATCATGATCACTTGATAGTGGTGGACATGGATGAGCTTCCATAGATGGTTTCTCAAAATAAGATGTTATGTTTCATCTATTAGAAGTAGAAGGTGTTGCACTAGCTTTCTTTCTTGAGGTTTCCTTGTTACCTGCCATTTTTTATGAATGGTTTTTAATTATTGTTATAGTAACATAAAACAAGGATAACATCACATGGGGAATAGTCAATAGAATAAAAATAATTAAAATTGTGGTGAAAAGAATGGAGCTTTGCGGCATATGGAGTTTTGAAATTAAATATTGTCATTGAGGGGCATTTCAAAATAGTTTTTTCTAGCGTATGATAGACCTTTGCAGCATGGTTACATTTTTTGGTGCGAAGAAACTCGTATATCACAGCATGTGGAACATAAGAAATGGTTGCGGTAAATTGAAAATCAACTAAGGCATTGCAGTGTCATGTGACATGGAAAAAATAAGGTATGGAGGGCCATGTAAAGAGCAGTAGAAAAATGAAATGGAAATGCCACACCTATATTGGTGGTGCCACAAATTAAGAAAATATAATTTGAAAATCATTACAAACTTTAATAACATCAATAACTCACAGAAGTGGAGAAAGAAATGTGATATCACATGATCAAAAACATGTTATCAAATTTAAAATGGATCATTGATCAATTGACTTACCAGTTACCTGTAGGGTACTATGCTGTAAACTTGAACACAGTAACCTACAATAGCGTTGAAAATCATTTAACTGAATTTTATATGGACTAAGCAATATGTTATTGTTGATTCCTTTTCTATTTGGATCAATGGTGAAATCGTAAATTTGAAATTCACAAAAGATAAATGAAAGCATTAACTTTTAACTTTCAAATAAATTATATGTATGTATGTATGCATACACACACATACACATGGAAAATTAAATTTTTGATCCAAGGGCCTATATAATTTATGGCGATGCAAACATTTATTATAGTCGTGGACCATCAATGTAAAGGTGATCAATAAGAACCTCATTGAGACTAAAAATCTTTTAGCTATGCGAGTAGGAAATAGTAACAATTGCGAGATTTTTTGGCAAAGCATGGGGCAAGTATACAATGACCAAATATCCAATTGGGATTTCATAAATCTCTACTATTCCCTAATTACAAATATTCACTGCTAAAATTTCCCCTGACAAAAATCATTATGTTTCTTATAAGCACTAATTGAAATATATTTATTTGTGAATTAAAATTTACTACTATCTCTAATATTTTTCTTCACATCTAGGCCCATGAGAAGGTCTGCATGTTTAGGTGGATCACCATCAATCGCTTCTAGACCATTGAAGGTGCACTCTCTGAATTGTTAGTTAGATGCCTTCATATTCTCCCCATTTCCACTCTCCTTATTAGGGTTGTGGTCAATGTTTTTGCCATCATCATTCTAGGATAAGACATAAATTTTCTCTAGTTTCCCAATGGCATTCACCTCTCTAAGGTAGTGGCGATATTTTTGACTAAATTTGAGGAAGTGGTGATGGTGACTTTGGAATTCCTCCCCAAGGCAAGTTTACCACTTGTCTTTTTCCATTTTTCCTTCTTTGCATGGCAAGGAAAATAAATAAAAATAGTATAAGGATGATGGGATTCCATACCTAACACTACGGACCCTCCAGGTACCAATTTTCACACGGAAAACTTGATAAACCCCCTCCTTCCTCTCCTTTGGATGATGTGTTTTCCATTGTTTCCTAAGTGCCTTATTGTTTGTGTGATTTGTGGTCCTCCATTTATTACTCTTTAATTTTGTCACTTTTTTGGATTGAAATACACTTTTATTAAGTATATGTAATTATGACAACCCTATTCTTGATGTTCTCTTGATTTTGTAATTTTGATATTTTCTTGAGGCTAATGTATCTATATCTGAATTGCATTCTAGGATTGAGTTTTTTCCCTAATTAATTATACGATCAACATTATAATATTATATATTATCAATTATAAAGTTTTTTCCAATCCAAAAAAACTTTTTTATAACATTTGTTCATTATGTTATTGTGTAGACACCTAATTATTGTGTAGACACCTAATTTTTATGCATATAACACTACCATTTTCAACATCTTTGAAGACACGTGGACCTTAGTGCGCATTAGGTTTTTTAAAGATGTTTTTTATCCTTCACATTGTTACACGTCACTTCCATCACCCAAAGTTTCCCATATATATTCTCGGGATTATTTAGGACTTAAATTAGTACTCTATTGATACCAAATCAACATATGATAGTCAAACTATTAAAAAAAGAATAAAAGGGATGAGTGCACCTTGACTTTGAAAAATCCAAAAAAGGCGCTGAGGAGTGCCACCGACACTGGATATAACATGCATAGAATTTTAGAACAAAAAAACAAGAGAGGGAAAGGGGATCATAAAAAGAGGGGGACATGACAAGAACAAAAATGCATTAATAACATCTAATTTGGATGAATTTTCGACAATTAATAAACAAAAATAAAAAATCGTGCAATTTTAAAACTAATAATTATGTAAAAGTCATTTTTTGTCTGTATTGAGCAAATCCACTTTGGATTATACTCTTTGTATTTTATTTTAGTTCAAATTATTTTTTTTCGTAACGAAAGTCTTTTCCATAACACTTATCTATTTTTTATTTATTTTGTTTTTATAAACTATTTTTGGTGAAACAAAGTGTCATAAAAATAGGTTTTTATTATTTATAATTAGTATGGATATCTTAATTACATAAATCTAAAAAATGCTAAGAGATATCAATATCGAGACCGTCGATTTGGATTGTTAATTTAGCTACATAAATGTGTAAGGATTCAAAAAATATTACCCCCGTAATGGTCAAATACACATCAAATTTAAAATCATTTTTAATTATTTGTATACAAATATTAGAATGCCTCACCACCAGGGCTACCATACCATGGCATATATTAACCCAACTATCTGTACATTCAATAACAAAACAAACACTCATAAAAAGCAATCAATCTTGATAGGACCATATAAGCTAAAAAAGATCATCGCTTGAGATGTAGAGAAACAAAAATAATATGATCTACATGAAGCCAAGGAAAATAACGCATAATATTTACACCATGCAAATTGAATTTAAATCACTATAAAAATTAAAAGATATGATATATAGTAATCCCAATGATTCATAAATGTTGTTATTTCTTCCCACAAAAATTCAAAAAGAACCGGACTCGGGAAAGTTATTTGGACTTTTTAAAAGCACGATTTCGTACACGTGCAGAGCCTGCGGTACGTGGATTTTGGAAACGAACCGCTTTAAATTATATGTTTCTATTTTGCCGCCTTTCCTTTTCTTTCGGTGATGGGATAATTGGCGGCTAAAGAGCATAATAGTTATGATAACTTGAATACATTTGAAATTATGTAAAATTTATAAGAATTACGGATTGTTATATCATATTTGGTTGTGTTTTTAAAAGGAAGATGAACAAGAGCAGCAATGACAAATGCTTCATTTAAGGATAGAATTAGATTGCTAAAAACTCTGAAAAAATATGTGCGAAGAAATGAAACTATTACGAGTTATGTCAAAATTTTAACCGCAAATTTAATGTCAAGAATGTTAATTGCAATGTTTAATGATGTCGGTGAACAGGGTCAAGTAGAAATTAGAGAAATCAATATAATCTCACAAGATTACAATGCGCAAGTGGAATAGAAATACGTAGTAGGATCCAAGAGAAGATATTACAGTTAAGGAATGCCAATGCAAATAGACGAGGTGAGAACGTAAAGAAAGAATCCGCGAGTTGAAGAGTATCAATGTCAAAGGATAAATGATCCATGATGAATTGATCCACCCATGTGAGTCGTGGTCTACCTTGAAGCGTTGGGTGCAAATGGAAAAGGAGAAAAAAATAGTGGTAATTACAAACCCTGGAAAAGAAACAGATGCAATCATCTAAAAAATGAGGGTGCAAGTTTCTCAAGGTTACTGATGCATACTCCAAGTAGAGTATAAGTATGAAGGTGATAATGTTCAATAAGGTATTTGTGCCAAATAAACAGATATATGTAAACTTAGTAGTGAGCCAAACATGGAAAGGAAGAAGATAGTAGCAAGTATGTCATAGTGGACCCTGTTTTTTATCCAACTGCCATACCCAAATCGAATCAAACAAATCCAAAATTGTTGTATTAAGTCCATTGCATTTAGATACACACCTATAATAGGCAATGCTTTTGGCAAATTATCCATTTGAGAAATTAAACAAATAGGAAATAACCAATCAACGATAAAACTCGGTCATAGAGTGGCAACACTATCATCCGGCCGTAGAGGGAGGAGCCTAACGATCACGCACATTAGACGTGTAGACAACAAAAATTGAACACCACAGTCCATATAGACAATATTTTTTGTGAATATTTTCATTAAAATTAATATATGACATTGTTTGCAAACTCACGTGACAGTTAGACTGGTCGGCCATAGAGAATTAACCTTTTCACTTGGATGCTAGGTGTCTCTATTTACACACAAGTTTGAGCTTTAGTCCAAATTCCAATGCCATTCTATCTTCCTTGTCTACAACATGCATTCGTCTTATCCAAAAACCCTATCATTACAAAATCCACCGTGAAATTGTTAGCGGTAAGTAAGGACAGCAGAGCACGTGTATTGTAAAAAGTGAAAAGTAAAGCAGTCAAATCTTACTCCACGCGGTTTTGACGTTTGGAGTGGGGCCCCCACTGTCGGCCCTCGGGGAAGATGTTGCGACTTTTGCCGCATGATTTTGTACACGCGGTACGTGGATTTTGGCAACGAACTGCTTTAAATTATGTGTTTCTATTTCACCGCCGGATGAGTTGTGAATAATTGAATGCATTTGGAACTTTTCTTTTTTTGGGGGGTTGGGATTTGTAGAGAAATCATTACATATTACAATTTAGCATAGACTCTACGAGTCTCGTTGAATTTTGTCTTTGATGAGTGTTTTTTTTGTAAGGCACTCATCATGTTATCTTTTGTTTTTTCCAATCTTTAAATAAGATTCATGTAAGACTAAATGTATTTGGAGTATTTATGGAGATAAAAAAGAGTTGTGGAAGGCACTGAAGAAGTTAAAGTGGAAGGAGCGAAGGTGAAACAATAAGAGGAAGAGGGAGGTGATGAAGAACGCGATAGGGAGAGGAACATTCTAAAGCAAGGACACTGGCGGAGGGAATGTAGGTGATCATCTACTTTACTTCAGTAAGTCACATATGGACCACATGTGATTTGTGTGAACTACTCGAAGGATAAAGGAGGTGTAATGCACAAATCCTTTAGGTAACATACTCTAGAGATAGCTCTGAAAACAAACCCTTGTCGTCTAATACTTTTAATGTCAACAATTGCTTTTTGTAGTGTCAATCCTTATGTTTTGTGGACAGTTAGAGCCCATGCCATTTTGAGTTGAATTCACTTGTGTTTTTCGAGGGAAAGTATAGAGAGATGGGCATGGAAGAGGGCCTTGACATCCCATGTTGAGTTGATACAGTTGTTGAATATGATAAACACAATACATGGTAGACGTCAGGTGATTTTGTGTCAACTTTAAATATAATATATTTAACTTGGTCGATTGCACTATTGACAAACCTAGCCTCAACCCACAAGTTGGTAGTAAGCGAAACCTTTTGGCCTTTGCAAAGAACAAAATTCACTTGTAAATTATATTGAGAAACGAAAAAGTAGATCTTTTTTTGTGAGACAAAAAAACATTTGGTTTGGACATGAGACCGTGCGATTATGAATTGAGTACATTTTTAAGGATCTTCAACCAATGGCAGGCATGGGCATGGGCACCAATATATTTTGTAGATATTTTGTAAAATTTTCACAACCGCCATGCTTAAGTTGAATTTGTCGTTGTTATGGAAAAAGTTTTTATTTTCTATATTTATTGAAATTAGTCATGACGAAGAAGGGGATTGAGAGAGGAGAATTTCCAGGTTGGGGAACCTATTGGAGGGAACATAGGTGATTCTCTTTTTTCTTCCAACAAATTGCATATGGCCCACATGTCACTTTTGTTTACCATCGCGAATGTTACTAGAAAGAGACTTGTGTTGAAGATTGTAAACAAGGTGCCCTAAATGAGAACCTTCTCCACAATGTTGAACCTAAGAGTTAATGACATAAATTGGGAAATCCTTGACATAATGTAGTTGGGTCAAGTCACCAATAAGAATGATTGATAGCTTGTCGAAAGGGGTAACTATTTGGCGAGGAATGCCTTTTGGAGGCATGTGTTGGAGTGAGCAAAAACAAAGAGGGAATCCCTTGTATTGGAAGGAGGCACGAGTGTGTGTTTCATAGTGTTAATTTTAAATTTGATCCTAAATATTTCTCATTGATTCCATTTCCTCTAAATCGTGCTTGTAGCTTCCATTTGCCTTGTTTTGCTGTAAGGTTTTTGAAACCCGTTGTTCTGCATCAAAAACAACATTGCTAGCTCAAATTTTTATGTCCTCACTCAAATAAAATAAATTAAGATTATTTTTTATATTCCCTATTTTTTATAATGCTGGAGGAAGAGGGTTCTCTCCATTTGTTATTTCTAGAAAAATAAATTTCCTCACTTCTTGATTGTATTATTGGTTGCACATTATTGAAGAAATGAAAGCAATAAGTAGAATTTCTAGACCCATGGCATTAGTGGTATTGTTGTTGTATTCTCTATCCATGATATATTATCGACGCTTTTTATGGGTCGTCTAGGAGAGATGAAGTTGGCAAGAGGATCTCTTACCATTGTATTTGCAAAGATAACAAACTACTCAATCATTTTAGCACTAGAAATAGGGATGGGTGACATATGCAAGCAATCTTACAAAGTGAAGTGATGGAGCTTTCTTGGTATCAAGCTTCAAAGGAAAATACTCATTCTCCTATATGCAACCAAGCTTATAAAGTGAAGTGATGGAGCTTTCTTGGTATCAAGCTTCAGAGCAAAATAATCATTCTCCTCTTTGCCTATGTTCCCATTGCATGTATTTAGCTCAACATGAAGTGAATCCTTCTCTGATGTGGAAAGGAGAAGAAAATTACTAAAATAGCGGGGTTTCACATAACTATCTCTCGCCCAGAATTGTTAGTCGAGGCATTTCTCCATCCTCTTAGAATTTACTTGTGGATGTAGAATGCAATGGTGCCTCTATGTGTTGTGCCATAATTGTTGTTCCCATAAATTTAATTCTTGGGGTGCACCTGAAGATGGGGATATAGGGAGTGGCTATTGTTGTTTTTTGGTATGATTGTCTCATGTGGATAGAAGGAAGCTTCTCCCAACTGCAACTGATTTTGATTTGACGAAAAATGAGAAGCCACATGGATAGTCTTGATACGGTCGAATGTCAATAACGCCTAAAATGGAATCAACGTCATCAAGATGCTTTTCACTTGTTAGTGGGGGAGTGTTGTGCTTCTAATTGGGAAATGACTATCGATGCACTAAAGATTGGAAAGTGAAGTTACTGTAATTACAAACTGAGTGTCACGAATTGGAGAGGTCATAATTTGACTATTCACACAACACATAACCAGATTCATAATTCCAACTATTGTAGATAAAGTTTGTCTCAAACTGAGTGAATGTTTTCATGAGAACATTCATCCACTTTATTGTGAGAAAAGAGGAAGATGCACACACAAATATGGGTTTGGATATTGAAAAGCATGACAAATTGGACATTATGTTCAATAATATGGGGATAATATATGTGAAGATAAGGGGTGCAGTGGAGTATGACACGAAGTGTTTTGTTCAAGTGACGAAAATAAATGTGGAGAGATTAATGCATGTGATTAAACATGTAGTGTTGGCTAGGATACATCAGAAAAAGGAAAACATAATTAATGTAACAAAAATTACATGGTTGTTAGGATTACATTAAAAAGACAAAGAATACATTATAACAGAGTAGAGAAGAGTAATTTAAGAAAGAAATAAAAGAAAGAAAGATGACTATGGAGGGAAAGTTTGTGTGCATTCTTGTATTAGAGGTTTTGTTAACCTCTGAATGCAATTGATAGGTAAGGCTTAATGATAGTTCATGGGAGGTTTTACTCAACAATTAAGACGATTTAGCACTGATGAGAAATAACTAGGTTATCATGTTTAACATAGAAGTGTCAAGTCCCTCCAACATTTCTTTGCCTAGTGTAAAACAGAGATTTGATCCAAATGACTTAGCTTCAAAGAATTTTTTTGGGTGCAATCCATTGAGTATAACATCAGGATTAATAAAATGAGGGAATTGATAATCAAAATGGACACATGGTACTTCGTGGGCATAGTGGGAAAACATGATTGCCTCATGTAAATGGGTGACTTCAATGATGGGGAGTTTGTGGTGTGTGTCTTGTTTGTTTGCGATGGATGTGACTTACTCAAGTTCCCTGTTGTCTTCATAATTTATTGTTGGAACAACACTAATTCCATATTGCCACACAAGTGCATCATCACTAATACTGGGTGGTGAAAACTCAACTATGAGTTCATCCTATGAAATTCCAACTTCACAACTTGTGCCACCATCGACTTATCAAGTTGAAAACATCGATGATGCAAATAAGAACTACAATTTGTATATGTTTATGCACCTCCTACACAATGGGAACCTATTCATCTTATCAAATTCATGTTTCATTCTCTTCAATCACAAAAAAAAAACCTTTATATGCCAAATGTAAATATTAAAAAACAAAAAAATTCAAAAACATAAATTATATATATATATATATATATATGTGTGTGTGTGTGTGAGAGATGGGTTTCCACATTGATGGTCTTGATAAGGTCGTATGCCAACGAAACCTCAAAAGGAATCTACACTGTAAAGATATTTGACACATCACTTGTCACTCAAGAAATCCATGATTCTAGTTAGGAAATTCCCATTGGCATAAAAAGGCTCAAGATGTGGCACCGACAACATGTCCCATGAGGGATTTGTGCCAAGTCGCGTCAAAATTAACGAAGGATTTCCATTGTATCTAGTGCATTCGGAGGGAATAAATCATATTTGTTTACATATGATGAAATTATGTTTAATCCAATGACATATAACTCACCTAAGAGCATGTATGTCTGTTATTGTAGAGATAAAATGGTCACGCAGACATTTTTCATTCCATATTTACAAATCTTCAAATAAATAAAGTCAAAACCTATGTGAATTAAATTTCTGAATAGCTCAAGAAATAACGCATCACTTCTATTATGAGTGTAGAAGTTTCATCCAAAGCAAGAGAAGTTTCAATGCAACATAGAAGGTGCTTCGAAGCAGATTGATGTGATAACTAAGAAAAACATGGCCACATGGACAATTTTTTTATTAAAACTGCACGTCAAATACCAAAAACATATATGACATTGTTATAGTCTCCAATAATGGTAGTATTAGCACCCCACAATTCTAATGTGAAACATGCTCATTGAAATAAAAATTATGTAAATACTGAAGTATTTAATAGAATTATGGGTTTTAATATACTAGAAATTGCACGTAAATGGTGCAATGGAGACATCGAAGGGGATTTGATGAAGAAGTTAAATTTGAAGGAGGGAAATTGTAGAAACCAAATTTTGGTATGTTTGTCTGTCATCCTGTATTTGCTCCCCTTCATCATCATCTTACACGTACATACCTCTCTTCCTATTCGAATTCCCCTTTCCCTCTTAAATCTTATTTACTCTATCTAATTCCCACTTTCCTATCTTAACTTTATCATTATTTTATCTTCCCCAATTCATCCCAATCATATTTAATTATCTCTAAACCCATCCATTAGCCTAATCATATCCCTAAACACTCCATTTATCATCCCTAGACTTCCATCTACCCCCATTCAATGCATTTCTACCCTCTAACCACCTTTAATCCTCCTTATGCAACCCTAACCCACCTAAAGAGCTCAAAACCCTAATTTTACCCAATTGGGGCCCTTTGTATCAAGTTAAGCATCATCTCCACTGCCCAAATTGATGATTTGTTGTAGTCTCAGGTGTCTTGCCATATCCTCATGTCCCATTTGTTCACAGAAAAGTTCAGAAGTTTAAGAAAGGACAATGTAAGGCTTGAAAATTTGTCAACCCTGCCAATCACAAATGGGCACAAGCTAAAAGTGGCCAAACTAGAGCTGCTTGCATTGATCTTCCCTACAACTTCCTTTAACAACCAAGACTTAGTTGGCATGTGTTAGTGCGATTTGCGTAGAGCGAGCTCTGCACCAAGCTCATTTCAGTGGTTGAATCTACATTCATAAATTAGGAAATCAGGACAGTGATCAATGAAGGTAACCCAACATGGAGTCATCGCAGCCCGACCATTATCATCATCACATATTAAGAAGCTCAAGAACGAGGCAGGCCGAGTTGAATCAAGCTTTCGGAGTTTAATTTCAGGGATTCTTTCCAGACAATTCCGTTTCAGAATTTCAGAGATTTTTGGGATTAAAAATGTTGAGTGAGTTGAAAATTCCGAAGCCCGGATCCCTGAAACTTTGAAATAAAAATTTTAAGGAAATCAGGAAAAATGTTTTGAAGAAAACGAGGTAGTTTCGAAAAATTTTCAGAGAAAATTTTCAGAACTTTCCGGTTCGGAATTTCAGAAATTTTGACTTCGGAGTTTTCTTTCGGAACTTTCCTCTGCAAAATTTTGAATATTTTTCTTTCGGGTTTTCAAAGACTTTATTTTTGGAATTTCTCCAACTTTGGTTTCTGAAACCCAGAGCTTAATGTCTACTTCCACATCAAGGGGAAAAGAGAAGATGAAGTAAGCTATTGAGATATATAGTGAGTTACAGGTACGAGAACCACCATTTCTAAAGTGGATGAGGCATTTTCTGAAGATAGTAACAACTTGAATTTGAACCTAGATCAAGTTGAGCAGCCATGAGAGGACAGATTCGAGCTCCAAATCAATCAAAGTTTCAGGGTTGACTTGGTCAAACCTTTTGCAACAAATTTTCTATTTTCATGGGAGCATGTTCCCTTAATATTAATGACATTTCTATTTTTAGTTAAGTGTTAGTTAAGGGCCCAACTGTCATGGCTCAACCTAAAAGGCTTATAAATAGTTGAGTATAAGGAGTATTTAGGGAGAATAGAGAGAACAAAGGAGAGATTATTTTTGGGAGGTTACTCTTCAAGCTTGGAAGAGTACTCCAAATATTTTAAACCTTTCAATTATATTTCAAAAGTAACATGTTGCCTTGAGAGTTATGATTTATTGTGTGAATGGTTAATTGTGTATGTTTTGTGAATGCATAATTCCTTAATGTGAATGATTGATCTACCTTTATTTTAGATTATTTTATTTTGTGTTGTGAGTAAATGGTATAAATAATATTGATATCAGTTGTGAAAAGTTTAGTTTTCCTTCTGTTATTTAAAGCTATGATATCATTGTCTATAAGAGGAATGAATTCCTTGTAAGTGCATGTGTTATATCCTCATGATAAAGTGACTGTGTTTTGACTAAGTGTAATCTTTCTGCTGTAATCTTGTAGTTTAACAAAGGAACATATGCTTTAGTTTATGGTATTGGGTACCCTTTCAAGTTATAATAGGTGAGGGTGGTCAACGATGCAAGCATTCTACCCGCATTAACCCTAGTGTAAACACCCCTCTATTTGGTACATCACTGTGACTAGTGTAGTTTGTTTTCTGCAAATCTCTTTCCATAAAACTCATGAACATGTTAGCCTAGGATTAGATAGTCATTTTATTACACTAGGAGTAGTACAATACTTAGTTTAGGAAGAGGAAGCCATCCTTCTCCGGAGGTTCACCTCGAGCCCAAGTCCCACAGCTTGAGAGGTGATCCCATGTGTCCCAATCACACCGAACGTCATAACAACATTTCATCCATTCAGGGGGTGCAGTGATTTGGAGACAACACTTTCCACCAGTCCATTAACTTGAAAGAGGAGCGAGAAAATTTGATCAACATTCTGGTACGCCTGGTGGGACCCACCCTTTCTCTTTGGTGAGTTTTCTTTTCTTTTCTTTATTTCATTTCATATTCAATTTCTTTCTTTCTACTAACCTCACAGGTTGGATTTTCTTGCTTGTGTGTGTGGCGGATTTCTTCTTAGATCAACAATGCGTGTGCTTAATTTGAATAAAACAAAAAAAACAAAAAGGAAAAAGCGTTTATCGAGGTATTCATCATTTTATCCCTATTTTCTCTTTTTGCATCATATCTCTCCCTCCCTTGTATGCATGATCTCATTGAATATAACATTTCATTTTGGGATTTAAAAATAACACCTTCATTCTTTGATGCGCCAGAATTAGCAGGAACTTGACAAGGTCATAACTTGAGCTTTGGGTGTTCGTTTGAGTCTGTATTTTTTTAAACCACATGTTTCGATGAGACGAATGCAGCGGAAACTTGCCCTACTAGTTGGGGCAAGTTTTTGACACATTTTCGGGCCCTAAATCCACCATCTTGAGGCCGAAAATTAGGATTTAAGTTATAGTTCAGTTTTTTTCTATTTTTGGGATTAGTTAATTTTAGTCTATTAGTTACATTATGAGCTATAAAGTTGGTAATTCCTCTAATTTGGGGATGTAGAAGATACGTGGAAATTTTTGTGCCCGTACGAATAAGTATGCGAACTTACTAAGAATAGCACGTTCTAGTAAACTACTAAAAATAGTAATTTCTGCCACCTAGAGTAGATTTAGTCAAAGTTAGTTAGAGTTTGCTTGGCAACTCGAGTTGGGATTTGTTTTCCTATTTAGGAAAAATTGTAATTCATTATTCAGTAACAAAGAAGGAGATCTATTTTCTTTTGGAATTCATATTATTTGCAGTATATCAGGTTTGTTCATAATTTGGCTTCATTATTCTTGCTTGCTCACATAGTCTAAGTAGGTGGTAAATTATTTTTTGCATTCAAACTTATTCCACACACAACCAAACTCACAAATCAATTAACACATCTAAAAGGTCTCCTACCAGGTGGAATTAATGGGATTTCATCAGCCAATAAGGAAGCCGCCACGGTGTTTGGGCCGTGTAAGATTTTTTTAAAATTATCGGTTTATTGCCTAAGCACCTGACACCCTTATCGTTGTGGTGCGTGAAGTGAGGGGGTAGGCCCCAATACCAAACTAGGCTAGTACTGGTAATCATCACCGATTTGTGTCCCACGTACCTTTGTGTATATCAAGGATGCCAACCAAAACAACCTAAAACCATCATTAGATTGGCCACTTCTTAGGTTCCCTTTGAACCTTTCTATTTCTTTTTCACACTTTTTTTATATAAACAAGATAATTAACACTTTGTTGCTTGATTATCTTGTCATATTAAAAATCAACATAAGTTCTTGTTTGTTGTTTCATGGACATTATAACTCATTCTCAATCCAAAAGAATGGAACAAATAACTTCTTCCAAGAACATCCCTACTTCCAACAACCTTTCCCAAAAAAATTCTGCACTTGCCATTGTCTCCTCTACACCCATGATCACCACACCTTTGGTTTCCAACCTCTTCAATCTTCCCCTTTATTATACATCGTTGACTGGGGCATCCTATAATCCAAAATACTAAATATTCACCCCTTGACCGGGGCATCCCCTAATCTAAAATACAATATCTCCTAATATTCTAATCTCCTATTTCTCTAATCATCATTCTTATATTCTAAAATTCTCATCCTCTCATCCTAATCTTCTAAATATTCTAATCCTCTCATCCTAATCTTCTCATCCTCTAATCCTTTCCTCTCCTGATCTTCTAATCATCTTCTAATCCTCTCACCTTGCATCTTCATCCTTAATCTTCTCATCATCTAATCCTTTAGTCTTCTCATCATCAATCCTCTCATCTACTAACTTGGGTCTCTCCTCTTTTCGACTGGTTACTTGCCTCGTTCCTCCATGCCTAACCCCTCGAGGGGGCATCATATCACCATCCTAACATCTTCTCTTCTTTTCTTTGAACTGTCATTACTTTGCAATAACACTTCAAAGAGGGGCAAAAAGTAGACATCTAAAATGTCAACATAGTTAATTACGATTAACCTGGCCCGCAACATCATCCATATAATAATTAATTACAAGATTAATTATTATAATTAATAGCAAGATTAATTATTATAATTAATCCATTTTATCATTTTTACCCATTTATCATCTTATCATCATTTATCATTTATCACAAATCTTTTTAAATCATTATTAATTCCCATTTTATCATTAATCTCATTACTCTCTTTTATTTCATTATTATATCCTATTAACATTTTATAGGAATTTAATATTCCTACACCCACCTACCCACCTACTCTACGCATACCTACAGCTAGTCTTTCCATGTAATCTCACATCTAATAATCATTTATTAACCTAATCTAATCCTAATCCTAATCACATGCTCCACCTCTAAACTTAAAGGCTTATGAATCTAGAAGCCTCTCTAACTTTCTCCTTCTATTGAATTTTTAATTCAATGGAAGCTTCTTCCCTCCGTCAATTTTAAATTCAAATTTCTAGAATCCTCTAATCCTCACATGAATTCTCCACCATTGATTCAAATCCAAATTGGCTTAATTATAGCCATTAAATCTTCCACCCATTAACTATAAATTGAGCTCTTCTCCTCCATGATATATAGCTTGGAAAATATTGGGAAGAACTTGAGCTTTTCTCCTCCATTTTATATTTTTCAATCACTCAATCAATCCAATTCATCTTTCATCTAAAATCAATCCTTCATCATCTTCATCAAGCAAATCAAATGAAAATCAAGGGGAGATGTTGTCCACATGAATCCACAAATCTGAAGCAACAATCAATCATCCAAGACAAAATCCAACACATCAAAAGAGGAGTTTGTAATCTTGTAGGTAAGTGCACATATAATCTCTCTCCTTTTTTCAATCCATTGCTCTATCTGAGGTATTGTTGAATAGATTAGATTTAGGAATCAATTGCTTTGTGTTGGTTTCTAACTTTTAACTAATCTTTTTTAACATATATAAATGACATTGTTAAATCTTTAACATTGTCGAAATATTAGAAGGGAACACTTGCGTACAAAGATGCAACACCCAAAGTAAAATGGTGGAGAGGACAAGAACATTCCATCAGCCACATTGGTGTCCCAGATGGAGAGGCAAGATCATGACAGAAGGGGACAAAATGATGCAATCACAATAACTCCTTAACCACCTTTGTAGATAGGGAAGATTGTTAATGTCTAACTTTAAAAACCTTTATGTCAAGTATAGTTGTATATTTTCTTAATATGGAATTCAAAAAAATCTTTCGTTTCTTTCTATTCAAATTTAAGGAACAATTAAATTGTTTCATGGATTTCAACAGAGAAGGCATGTGTTGTTATAGGAGATTGTAATGGAAAATTCCATGTCGATGCAAGCTTATTCAAGTGGGAGGGGAAAATTATGTATTTTTAACATAGATAGTGGCACAATATAAGTCACAATTGTAATGGCGGATCTAGATGACCTAAAAGATATGTAGAAACATAAGCTTGGGAACCTCAAAACTACCATCACTGACTATTTCGATGCGATGGCTGACATAGGCATCATAGGAATATTGACAACAATTAGATCTTTGCTAACAATGAAATTTATCTCATAAGATCACAAGAGGACCTCAACCAAATCCATGGGATGTTGTGAGTGTGCTCACTAACATTCCCACCGAAAAGGGTGACCATTCACACTTGATTCATAGGACTAGTAAAGGAGGAAACACAGTTGAAATTTCATATCCAATTCCAAATCAAGGATCTTCACAGACTACCAAGGGACTGTGATGTCCTGTTCCTAATGGGGAAAGAATTAAGCCATTTACCTTGGCCTCCACATCCTCCATGCCCTTAGAGGCTTTGTAGAGTCTCCTTCACCACCACCTACATAGATAGAACATTTAAATATTTCTTAGTTCGTTATATATTTTCCCTTACCTACAATGCCATCCATATCATCTTTTTCATCCAGCTTATCCTCTCAATTAGGATACATCATATTGCCAACAACATCAATTAGTGTTATCACTAGAGTTGTGTATGTCTAGGAAAATTATGTCATTTCTCTCACGTTAAGGAGTATTTAGGTTGAGTTGCTGCCTTGACTCACTCGCAACATTCCTACTGGAAATCGTAAATAAGAACCAAATCACCAAAAAGTAGGAGACACAACTAATCATATTGTGAAACAGTCCTCAATATCAAATTTCGTGTGTTAAAGAAAAATCCTACCTATACCCTTTGCCACTTTGCACTATATACCACCCATGTTTTTTCATATGAAAGTATGACATGGATATCCCTAATATGTATAAAAAAATCTTAGGTTCAACTTTTTGAATAAGAATTTTCATTTTGAACACCTTTTTAAAAAAATTGTTGAAAAGGATGTGGCTTATCACAAGTTTCTTTCCTACAACTTTTGCTCAATATACGAAACATAAAGGCAATTTTTATGTGACCCTTAAAATATGTGTCAAAATTTATTCCTAATATACCATGTTTTTCATTTGTGTTCATTATTTTTTTACATTGGAGTTTAACATGTATGCTTGGCATGGAATCCTTTGCTGTAGACATCATTAATCATCATCTTAATTGAAAAGGAATACCTAAAGGATGCGTGCGCGCACACACGTGCACACATACACACACAAACACACACACACTTCAAATGATTTTTGGTGTGTGGGTCAACATCAACAATAATACAATATTGTGGGTCTATTCATTTTAATATTTTGGGAATAAGAGATAATCTTTGAACTTGAACAATATTATATTGGGGTTATTGTAGAAAGTTAATAATAAAATAGTTCATATAATACTCATGTAATACACAATAAACAATTTCCATAAATTAAAAACATGAAAGAGATGACATATATTAAAATAATTAAATGCAAGAAATGTATGTGTCAGGGGATTACCTTTTTTCGGTAGCCAAATAGACTCGTACTATTTCTCCTAAAGACAAAAGACAAAAATTAAATATATGAAATGTATTAGTGTAGACTCATACTATTTTTCCTAAAGACAAAAGTAAATGTGTGTGGGGGAAAAGATGGCCTCAACATGGTTTACAAAGAACTGATTATTTCTATTGTTGGTAGAATTTTGGCGCTCTTCACTATTCTAACTTGGATGGGTCGCTTTAGGTCTTTTTTTGGACTCATACTATTTCTCCATAAGATAAAATTATATGTGTGTATGTGAGGATACGATGGTCTGAACATGGTTTACAAAGGGTTAGTTATTTCCAAAGTTTGTAGAATTGACAATCTTCAATATTCTAATTATGGTGGGTTAGTTTAGTTTTATTAAAAAGAAATTGATAGATGATTGGAAATATATTTTGACATATACATAGAAGGTGTAAGAATAAAACAATGGGAGAAAACATGTTAAGTCTACATGTAACATAATAAACAATAATATGGAGCTCAAGCAAACATTGTATTATGTCCTTTTTCAACCATAAGGAGGGGTTTCTTAGTCAATGCCGTTAACTTGCTCATTGGTTCTATGATACCAAAAACCGGCCCTTCCCCTTATATAAGGGAAAAGAAATAGGAAGTTGTGAGAAAATATAAGAAAAAGGGGGCTTACATATTTTAAAATATCATTTTTAAGGTGTTGGAAAGAAAAAATTGGTAATTAAATGTACATGCATGTCTTACATCTATTCCACACTTCAAATTGATCCTACCCAAATAATATTTGCTATTTGTGTTCTACTTTATTTTATAGGCTTCACTAGCATTATTTATGCAAGTGTAATTTACGTAAAAATAAAAAAGGTAAAATCCAATAGATTTCATGTTCAAAACCCAACCAAATGCTTGCTTGTTGTAAAACCAAATGCAATTTACGTAAGAATACAAAGGGGGAAAATCCAATGGGTTCCATGTTCAAAACCCAACCTTAATGCTTGCTTGTTGTAGCACTTTGCAATGCCTATTTTTAAGTTTTTAGCTCAAAGAATTGCAGGAGAACAAGCAATACACGAACAATCATAAAAAACCTATCCTCTCCAATGGTTGGTCATATGAGTGGTAGGTAGTTTTTCATCCGCGGAATCAAAAGTTTTAGACTAGGACTCTATATGATTTCTTAAGTAGTTAAGAGAAAATTGCTCTCTGATATTAAAGTGCACTGTGTAATGTACAAGTCTAAAAAAAATAATTAGAGGAGATCTGCCATGCTATATTAAAACAAGAACTGAAAAGAAAAGGGAGCATGCCACGAGGAACTGTGAGGTATAAGACATGGGATTTTCACATTACAGTGGCATATTGATACTTGATGAGAGAGAGAATACCAATGGTTGTCAAAGCATCAGGTTTACATGGTGTTGCAGCAATACCAAATTGAAGCTAAAACATGGGTACAATGCCAAGCAGGGAACAACACCCACTTCTTAGATTTCCACCCCTTGTTTCAATTTCTTCTTAGGGGCATGAGGCCAAGCAGGGATTGACATGTTTTCGTTACAAGATCCGCAAAAATCCATTGACATGTTTAATGTGGTTTGGGTAGAGAGGAAAATGTGTTAGATGTTGTGTGGAATGGACTCTAGTTTTACATCTGCTGATTGCATTTGCGAGAAAGTCTCTAGGGTTTTCTCAACAAACCCATTATTTGAAAATCTCACAATCATTGCAAACGATCATAACACATATCTTTAAGACATTTTGTTAAACAAAATCACATGCTTCTACATATTTACAGATGTATTTGCAATGAAGCGGCTTATTTCTTGCCAATTATAGCCATGGAATTTGAGAAAATTATAATCAACAACAATATATAAATGAGAAAGTTTTGAACTTCAATCATGTTGTATCTAAATGCGATCCCAGAGACAGTGAACATAGAAAAATAGCGGCTGAAGAAATTTTATTTCACCGGCCTTCAAATGTGGGATACTAAGAATAGTTATCAAGTTGAAGAACGAGTAATATACAGTGAGTTATCTTAGTGAACTTGGTGATGAGTGGGATTAAAACCAAATACACAGAAACAAATTACTGTGAGTTGTGAATAGGATCTCTCTATCGACGATGGAGAAGCATATCTGAATATAAAAACTTGAGATCTGTAGATCAAGATAAGAGTGGGGCAAGGCAATTCATGATGCGAAGAAATCCCAACTCTGACAAGTGAATGGAGCTCATTGTAAAAACAATGTCTGAAAAACACAGTGGGGATTCAACCCTATGACCTTCCGTTTGCCAAGGTACTATCTTACCAACCAAGCTGCAACCAAATAGATGTGACTATACATTGTCAAACCCATATATTAAAACAAAATCTGCCTATGATGTGACACTTGGCCGCGAGACCCACGCATGTATGGGCAAGCATTTTTTTATGGAGGGATGCATGTTACATGGTGCATTCTATCGGGAGAATAGCCATCACCAAGGTAGTATCACCGTACATGGCAGATTTAAGTACAAATAACAATATCATCTATTATTGTTGGACACTACTTCAACACATCTGTCTTCCCCTGCTTGCCCACTGTCGATCTATGTTAGAAACAAAAAGTTCCTCCCATTAAAAATACACCTATCAACCTAAAAAAAACACACATGTAACATAATTAAAACCATGTATATATTCTCATGTTCACACATGGGTGTGCCTATATTTAGGAAAGGGGTTGCCTCCTTTCCTAAATTAGAAATAATATTATTAAGGGTGTTTCCTTCGTGAGTCGCATTAAGGTCTGTGTTAGATGCTAGATGACACTTTTTCATATTGTTCCCTCTTTGACTCAAATAAAAATGTCAAAGATAATATTGTTTAAGGCTTTTTCAGTGGCACTTTTTCATCATTGTTCCCTCTTTGACTCAAATAAAAATGTCTCAGATAATATTGTTTAAGACTTTTCAGTTGGGCCCAAATTATAGTTTTGTGAAATCCCATTACTAAATTGGGTAATGTCACACCTTTCCCAAATCAAATCACTATTGAAGAAAACAAGGAAAGAAAGAGAGATGACAGGTCGTTGGATAAGGCGGCATAAACAAACAGTTCGCCGAACAAACATTCAATGATTACGAAAACTCCTAATACGTGTAAACTTATGAACAAACTACCAGTAATTCCCGCGTATCGAAAACCCTAGAAAAATATTAATTGGATTCTCAAATTTCTCCCCACGTTGACATCATATGCTTGGGATAAGTACAGCTCGTCAATGTTTGCTGCAGAAACCGCGTTAAATACACTGTGGCGCTTAACTAATTATTCCTGCAAACCCCATCAGTCACTATACCATGTCTTTCAACGCCATGTTTACGTTCTTTCCAAGGAATAACTCTATTGCTGGGTATCTTCAGGTAGTGATAATTCCCAACAATACATGGTTGAAATTTGGATATATGGTTGGATTGTAGGGGTGGATGCCTCTTAAGTTTAATAATGAGTTAGTGGGATTGTGGGGAGCATGAAGAAGAGCAATAATGTGTTTATGATAATTTCTTGAACGCTCTGATCATGAGTAAGTGGGATTGTAGGTATTGAAGAATAAGACTCTAGTGACAGCATATGTTTGGATAAATAAATTGGCACGAGTGTTGTTCTTACTCAAAATCAAATCATGTAGACTGTGGATAACAAAAAAGAAGCCTTTGATGCAGTCGTTGATATGAAAAAATAAATTGTACGACTGCGTAAATGAGAGATCTCAACCCCACATTGCAAATGAATGTACCTATTTTAGTTTGCCAGGCAGTCAAGCTGTGGATAATATAAGAAACTAAAGCTCAGTGAGAGCACTGCATGAGTTTTTATATATATTAATTGTGTATACTGGCAATTGTACATGAGGTGTAAACTATGTCAAAAGGTGTGTCGAGTTGAAGTTAGTTTGTAATTTCATTTTGATGTCAATTTAAAACAAATGAAAAAATGCTTTTTTTGAGATCATATTTTCTTACTCATTTAGTGAAAAATTCACATGCTTTGTGTATGCCTCAACATCATGGCATTTTGTCAAATAGTTCATGTGCCTTATGTACGGTTTCCCATTTTGTGTACATGCCTGCAAATGCACTCACAACTACAACTAACAAAAATAAGTCATCCATTATACTTTGATGGATGTTTATGACTTTTTCTGAACCTCCCATTTTGACAGATGTTCAAAGAATTTTGGCAAAGGTTGTGGAGTCTGACAAACAATATCTTATGGTGACTACTGCTGCAACAAGGAAATGTCAAGCTCACTAAAATTTTGCTGAACAATACCACAAATAACGAGCATTTACATACGTACACTGCACTTATTCCAACAGGTTGCAAATGCAACAGTTAAGTGGACATGCCAATTATTTAATGGAAAATAATTAAACTGGAATTGGTAACATTCAAATAAAAAAATAATAAACAATCACGTATCATTCTCTGTTGTAGATAATTGGTGTTTATAGAGATCTACTAGGGCACTTGCAGCTACGTGTAACAAAAACCAGATTTCCAGTATGCTATGATGGATGTCCATTCCCTATTTTAAATCTCTCATTTTGGCAAGGATTGAAAGGATGATGGCAAAGGTTGTGGAGTTTGGCTTTACATTTGCCAATTGTATTTGTTTGAGAGGTTTCAAGGCCTTTTCAACAAGTCCATTTTGTGCATATCCTGCAATCATTACACGTACCAAGTGCATGTCTCAACACTTTGCATACATGTCTCGCGTCCCTTCTCCATTATGCTCTAGTGTATGTTCACACCCTGTTTCAAGGCTCCTACTTTAACACAGGTTGGGAATATGCTAATAATTGTTTTAAACTTTTTCAGCAAGTCCATTTGGTGCATATGGAATAATAAGTGGATCCCATGAGACAATGCATATAACTTCTTGTTGTGAATATCCATCAAAATACAATGCATATAACTTCTTCTTATTATGAATGTCTTCTGAAAAAATATCCATATAACCCACTTTTTGTAAATACCAACAAACAACAATACATTGCTGCATTTAACTACTTCTCATTATGAGTATCCAACAACAAATAATACAATTCTACATATAAACATCCAACATGAAACAATATATGTAACCACTTCCATCTATCAATGTATTTCATAAATAAAAAAACAAAAAACCCAAATTCCTAGTTATTTTATTGCTAATAATGATGCTGGTGATAATTAACAAGCCTCGCATTAGACTAATTCATTTGCTCAAAGATAAGTGAACCTGTTTTATGTGCCATGTTGGCACGTACATGGCATTATAAGAGTTTTTCATCTAAATTTCATCTGTTTTTGGCATTCTCAACAAAACCATTTTGTGCATATACGGCATTTCTTGTACGCTTTTAATCAAACAGTTCACATACCCTGTGCATGCTTCCACATTTTGCATACATATCTCCTAGGACACCTGCAACTACAACATCTGGCAAAAGTCCCTTCCATATTATGCGTCAGTGGATGTTCACACTCTGTTTAAAACTTCCCATTTCAACACAGGCAGGGAGTATGCTAGCAAAGGTGAACTTATCAGGTTGGACAACTGCTGGTTGCATTCCGCAAAACAGTGTCAATGCTTAGTGAAAATGTCCATGTCCTCTGTCTGGCTTTACACCTGCTAATTGCATTTGCCAAAAGGTTCCAAGGCCATTTCAACAAACCCATTTTGTGCAGCTCTGCTATCAATACAGTCAATGAGGCCACATATCTTTCAGACATTTAGTCAAACAATTCGCATGCCAATTGAATGCTTCCACATGCTTTGCTTGTTGAAGCTGTGGTATTTCACGAAATGGCATGTGGTTGAGGCATTTCTGTGAAAAGCGTTAGAGCCTTGTCAAGAACATCAGTTTTGTGTATATCCTGTAAACATCTTATTCAAAGAGACCATATTTATTTGAAGCATTTCGGCAAACCGTCGACGTGCCTTGTGTATGCTTCCACATTTTGCATACATGTCTACCAGCACAATAGAAACTCCAACAGCTGACAAAAACCTCCTTTTCATTATGCTTTTATGGATATGCATACCCTGTTCGAAAGCTGTTTTTTTGGCATAAGCTGTAGGAGTCGTTGGATTTAGTGTTCTAAAACTCCCATTATGGCACAGGTTGGGAAGATTAGTGCAAAGGTTTTGGAGTGTGGCTTCAAGCCTGCCTACTGCATTTGTTCGAAAGGTTCCTTTGCATTTTCAACAAAACCATCTTGTGCATATCCGTAATTATTGTAGTCCATGAGACCGCATTTCTTCCAAGCTTTTGATCGAACAGCTCACATGCCCTGTGCATGCTTTCACATATGATTCACACTCTTCCCCGCACAGTCTGCCATGTCGTTCACAGGCCCTGAAACAATTAGTCAACAAAACTAGCAAACCCAAATTCTCCGGAGGCCAATTCAGTAGCAGGAATTACAGACGAAAAGGTCATCATGGAGGAATTTTATTCGCCTGCAGATTACTACTGAAAATGGCAGACTCTCCTCCCCTTGACACGCCCCTTCGTCTTTATGGAGATTTCATCAATGATCACCATACTTATTTTTATTGCACTGACCAGAGTGTACAGTGGACGGCAAGAATTTCTTTGAAGCGGTTTTTGAAGCCCACTAAGGATCAAGTCTTGCTGAGTGTAAAGTATGGAGACACCCGACACGGAGAGTCAAACAGTTAAGGTCAGGTTCGTGCCCTGGGTGATTTTGACGGCATGGATACCCCTTACCCATAGCTGCTTAGCTGAAGGTGCTCATTGCTTTAGTTTCTTCGCTTACTTTGCATTGTTGAATATATATGTTCCATTCGAAACTTAGGCAGAGATGCCATTAAATTGTGTAATCCAGTGCCCAATTGTAGGACACTCCTAGAGGTGCCCCCCAAAAAAAGTCTCATTCATTCTATCTCCAATGTTATTGTGCAACTGTGTGGTATTAATCTTCAGGTTTGGGATATGTTAGTGCTAAAAATGAGGTTTGACAATGCTCCAAGATAGCTGACTGTTAGGATCGAACTACAGATGAGCAATAAAAACGTAATTAAAACAAAAATAAAAGAAGCATGCAATCACAAGATAAACCCAAGATTTAATGTGGTTCACCCAATTTGGGCTACATCTACCAGAAACAATCAGTCTTCTCATTTATTCAGTCCGAAGGAATACAATACAATTATCTCTTTCTCATACATCAAAGAGTAAGTTCATGCACATATGTATAACTTGTGCACTTCTTTCTAAATTTTTTCTTCAACCACAAGCAACCTAAATATCACATGCTTATTAATAAAATAAACATAAAAATAATATCTCAAGTCTATTAATAAGACAATGCTATTTTTATCCATGGCCATGATTTCCTCCCCCCCAAAAAAAAACAAAAAAAACAAACTGCCACTTTAATTTGCAATCAAGCTTGACAACTTTAACAATCTCCCACTTGGAGACTGATTGTTGCAACCCACTATTACAACTCATCCTCAGACTCTTCTCTGCCTTGTTTCTCTTCTTCAAGATCAATCTTGAAGACCTACCCAAGCCGAACAACCTTCCATCTTCTCTTTTGTCGCGGCCTTTATCAACATATCAGCAGGATTCTGACTTGTATGAATCTTCTCCAACTTCAGTTGTCCATCCTTCAAAACTGATCTAATAAAGTGATACTTGAGTTGTATATGTTTGGTTCTCAAATGGAATGTTGAGTTATTTGCAAGATGAATTGCACTCTGACTAACAATGAATATCTTGTAATCCTCCCGCTTTTTTCCCAACTCTTCTATGAACCGCTGCATCCATATCATCTCCTTGCTTGCTTCTGTAACAACAACATACTCTGCCTCTATAGTAGACAAGGAAACAATCTTATGTAGTTTAGAAATCCAACTAAATGCCATGCCATCAACAGTGAATACATAACTTGTGGTGCTCCTCCTACCATCCAAATCTCCAACCATGTCTGCATCAACATATCCATGTAAGGAAACCTATGACCCTCCATAACACAACTGTCTACTACTAGTCCCTCTCAAGTATAAGAGAATCCACTTGACTTTATTCCAGTCCTCCTTTCCTGGATTACTCGTGTATCTACTGACAACTCCCATTGCATGGGAAATGTCTAGTCTTATGCATACCATAACATACATCAAACTTTTAATTGCTGAAGAATATGGAACTCTGGACATATATTCAATCTCTTCGTGTGTTTTAGGACATTGTTTCTTACTCAACTTGAAGTGTCTTGCCAATGGTGCAATCACTGGTTTTGTATCCTACATCCTAAACTTGTCCAACACCTTGTTCACATACTCTTCTTGAGACAAACTCAATATTCTATTCTTTCTATCTCTATTGGTTCTCATGCCAAGAATTTTCTTTGTTGCACCTAAATCCTTCATGAAAAATGTATTGGCTAATTGTCTCTTTAGCTCATTTATATCTTGCATGTTTGACCCTGCCACAAGCATGTCATCCACATACAAAAATTATATAATGTAGGTTCCATTATATAGTCTCTTAAAATAAACACAGTGATCAGAATGACATCTACAGTAACCTTGTTCTATCATGAACTTGTCAAATCTCAAATATTGTTGTCTTGGAGCTTGCTTAAGGCCATACAAGCTCTTCTTCAATCTGCACACCAATTTATCCTTCCCCCTGACTTCATATCCTTGTGGCTGCTCTATATAGATTTCTTCCTCCAAATCACCATGACGAAAAGTAGTCTTTACATCTAATTGTTCAGGATGCAAATCTTCCATAGATACCAAACTTAAAACAATTCTAATGGAAGTCATTTTAACAACTAGAGAGAAAATTTCATCAAAAGTCTATACCTTTTTCTTGTGTAAATGTAATGAAATTACTTGTATAATTCAGATCATGAGCAGAAATATAACACCAAATAACACAATATTCCAGAATAATGATCTCAATATGCAATTAGAATAGCTTCGCCACTTCGAGGGGGCAACCTCCAAACCATACAATAAGACTCAAATGCTCCAATGATGATAAACTACTACCTACTAACCCCTATATATACTATTCCTATGCTATGGCCAACACCCAGGCCGACCCACTAATGAAAATATAACATATATGAAAGAGATACATAATGATAAGAAGTTATGATAGCCACAAGTCGGCTATATACATCCAATATAAGATATATGATTAAGAGCGTAACATGCCCCTCCCCTTCGAAGCAACATTGTCCCCAATGTTGAGAAGATCTGGATACTGCTGTAGGAAATTTGCATCCTCCCAAGTTGCGTCTTCATTGTCTAGATTTTTCCACTTGATCAAATACTCAGTGATGACCCTTGTCCTCAACCGCTTAGTGCGTGTCTGAAGGATTCATTCTGGTTCCAGGATGATTCTACCCTATTCATTAAGTTCGGGTAACACTGTCTGGGTTGATATCGTTTGTCCAATTCCCTTCTTTAGGAAAGATACATGGAAGACTAGATGAATTCGAGTAGCCGGAGGAAGTTCCAGTTTGTATGCTACATTACCAATCTTCTGTAACACTTGATAAGGACCATAATACTTAGGTGAAATCTTGTTATCCTTTTTGTGTTGTTTTAAGGACATTTGCTTATATGGTTGTAAACGCACAAAAACCCAATCACTGACCTCAAAATTTCTTTCACTGCAATGTTGGTCTGCCTGCTGCTTCATGTGGTTTTGTGACATGGCCAAATTCTCCCTAAGACTAGAAAGCACCTCTTATTGGTGTTGAATATGTTCTTCAACTGCTCGAACCTTTGGCTAGACTCTCAAAGATGAAGTGATAGATGATGGATGGTACCCATATAATGCCAAGAAAGGAGACATTTTAGATGAAGTATGAAAGGAGGTGTTATACCACCATTCTGCCAGCGGTAACCATTGGATCCATCTCGCTTGCTTATCTGATGTAAAACAACTAAGATATCCCTCCAAACACTTGTTTACCACCTCTGTTTTCCCATCAGACTAGGGATGATAAGAGGAACTACGAGCTAGTTGTGTGCCCAAGCATGAGAACAAGTCAGTCCAAAAATTACTAGTAAAGATAGGGTCTTGATCACTTACTATAATCTTTGGTGTCCCATGTAGCTTCTGAATTGTATCCCTGAAGGGCCGTTGCTACTATACTCACAAAAAATGGAAGTGATAAAGCACAAAAATGGGCATATTTGGTGAGTCTATCCACCACCACCATGATTACATTTTTACCTTCTGATTTAGGCAATCCTGTGATGAAGTCCATAGACACCTCTTCCCACCTTTGGCTAGGAATAGATAGAGGTTGTAAAAGACCTGGGGACTTAATTGTTTCACCCTTGTTTTGTTGAAAAACCATGCATTCTGCCACAAAATTTTGGACATCTCCTTTTAGCCCTTCCAAAAACTGCTCAAAAGTTGGCATTCTCGAAAAGATCCTAAATCACTTAGGGGGAGTTACTTTGCTTTCCTAGAATCACCCCTAGGGGGGTTGGATGGAGCATAAAATATGAGGGCCAATGCTGGCTAGGTAAGGCTGGTGAATTAATACATAGGTATGATGTGTGGTGTCTATGGACCAGGTAAAACTTGTATTTCCTTTGACACAGGGGTATCAAATTGTCCTGCCTTTTATTGAATTTTACCTCTGCAAAAACTACAGGACATTAGGTGTCCAACCTTAGGTCATTGTATTGCATTCATTTATGTTTGCATCCTCTTTACAATCTTATACATGTAATACAGATCTGGCACACTTGCTTGTATTTCACCATTTGGCACTTTGATTCATCCATCCTCTTGATCCATGACAACTCTATTTTCCTTACATGAAATTTAACATCCTTGGCCAACACCATCGAGACCCATTAGGTGATGGTGTTCTGATGTTAAACATTTTTCCCTAGAGGACACCATCATCCAACTATCATGATGGTGTCTGTATACACACACACATGTCACACCACATTTTGACATTCATAAGGAAGGAAGGTAAAATGCTTCACTGAACTAAGCCATTCCTAACATTTGCTCTCTTGCACCAAACTCACATTTTCTCACTTTTCCCTTTGTTCATCTTTGAATTTGATGGCTCTGGATTGGAAATGGGTACACTCTTCTTGGTTATGAGAGTTCTTGCACTACTGGGTCATACCATAACTTGAAGTCTAGGACATTCAACAATGAATCCTCTTCTTCACCCACTCTAGGGTGACTATCTCTCGAGTGGTGCACATGTCCTCTCTTACTGTATTTTTGTGACAACACTCCATAGTAGTTTGCTCAGATCAAACCATCCATTTTGAGAAGTTGGTGAATTTTCTGTAGTAAGAAGAGGCAATTTATAAAAAATGGTGCTGAAGATTCTGTCACTAATTTCTCATCAGAAAGGTAAGGGAAACGATAATAATCTTCCTAATAGTCCCAAAAATACATTAACAAGGGGAGAAAAAAAAGAAGAAATGTCTTGGGATCCTGTAAATGACGAAATGAATTGAAATATTATCTGGTATAGGATCCATACCAGAACATTTTCATAAGAGACAATTTTGGACCTCAGATATCTGTAACCTCAAATTGACACCAAAATCACACTACAAGCAAGGCTTTGCATAGAAGGGGAACTAGTGAAAGAGTTTCCAACCCCTTATCAACAAGATGAAAGTGTTCCTCCCATGTTTTACTATAAATTAATAGACCATTCAAAGATGACTGAGACAAACTTCTTGTACATAACCCATGGCTTAGTGAGCCATCCAAATCATCTAGTACTGTTTGGTACATGTATGATTTGGGATCCACTTGACACATGACCAAACATGAGGGACACGCCTTACAAAAAACTCATAGTTTCGCTAGGTGACAACTCTGTCTTGATATGGTACAAGGTATTGATGAATATTTCTCATACCTCTTGGTTCACGACATATGTATGATTATCTGATGTACGATATATCCCTGGATTTATAAAGTAATTTACTATCATTTAGTCAACTCATCTAGCAAATCATCAATCTAAAGATTGATTTTGATAGTCATTCCAGTAAGAAAGTGTGTACTTAATTTAAGATAAATCCATAGGCTCAAACATTGTTGACAAAATTCTCAAATGTGGGATGGATGTTTCAGTTTCCGATTTTGTTCACTACAGGTGATGATTAGGCACTAGTGGATATGACGAATAAGTCCTGCTTCTGAATAGTCTGTGGAACTGTAAACAAAAAATCTATACACTTGGATACATTTATAGGGTACCTAGAAGCATACTAATGTATACATGATTCACTAAGCCTAGAAAACTAGCTGGATTGACAATGGTCTTTTGGGTCTTTATCTTTATCTCTTATACTTTTATTGACCCTTGGGGCATTTCTCCTACAACCCCTGTCGTGCTCATCTATGACTTACTTGCATATCTGTGGGTATAAATGGCCTTGGAAAAGCACCTAGGTGCTTCCAATGTCCCTTCCGTTGTGCTACTTGACCCTCTCTGCACCCTTTCTAAGCAATCTTTTGGGTCTCTTGAGAAATTACCATCTGTAGGGGATCTTTTACACTTTTAGGTCGGTCTTCCAGTTTTAAATTCCTGAAATTCAAACAAGGGAATTGCATGATATATACTATATGGATATATATCATATATCATAAGGCTCTCAAATAAGGTGGTCAAACCATTAGCATACTCCTATCACCTAATGTCTGCTGCATCCAAAGACACAAAGAGCATAAAAATGTCCAGTGTAGCAAGTAATCATTCAATGGTGAGATTAAGGGTTGCATGGCACTTTTGCATGACACAAAAAATGAGGGAAAATTCTATTTTATTCCATTTTCACACGATTTACATTACTTGGAGCATTCTTGAGTTGGCTAAACCATAGCAGTTCAAGCGTACTGCTAACTTAGGATTGCATGAAATAGTGAGCACTTTCCGATTCAATCAACACTGTTACACACTATTTTTTAAAGAATCTAACATGGATTTTGAGAGTGTAGTGTAGTGCTCGGTACGTAGAGATTGCACTGGCTTTATAGTGACCATTGGGGATCAGTCCTAACTCCTCCATCATGGCTGTACCTCTTCATCTTATTAGATTTTATTCTGGTTCACGTAGGTTTATGCAGTGTAGAACATATTTATTTTCCACAGACTTATAGGTACTGGTCCAAATTTGTTGACATTGGAGTAGAACATAACCAGTTGACAAGAAAAGATTCAATTTGTTGAGGTGTCAGCTCCTCCAACTGGCCTGAAGAAATGAAAATTTTGAGCATAGGGTACATACGATCACTGATATTACCTAGAACGGATGCTAGTGCCTTGAAAGCACACCTATCGTCTACCCTACGGGTGCTATGATCATAGAGTCTGACACATGTCTGAGGATCCCATACATTTTCACCTCAATCCTTGACATTTGTTGTTTAAAGACATGTTCCAATAAATAAGTCATTCCAATTATCTTCAGGAATATTTTCCACCCGTACGGAAAGGTTTTGGAATGTAATGGAAGCTAAGACACCTTCCCCCTTGTTGTGAGCTTTAGTTAGATTGGTTGATATTATTCTATGACACACTAGTTTCTATAGTCCAATTGCAACTGTATTATATTAATTACTATGTCATGTAACATTGAGAGCCAGTCTACTTTGCAATTGAGCATTTAATTCAATTTATATAAAATCAATTGGTCAAGTTCAAGAGACAACGATGCCATGGTAACCTTTTGGATATCTCGATACAATTTGCTGGTAAAATATGGTGAGAGGATTCTCCATCTGGTCAATCTAGGATATAGAAAAGTTTCATAACTGTATCACAAGAAAAAAAGCACAGAGCTTCCACTTTTGGAATGCATGTTACGGGCTTATCAGAGCTCTAGGTAAGCTTGGATTGGTCATGTTCATAGATCGATCCTGGCAAGTCTGTTTATTACTTTGACCTAAAGATCCATTCCATATTTCAAAATGAGTCATGCTTGTGTTGATGAATCATTCTAGAAATGATATGATGGATTTTTTGTTTTTGTAACAAAAATGAAGATTTTGAGAATCTTCCAAGAAGTTGTCCAATCTTGGCTGTCTGAGATCTTCTTTGCTGGTCACTCTACCTTCGAGGTTTCGCAACTCTAACTCAAGATAGCTGACTTTATGGTCAGTTGAAGTAAACCCTAACCCTGAAGACTTTGTAGATACCCCTTCTGACTCTAACTCCTCAACTATTATCTCATCCTTATCAGGGGTTTTACCTGGAGTGATGGGATTCTTCTTGCCTCTTCTTGAAGGCCCAACCATGATGCCCCAAAATGGTAAGATTTAAAGATCAAGGTTGAAATTTAGGGTTTTAGATTTCAATAGGAATTCGGACAAATTTTATAAAACTCAAAGAACAAAATCCAACTAATTTTTAATATTCTTTTTGGAAATGTAAATAACTTTGAAAAATTCCACAAATTGCACCCTATGTAGCCGAATTATGAAAAGACATAAAACCTCTATAACTTTTGAAAAATAAGTCAAAAATTATTAAAATTTTGAGGGAAGCTTACTTGACTTATTTCTCCATACCACAAAAAAATTTGCAGAAAAATTAGCTACTGATGTTGATATATGGATGAACCTTCAAAATTAGGGTTTGACACAGTGTTGGCCGAGTTCAAGCTCTGATACCACTTGTAATGAAATTACTTGTATAATTTAGATCATGAGCAGAAATATAACACCAAATAACACAATATTCTAAAATAATGATCTCAATATGCAATTAGAATAGCTTTGCCACTTCGAGGGGGGCAACCTCCAAACCATACAATAAGACTCAAATGCTCTAATGATGATAAACTACTACCTACTAACCCCTATATATACTATTCCTATGCTATGGCCAACACCCATGCTGACCCACTAATGAAAATATAACATATATGGAAGAGATACATAATGATAAGAAGTTATGATAACCACAAGTCGGCTATATACATCCAATATAAGATATATGATTAAGGGCGTAGCAGTAAATCCCTTCACAACAAGTATTTCCTTGTACCTATTTTTTCCACCTTCTTCTTCCTTAAACATGTAAACCCACTTGTTTTGCAATGCTCTCTTTCTTGCAGGAAATTGAAGGGTAAGTGCACTAAGTTGGGGGCCCAAAAGGGGGTCTTAAGTGGATGCATTTTTCTGAAAAAAAATTCAACTTGTACGAGTTTTTCGAAATAATTACACTCAAATTTAGAAGATGTTGTAGAAATATGAATCATAGAATTTTGAGTCTAGTTTCTAAGCTACTAAAGATTATTGAAAATGGATACGTTTAAGTGGGTCAAACAACTAAAATACCAATAGATGCTCCTGTTTTTGTTAAAAAAACATAATAGAGTAACTTTCGTGCCCCCACTATTTTTGAGCACCATTTAGTATTTTTGAAAACCCTTTGGTAGAAAGATAGCTAGGAGCATCTAGTTTGGGCTCCATTTTTTAAATTTTTTTTTTTAGCGAATATTTATTTATTTATGATTTTTCTAGTACAAAAATTTTATGTTTTGAAAAATAATGGAGCTCCGACCATGCCCCCCTAACTACCTAAAAAAATATCAAAAATAATAATTATTTTCGAATATGTATAGAATTATGCTTAGTTTGGGCTAGTAGTATATACTATATTTTAAATTTTGACCACCCAAAAAAGATACACCATGAAAGATAGACATATTTACACTTCAAAAAAATAGCTATAAAAAGACAGTTAGAAAATAAATCAATATGGAAACCTTATATTAGTAAAAAAAATTGAAAAATTATATTTTTAGAAAAAAGAAACTCTGCTCTACGTCGTGGTATAATTTTTTAAAAATGGATCAATTGTTTTATTTTAATTTATCATAGAGGAAGTGTTATTTTTACATTTCCTTGCAAAAACACGTTGTTTGCTGTGTTTGTATAGGTCCATGCCTTAGGTTTGGGGATCCATACTGGATCCCAAGCCTACATGCAAGCCTTAGAAGAAGAGAAAATAGAAAAGGTGTACACGCTACATAACGTGTACGTGATTTTTATATACTTATATATTGTGGCTCCATCCAACATCCCTTTCATCTCTTTCATGAGATTTCTGTCAAACTTTCTATTTGGTCTACACATTTTCTATACATTATTGCATGAATTTTTTAGTAGTTGAACTTGTCCCCTACCCCACTAGTCTACATTTTGTCCAATCATGGGTGATAAAAAATGATGCTACTAGGACACAAAGAAAAGTCAAGAACAAGACACTAAAGAAGTTGGAAGAGATGAGAATAAAGAAAGTGAAGTGGATGTAAAAACACTTCGTGAAGGGAAAGGTACATCTACTATATCAAATGTACCCAATGTTTTAGAAAATGAGAATGAAATACATAATGAAAATGTAGGATAATAATGATTTTGCAATGGATAATAATTTTGCAATGAATAATGATAATGAATTGAATGATAATGTTGGTATGGATAAAGAAATTGATATGAATCCAAATGTTGAACCCTTACCTGAGAATCCAAATGTTAATCCTAAAATTTACATGGAAGACATTGAATGAAGAAAGTAACCTTGCTAATGAAATCTTTACCTCTAAGAACGCCTCCTTCCATTTTGCTATAGAAAATCCACTTCGCTTAATTGAAATTGATGAAAACATTATAAAACTAATGCCTAACAAAATATCTGAAAGAAATGCGAAAAGAAAAGCTAGGGGAATTTGGGATAATTACTTTTGAAAATTTAAATGATACAAAAATATGTCAATTATTTGTTACGTTGATGAAATTAATTAATATGAGACATACAATGAACACCCTAGGGTTAATAACATGTAATGTTGCTGATCAAAATGTGTCAATTGTTGAAAATATACATAAAGCATACCAAACTGCAGGTGTCAACAGACACACCAAAGATAGTAATGCTACATGACATGGACTTAATAATTGTATAGTAAGTGTATAAAACAAATAATAAATGCTTGATTAGAAAAATAAGTAGAACTTTAAAGTTGAACAGAAAAAACACTAATGAAAGCAATAGGGAGACACAAAATGTCTTGAGTCAGCCAATAACACTTGACTATTGGGCATTTCTCTAGTAGAATCCGATGGAAAGACAAGGATAAATTAGATATTATACAAGAATTACTTGTAAATTTTTAAAATGAGAACCCAAGGGTATTACTGAATAGAAGAGATACAATAAAAAGAAGAATATGTTCTCATAATCATGAATTGTATATAAAAAATGTCTTGGACATGACTCAAACACAATTGTTCTCTAAGTTTAAGAATGAAAATTCATAAATTAACATTAGCCAAAATATTTTTTGAAATGAACAAACACTTTTATGTGAAAATCAATCACTCACGTACCTCTTGTTGATGTAGGCATCATGTTGAATTTTCAATGCATTATGATGTTTTTTTGTCAAGTACACTCGTGTTTTGCACACTGACACCATGTTGTAAGAGAGTGGATTAAATGTACCACCAAATTCTACAAGGTAATTTATTCCTACAAATATTTGTGCAAAAGATTAACTAAGACAATATTTCTTATAACAAAGCATGTTTGGATGGAATGTGCAATGTATGCGGTGGCTTGCCAAAATCTGAAAAGTTGTATTCATGAGGAGAGTACACATTCAATAGGAAAATAATTAGTTGAGTTTCACCAAATATAAATATTTGGCATATCAGTTAAAATATGGGAAAGAATCTAAGAGGTGTGAACTTGTTACAGAACAATTACCTGTATCAGAATATATGGTCAAATTAAGAGAGGGAATTATTTATGAGTATGCAAGGCACACCCATAGAACTCGATGGTTGGATGAACAATTCAAGTTAAACAAGGACACATTCCCACTTAGTACTATTGTTTTAGTAGTTGACTTCACAGATAGAATTACTCATTGAAGCCACAAATGGAGGCTCATTCACAATACTATAACTTAGTACAAGTTGTATATTTTCATGCATATAACATTCATGCACTTTTCTAGAAAGCATTGAGCAAAGATCACAAAAATATTAAGAGAGTATTATTTCTACATCAGTGACGATTAGACACATTCATATAGATTATGTGGAAGGGTGTTTCTAGGTTGTTTTATGTGAAATTGAATGAGAGGAACATTAGTTTTAAATCAACATTACATTTGGTCGGACAACTGTACATTACAATTTAAGAATGCAAGGATATTTTATTAGCTAAGTTGGATGCACATAGAAACATGTGTACAACATATCTAGAGTTTTACTGAGGTAGGACACAGGAAAAGGAGAGCATGCTGGTGTACAGGAGCATGTGTGAAAAGAGCCCTTGTAAGAGAAGAGTTAAAGTTTAAAGATGGTGCTAAATTTACAGGTATGCAAATAATCATTCTTGATTGGTGTGTTAAGAACATGGGCCATGAATCTCAAGAGAGTTCAATGGTTCGTAGGTATTTTTGGTTGATAGAGGAACAAGATCTGACAAACTTTGAAGATTATATGATAGTTGTAGGATCAAATGACATGCATTCATTCCATAGTTTAGATGCAAATGCTTGGATTATTTATACTATGTGCATGACATGTTTTTATATATCATGCATTGATGTTGTGTGGAATGAATGTGAGTCACAAAAATGGGTGGATGAATGGAATTGTAGACCTCTAATTCCACTCGATACAAATCAAGTTTCACGGGCATTACAACTTGCAGGGTCTTTAGATCAAATGACATCACCTGAATTTGACCAAGTCTCTGATTTAGTGCAACAAGGTATATACATATATGTACATGCCATGTTTTAGATTTATAAATTATTAAATGGTCAATTCTTAATGTATTTTTAAATTGACTAAATAGTTTTACTTTTTGATACATAGGGCATGTTTTTGCAGTTATTACGACAGAATTTAATGAAGAGGGAACAAACTACTTCTTGTCTCGTTGTGTAGAGGGGAAAAAAATTGACTTCCACAGTCATTGATGGCGAAGACCCTGAGTATCTCACTAGGTCATTGGTAGTCACTGGAACTTGGCTTAGATGATATCCTATAAAAAAATCAAATATTTGGTTGTTTAAAGAATATGAAGTACATCGGAAGATACTTCACTATTCACATTTAGTCCTTGCAACAAATATTAAATTGATCAAATATCGAGGTTGGCCATCAAACAAGAATCTATGGAAGTTTCGTGAATCAGATCATGAAGCAATTCTTGCTACTGTCAAGAATAGAGTTGATCATTGGGGTTCATTGGATTGAATTTGTAAAGGTATGTTCTTCATGAATTTAATTTGAATATTTACTTAAATGATTTTATTTAAATTTTGTAATATTTAAAATTCTATTTAGTTGCTTAGTAACATGTTTATGTAGGTTAGTTGTACCAAAAAAGCTTCCACCTTCATGTGGTTGGCACTGTCAATAGAGAATTTATTATTCTCAAAGGCAAGTGAAGCTAAGAGAAATTAAATATTAGAAAGGAACAACAAACAAAATTTTTCATTTCACCACCTATATTGTAAAAGTATCTTATTAAAATTCTCACTTCACCACCTATATTATTCAGGTGATTGGCAATGAACAACCTTACACTGACTTAGTCTAAATGGAGATGGAGAAAATAGTGAGAGGCTTTCGTAGAGAGCCCCAACGTGGAGGTCTCGGATCTGACAAGACGTCTCTAGATGCCACAGAGTCTGAGAAATCACTTGTCGAAGATATGGCATGTTTGAGCCTCAGGGTTCTTAAGGGACTACACCCAGACGAGGTAGCTCGAAAGCATGGGGAGCATACGAAACCAAAAAAAAGCCTCTACTAGCGTTCACTAGGCCACCCTGATATATTGGAGTAGTTGGTTTGGTCCCACGAGCTTCCGTTTGCAAACTAGAGTGTCTCGCAACCCTACACTAACTCAAACTCCAGTATTTCATGCCTTTGCAAACAATAAAACAATGATAGAACCGAATGGATATGGAGAAAACCGTGAGAGGATTTTATATAGGGCCTTGACATGGAGGTCTCGGATTTGATGAGATGTCTCGCCACGAAGTCTGAAAAATCACCCGTCGAAGATATAATGTGTTTTGGCCTCAGGGTTAAGGAACTACACCCAGACGAGGTATCCCAAAAGCATGGGTAGCATAGGGAACCAAAAAAAATCCTCCACTAGCGTTCACCAAGCCATCTGGACATGTTGTCCCAAATGGTTCAGTCCCACAAGCTACCGTTTGCAAAATACAACATCTAGTAACTTTACACTGACTCAAACTACACTATTTGGAGTGTTTGTAAACAATAGGACAACGAGAGAACCAAATGGATATGGAGAAAACCACGACATAATTTCATATAGGGCTTCAACATGGAGGTTTCAGATCTGACAAGACATCTCTAGGTGCCATGGAGTCTAAGAAATCAGATGTTGAAAATATAATGCATTTTGGTCTCAGGGCTCTTAAGAGACTACGCTCAAAAGAGGTGAACCAAAAGCATGGGGAGCGTCGGGAAAAAAAAAATCCTCCAATAGCATTCACCTCGCCACCCCAATGTGTTGGCATAGTTGGTTTGGTCCCACAAGATACCGTTTGTAAAATACAACATCTAGCATCCTTACATTGACTCAGACTACACTATTTTGTGTGTTTACAAAAATTAGGACAATGAGAGAACCAAATGGAGATGGATAAAACCATGATAAGATGTCTCTAGGTGCCACAGAGCCTGAGAAATCATCCGTCGAAGATATATTGTGTTTTGACCTCAGGGCTCTTAAGGGATTACGCTCGGACGAGGTAGCCCGAAAGCATGAGTAGCATAGGGAATAAAAAAAATACTCCACTAATGTTCACCTAGCCACCCTGACATGTTGGCATAGTTGGTTTGGTCCCACAAACTTCTGTTTGTAAACTACAACGTCTATAAGCCCTACACTGACTCAGACTCCAATATTTCATGCGTTTGCAAACAATAAGATAACGAAAGAACCAAATAGAGATGGACAAAACAGGGAGAGGATTTCATAGAGGGCTTCAACATGGAGGTTTTGGATATGACGAAATTTCTCTAGGTGCCACGGACTTTGAGAAATCACATGTTGAAGATATAACGTGTTTTGGTCTTAGGGCTCTTAAGAGACTACACCTGAACGAGGTCACCCGAAAGCACAGGAAGCATAGGGAACCAAAAAAAAGCCTCCTCTAGAATTCACTAGGCCACCGCAATGTGTTGGCATAGTTGGTTTGGTCACATGAGCTTCCGTTTGTAAACTATAGCGTCTGACAACCCTACACTGACTAAGATTCCAGTATTTCGCACCTTTACAAATAATAGGACAACGAGAGGCTTTCATAGAGGGCCCAATGTGGAGGTCTCAGATCTGACGAGACATCTCTAGGAGCCACAGAGTTTGATAAATCACCTGTCAAAGATATGACGTGTTTGGGCCTGAGGGCTCTTAAGGGACTACACCTAGACGAGGTAGCCCGAAAGCACAACGAGTGTAGGGAACCAAAATGAAGACTCCATTAACGTTCACCAAATAATCCAAACGTGTTGGTCCAGATGGTTTGGTCCCATGAGATACCATTTACAAAATATAACATCTGTCAGCCTTACATTGACTCAGACTACACTATTTTGTGCATTTGCAAACAATAGGATAATGAGAGAACCAGATGGATATGGATAAAACCGCGAGAGGATTTCGTAGGGCCTTGACAATTTTTCCATGTTAGTACTGAAGAGCTTCAAAATTTCATTGAATCATAGTGACATCTTCACCTAATTATTTTTCTTCACGATGTTCATTGTCATCTAAAGTTGAAGACTGAAAATTTGGCTTCTTTTTGGGCACAAACGACCTTTTGTAATGTCTAAAAACATTCAGGCTCTTCATTCTCTGTTTGATTGAAGATATTCATTCTTTCAAAATGAACAGTTGGAACATTGGTGCTCCCCCCAAAAAAACTAAGTTCATAGTCTACATAGTTGCATCATGTGGAAAAATCCTTAAACATTGGTAGTTTCCTCCACCCGTGCTTTCGGGCTACCTCGTCTGGGCGTATTCCCTTAAGAGCCTTGAGGCCAAAACACGCTATATATTTGATGGGTGATTTCTTGGACTCCGTGGCACCTAGAGATGTCTCATTAGATCTGAAACCTCCATGTTGAAGCCCTCTACAAAATCCTCTCACAATATTCTCTATTTCCATTCGATTCTCTCGTTGTCCTATTGTTTGTAAATGCTCCAAATAGTGTAGTCTGAGTCAGTGTAAGGATGCTAGATGTTGTATTTTGAAAACGGAAGCTTATGGGACCAAACCAACTATGCCAACATGTCCAGATGGCTAGGTGAACACTAATGGAGGATTTATTTTGGTTCCTTATGCTACCCATGCTTTCGAGCTACCTCGTCAGGGCATAGTCCCTTAAGAGCCTTGAGGCCCAAACACGCCATATCTTCGATGGGTAATTTCTCAGAATTCGTGGCACCTAGAGACATCTCGTTAGATCCAAGACCTCCATGTTGGGGCCCTATAAGAAATCCTCTCTCAGTTTTCTCTATCTCCATTCGGTTCTTTCGCTGTCCTATTGTTTCTAAATGCACAAAATACTGGAGTCTGAGTTAGTGTAGGACTACTAGACGCTATAGTTTGTAAACGGAAGCTCGTGGAACCGAACCAACTACACCAACACATCGGGATGGCTTGGTGAACACTAGTGGAGCATTTTTTTTGGTTCCCTACGCTCCCTGTGCTATATGGCTACCTCGTTTGGGTGTAGTCTCTTAAGAGCCCTGAGACCAAAACATGTTATATCTTTGACATGTGATTTCTCAGAATCCGTCACACCTAGAGACGTCTCATCATATCAGTTTTCTCCATCTCCATTCGGTTTTTTTGTTGTCCTATTGTTTGAAAATGCTCTAAATAGTGTAGTCTGAGTCAGTGTAGGGCTCCTAGACCCTATAGTTTGCAAACGAAAGCTCATGGGACCAAACCAACTAGACCAACACGTCGGGGTGGCCAGGTGAATGCTAGTGAAGGATTTTTTTGGTTCCCTACGCTACCCATGCTTTCGGGCAACATCGTCGGGGCGTAGTCCCTTAAGAGCTCTGAGACCAAATCATACTATATCTTCTACAGGTGATTTCTCGGACTCCGTGCACCTAGAGACATCTCGTCAGATCTAAGACCTCCATGTTGGGGCCCTCTACAAAATTCTATCACGATTTTATTCATCTCCATTTGGTTCTGTAGACACCTATAATGACGCTCGAGCAATTTAAATACTTATATTGTGCTAATTATCTCATTTCCTGTAAATTGACGACATTTTGTCAAAAGAGCTCATCTTCTCTCCTATTGTCATTGATTAATTACACTACGCTAATTAATTAAGTCACCTATCCAACAAATACCCTAATTAACGACCTTCCTCCCCTTTCATTTAATTAATCTCCCCTACTATCTAGACTAATTAATTATTATTAATTAATTAGCCTCCCCTTTCATTTAACCAATAAATCAATATTCAATTTTAATCAATTGATTTAATCCCCTTTCATATAGTCTAAATCATGCTAATATTCCTCTAAAAGCTTTTATAAGCTTGCACATCTATTAATTAAATCATCTTGATTAATTAAAAGCCCCCCCTTTATCCACATGAGTCACTAAAGGACAAAACAAACCCTCCTAAAGTTAACTCAACCCTATCTAAACCCCCATTATCCACAACTAACTCAACATCCCTATTATCCCACATGCAAAGGGATGTAGTGATTCCTTTATCCATTGGGCTATATAAAGAGCCCTCCTCCTACCTTTACACTTACACCTAAATTCTTTGAGAAGATAAAAGCAAAGCACATAGCAAATAGACTATAAGCTTTCTTTGTCACTCTTGAAGAATTCACCATTGAAGAGCTAAGCCTCCTTCCTTCACCAAATTTGATTGCCATGGAGCCTACATAGGTCCATTTGATTTTGTTGTCAATCAAAAGAGTAGAGGTTTTTGACAATTAGCATGATTAGTTTGATTTATGCTTTAAAGTTCTAATGCAATAGTGTTATTGTCTAACCTTGTTTAGCTCTTATCTTGATGGTGTTTAGATTTTGATTTAGCTTTGTTAATTAAGACTACTAGGTGTTAGTTTTAATTTCCTTAACTTAGTTGAACAAAACCATGCACACATTTGGCACGCCCGGTGGGACGGATCCTTTGTCCCTTAGCATTATTTAGCTTGAATTCTATTGTTTTTTGGCTAACCCTTTGATATGCACATATAGTAATTAATGTTCAATTTCTTGGGATTTTTGCTAACATTATATGTGTAGGTTCTCACTTATAGCTATCATTTTTATGGGTTGTTGCTAATTTCAAGCTAACTTGTTAAAATTTGAAGTATTGTGAGATTTTTTGTGTTTTTCGCCATACTTTGGTTGCAGGAGTGGTGCAGGCACACTGACAGGGGCACATATACACTTATCATGGTGCACACACCTCTCAGGGTGGCACAGGTGCACTGTCAAGTTTGAATTTCTATTTTTTGACCCTGACACACACATACACTAACCCCGATGCACATGCCCTAACCGGGGCACATAAGTACACTAATATCGGGCACAGATGACACCATTTCATACTGTACCTTCACTGCAATGCGAAACCTATTAGACCAGCACATACACCCTAACCCAGGTGCACACACTTTTTCTGGTAGTGCAGACACGTTTCTGGTGGAGCAAGCGTTCTATCAGAATCTGATACTGTTTTAATCTGCAGTGGTGCACACACTTTTCTAGTGGTGGTGGCACACATGCATTTCTGGTAGTGCAAGCGCTCTGTCAGAATTTAACATTATTTTAATCTGCGGTGGCACACACATATTTCTGGTGGTGCACACGCCTCTTAGGTGGCACAGGTGCACTGTAAGTTAGAAAAACACAGAGTGGTGCATCTTCCCTAATCTGCGTGCGCAGATGCCAAAATAGGGGCGCATCTGTCTTTTTTGTTTTATTGAGATTAATGTGTTAAGGTGCTAAATTTCTTGTAATGTTTTATCTAATTAAATACTCATTTTTACAGGGTGTTTTTATGTGCTTTTACTTGATTAGATAAACTTTGCATGCTTGAGAATAAGATCATATATGCTCTTCCCTTGCATCCCTTGGGGTGATCTTGGGAATCAAAAATGATTCTTAGGTCTTTTTGATGCTTTGAAATTGTTAGGAATATCTGAATTGGAATGGGTTAACTTGGTGTGTTTGAATTAAAGTGTTTTTCCATTTGATATCTTCTTGGATTTTGGGAAACATCACGTATGATCTTCTCTTGCATCCTCGGACAATCTTAAGAATCAGAAATGATGTTTACTCTTTTTATGGAAAACTACTAAACTTGTTGTGCAAAACTAAAAAACAATTTTCAAAGAAAAGGTGGAAATGAAACGAAGTCAAAAAATACTAATACAATTGTCATACAAGTTTCCAAAAGGTGCTCAAGCAAACCAAACCTAATTAAACAAGATAAACATAACAACCTAATCAAAACACTATATTACATGTTTCAGAAAAGGGTATGTCCCTATCCACTCAACTGGAACATAACCCCTTTGGCATAATGCCTTAAGCTACAACAATGGGGGGTGGTTCTAGGAACCCCAAAGTAGTCCATGCAAGAGGGAACCTTGTGGATGAAACAGGAAGTGCTCTGCACTACCTACTTGACTAGTGATTCCTTTGTGAGATAGCATTACCAGTTGTCCATATGGTGACCCCAGTGATAGTACACGTAGATGCACTAGTTTCCTACTGTTCTTGAAGGGGGTAAAGTAAAGCCAAGATAATCCCAAGATATTTGGGACTATTTGGGTAAATCATGCTCACTTAAGATAGCTTTGTAACACCTAGGGCGAGAGAACCACCTAGAAAGATATTCTTTGGCCAGGAGCCCACTTTGACCATTCTAAAATAGTGTTGAGTTGTGAGCCATCTTTTCATCACGAAATGTGTGACGCGTTACTTTCGCTTAGTTTTTCACTTGCCTTAAGGCAAGGTGAAACTCTGCTGAAGTGAAGCCAACATTTTTCATCCCCATTTTTGATCTACTTCCTTCACATTCTTTTGACACTTTGTTGATCAAAAGAAGGGTGACTACCTCTGTGTTACCAATTGATTATTTCTACCACTTTTTTGTCTGTTTACGCCCATCCATGTTTGCGGCTGGGTAAGTTAAACATCTAAAGTGTGTAGAGGCATATTCATATCATTGGTGGCCTTTGTGATCTTGATACCCATGTCAAGATCATCATTGTAGTTAGGCGTGGTTCATCATCTTGGACTTCCTTAGAAAGGTTACCTTGTTTGTATCGTATCACTACAATTTTGGTATTTACGTCTTGTTTCTTGTAAACTTGACCTAAATATCTATATTGTAAGGTTACGCTACACACATTTTAACAATTCTTAGTTATACTTTAAGATTTTAGTTCAATTCTATTATTACCTTGATTTTGAAGAGTGCTACGTGTTACCACTTGTGCGTGTTATATCAATATCATCTTGATATCAATACCTTACTTTCTCGCAAAGTTTGGTTAACATATCTTGGTGACATTGTTGTGTCACTCACAAATTGTAACTGGAACTTTTTGGGATATAGGTCTTAATTGAATTTGAGCTCGCTTCTAGTATACCTTGTTAGGAGGTCACATTAAATTTTTGTATTTACTTACGTCTTGTTCATTTCTCTTGAACTTGGCATAAGTGAGAACATCTTGTTAATTATCTTGCGACACCAAACTAATTTCTAAGACATAGTCTAGGAAGTACTATATTCATTTGATAGGCTTAGATACCAAACATTTGTGTCATTGGTGATTTATCACTCTATCACATTGGTATTCTCACATTGTTACTCATTCATATTCTTGACAAATCATCTTGCATTTCACTTAGGTGTGGTCACAAAGTTTTGAACACATTTACAACTTACCTTAGTGAAACTATCACAAATCATGGCTCCCAAAACATGATTAGGACTCAAGAAACAAACATACGAGGAACAACAAGCACAAGCTTGGGAAGCCTCAAATAGACAAGGGTCAAACCCTTTTATTGGACATGATCTAGGGCCTCTATTTTCCACAGAAAAAGAGATAGAAGACATGGTCGATCATAGTGGTAATGAATTGGAGTCCCCACATGTGGAATTTGACTTTGACCCCACCTTATTAGATGAGTTCCTTTTTAGAAACAAGGATAGGGTGCTAGCACAGGTTGTAGAATTGGGGGCCAAAATGCCCACTACAAATGAAAAAATCTCACCTACGAATACTACTAATGAGGAGGAGCATCCTCTTATTAACATGGAGGACATTTTAACACACGGACATGCTTCTACCTCCAATGCAAGAAAATATAATGTAGTGGGACATAGAATACCCTTTATCAAAGTGCCACGTAAAATCAGGTTAGGACACGAGAAAGTTGAAGAACCTCCACAATATGAGGAAGAAGAAGAACCTTTGGGAGAAGAGATCACCATTCAACAAAAAATTAGTAGCCTTAGCCAACAATTAGCCTTGCTAACCTCTCATGTACAAAAGGAAGTTGACAAGAATGTCCAAAAATCAAGGCCTAAGGTCGAAATCAGTGAACTCCATAGAGAAAATCACGGAGAAGACAATACGGATTATCATCTTATATATATCCCAGCTTCTCCTACTAAGGAACAATTTATCGCACAAGAAGTATAATATATGAAAGCAACACTTGCAAAAATTCAAGAGAGCAATGTAGGGAGCATTAGAAAGTATCAATATGAAGAACTATTGTCCCTATCCTTTTGACAAAGCCATGACACTTCAACCTTTCCCTAAGAAATTTGATATGCCAAAATTTGACAAATATAGAGGAAAGGGAGATCCAACGAGATCATGTCAAATATTTCTATATGGCATGTCAAGAGGTGTCCTATAGTGATAATTATCTCATACAACTCTTTCCCAAGAGTCTAGGAGGTCAAGCCTTGGAGTGGTTTACTCGTTTGCCTCGTGGGTCCATTTTTACCTGGCCAGAATTGGTAGAGAGGTTTGTGCATCACTTCTCATATAACATAGAAAGTGATATCACCATGGCCGATTTATGTGGCACCAAAAAACTCCCTAATGAGACTTTCACCAGCTTCCTACAATGGTGGAGAGGGATAGCCAGTCTCTTCCCTTGCGCTTTTCCTGAAAAATAGCTGGTAAGTATCTTTGTGCCCAACCTAAATCCCGACATTGCTTTCCACCTTCAAATGCATTGTGTTTGCACTTTTGAGGAGGTCATTGAAAAAGGTGTGCAAATAGAGAAAGCCCTTATTGCTAAAGGAACTCTTAAGTCACAATCTAAGGATAATCAAAATGCTAAACCTACGGAGAAGCCAAAGATATTTAACAAAAACAAAAATGTGGTGGGAGACGGGATCACAGATTCCAAACGTGTACAAACGGTCCAAAGTGGTCAACCTTTTAAACTAACCAAAGGACTAATTCAACCGCCACCAAAAAAAAGAATATTCACCCCTCTTAATGAACCTTTGTTGGTTATATTAACACAATTGGATGCGGCTCACATGGTGACATATCCTATGACACAACCATTTGATGACAATGCTCCAAAACCATCATGGTACAAGGAGCATGAATATTACAAAATGCATCATGTCAAGGGACATAAAATAGACAAATGTCTGTGACTCCGTTACTATATCTTAGACCTCATTGACAATGGGGATATAGAGGTAGAAAACCCAGGGAAAACTCAGACACCCAACAAAAAGATGGGGATATATAAAGAGCCATTCCCCAAACATGGTAAATCAGAAGAGTCAAAGCCGGATCAGGGAGAGTCATCCCAAAGTTATAAAGCAGTGAATTACTTATATACCAAGAAGGATAACAATCATTATGATTCTCTTATTGGATGTATTTTCTCTCCTAATGACCATATCAACACCATCTGAATCAAGGGAAAGGATTGTGCCGCGATAACAAGGCGTGCCCACCTCGTGATTCCTGAACCTTCTCCATCAACCCCACAAAATGGTAATTACAACCTCTTAGAGAAAATTGAGAAAACATGTCTGCCAAGATTTTGATCTTGGATCTTCTTAAGATTTCAAATGTACACAAAGACATTTTGTACGAAACTCTTTAGGGGTCAAGAGTGCCACTAGAGGTAGATCCTACACATCTTCAAGCCGCAGTAGCAAACATTGTGCCAACTGAACACATTGCCTTCAATCATAGGGATATCCCTACTGAAAATCCAACGCATAATATTCCTTTGTATATTGAGGTAGTTGTTACCCACAGGAAGATCAAACGGGTGCTTGTGGACAACGGATCAGGGTTGAACATCTGCACACTAAAGTTGGTTAAACAACTGGGACATACTGAAGCAGATCTTGAGTCAAACATCATCACTATCACCACTTATGAAAACATGGAAAGGGATTTATCAGGCACAATCACGTTGCCTATGGAAGTGGGCCCCACTTGTCATCAAACAAAGTTCCATGTCCTATAATTGGAAATTTTGTATAATATGCATCTAGGCCAACCATGGATTCATGCCATGCAGGCTATGTCATCAACATTTCATCAATGCATTAAATTGAAGCATGAGGGACACACCATTACAATACAAGGAGATTCAGAGCCCTTCGCTCACTGTAGAGCTCTCAATAGTTTTGCACGTAAGGGTACATATGCATGTCCCTCTGCCGATATAGCTGTCCCTCTCCAATCTGAAGCCATGGAATCTCGGGTAGATTCAGATTCTCTCAGTTCTTGCACCCATGGGGCCTCTACATCAACCTCTCCTTTTGATTCATGGGAGATGAAGGTTCTAGAATATGGCTGTGGAGAATATAATGTGCAACAAGCCCTCTTGGTTTCAGACCTTTCATTGTCACCCAAGACTAGAGGTCGACCCAACTATTGCTTCAGAAGACCTAGAAATGAACAAACTATTGGGTCATTCTTACTTGGAGGCTTGTTGGATGAAGAAAAATTGTTGGATCCACCTACAACTTGGGTCCCAGAGGATACTCAGCCAACCTGTTATCAAACCCCTGAATATGAGAAATCCAGTAAAATGATGTACTCCATGGACTACAAGGGCCTAGGATGTGGAAGAAATGAGCAAGGACAACGAGAACCAGTACCTCTCCCACATTTTAAAATAGAAAGATACGGCATTAGAATTCACCCTTATGGGGCACACCCCAATGATCAAGATGCTACTTTCTCTGAATGTGAGGATAGCTCTGACTATCTAGACAGCGATACAGATTCCCATTGTAGCCAATATGAGGATCTTGCCTCCACGAACCTATTCATGAATACCGCTGTCCTAACCATAACCCCTATGAAATCTACCCTTGACCTTGTTTACCCTTCCCTTGTTGAATGGGACCAACAATGTCATATGTCACTAGATCTATTTGAGAATGATGAAGCTATCACAGAGTTCATGGGCATTCGAGATACAATTCCCATTGGAGACCACAAAAAGGGCTTCTATATTGACTTGGATACCTATGCCTACTTTGGTGAGGAGGTTGAGCTTCGTGGTCAGCAAAACTTAAGAAAAAGTGAGGGCAAAAGTTCCAACGTAAAGCCTCGGCAAAAATCAAAGTCCAAGTCGCACAGTGAAAACCTCTTTGAGGCACTGGCCGACAAACAGGTGCAAAAATCAAAGGACAATAAAAGTGACCATGCCAAGGATGAAAATCTCATGGAGACATCCTTGGACAAAGATCTCAACCTTCCTCCCAATCCTACGCATATGGAGGACTTGTCAAAATTTCTAGTAGAGGAAACTATCGATGTAAACATTGGTACAGAAGAGGACCCAAAAATAGTCAAATTGGGAGCATCACTCTCGGCACGAGAATAAAAGACATTCATCATGCTACTATGGGAGTTTATAGATGTATTCACATGGTCCTATAAGGATATGCTCAGGTTTAGATCCAACTTTGGTTGTGCACAACTTAGTCATGCATGCAGATGCTAAGCCTATTAAACAGAAGCTAAGAAAGATGCACCCAAGGGTGGCCCTACTGGTTAAAGAAGAATTAGAAATATTGCTTGCGGTAGGATTCATTTGGCCTATTGATTACTCTGAATGGATATCCAACATCGTCCCTATCCAGAAGAATTCTGTTGGGATTAGAATCTACACGGATTTTAGAGACATTAATAAGGCTTTCCCTAAGGATGATTTTCCACTACCAAATATTGATATGATTGTGGATTCAACAGCAGGATATGAGATTTTATCTCTTATGGATGGATTTTCAGGATACAACCAAATCAAGATAGCTGATGAAGATTAGCACAAAACAAATTTTACAACTCCTTGGGGTACCTTCTGTTATCAGGTAATGTCATTTGGTCTCAAAAATGTAGGAGCTACTTATTAGAGGGAAATGATGGTAATTTTCCATGATATGATCCATGATATCATGGAAGATTATGTGGATGACATCCTTGGAAAATCTAAGACAAGAGAGGATCACCCTATTATTTTGTGGCGTATCTTTGAGTGCCTACAAGAGTACAAAGTCCGGCTAAACCCAAAGAAATGTGTGTTTGGCGTGCTATTAGAAAAATTGTTGGGTTTCATTATATCAAGAAGGGGAATTGAGGTAGACCCTACTAAAGTGTCTGTTATTACTGAAAGTCCTCCTCCTAAGAACATTAAGTAACTACGCAACTTGCAAGGAAAAATACAGGCTATTCACCGCTTCATCTCCCAACTTGTTGATAAGTGTCATTCGTTCACCCACCTGCTTAAAAAGGATGCCGCCTTCATTTGGGGACCAGAGCAACAACAGGCCTTTGCTTTGCTTAAACAATACTTGGCCAATCCACCTGTCCTCATGCCTCCAACTCTTGGTGAGCCACTCTTGCTTTATATCTCTACTACTCAATTTGCTATTGGTGCGCTGCTCACCCAATACAACCTTGGTCACAAAGAAAAAGTGGTGTACTACCTCAGTCACACTCTCATCGCTTATGAGCTCAACTATCCCCAAATTGAAAAATATTGCTTGGATGTTGTTTTTACTTTTCAAAAACTTCACCATTATCTATTGAATACCAAAACCAAGCTGATATCCAAAGTTGACCCACTCAAGTACTTGCTGTCTAAACCCACCCTCACAGGTAGAATGGTTAATTGGATCATTCTACTAAGTGAATTCGACATATATTTTGTGCATCAGAAGCCGGTTAAGGGACAAGTACTCGTTGACCAATTAGCAGAAGCACCTTTGCAAGGCACTGAACCTTTGAATCTGGATCTGCCAGATGCCTCATTACTATACATTGAAGAATCTGTCGTATGACAGATACACTTTGACGGGTCCTTTACTTTTCATGTTTCAGGCATAGGTGTGGTCCTCATTACTCCTTCTGGCGACCCTATACCACAGGATTTTCGTCTGGGTTTTCCTTGCATGAACAACATCACAGAGGATGAGGCACTTATCATAGGGATGAAGCTCGCCATCAAGTGGAACATTCATCATGTCAAGGTTGTGGGTGATTCTTAGTTAATTATCAAGAAAGTTAATGATGAATACAAGGTTAAGGATGAAAAGCTCATACCTTATAAGAAACAGGTAGAAACTCTCAAAGAGTACTTTGTGCACATCACATTTGAACAGATCCCAAGAGCGTAAAACAAATCGGCAGATGCTATGGCTACAGTAGGTTCTATGCTCTGCATTCCACCAGGAAATAATGACATGCCATTCTTTGTGGAAAATTTATGCCAGCCTGCATACGACATGCAGAATCATGTCTGGCTTGTGATGTTGTTGGTCCCAATTCCCCATGGTATGAGCCCATCTTTACCTATCTCAAGGACAACACATTCCCTCCTGATATCTCTCATTCTGAGAAACAAAGCCTAATTCACCAAATAGCCCGTTATACCCTTTTAGGAGGTACGCTTTATCATCATGGCTACGATGGGAATCTGTTACGTTGTCTCGATATGACAGAGTCGATCCAAGTGATCAAAGAAGTACATGAAGGGGTGTGCGGAGCACATACTAATGGAATGGTTTTGGCCAAGAAATTGTTAAGAGTAGGCTACTATTGGCCTACCATGGAAACCAATTGTTGCAACTATGTCAGAAAATGTGTACTTTGTCAGAAGTATGGAAATTTCATCCATGCTCCGTCACAGATGTTGGAACCCATCACTACCCCATGGCCATTTTCTAAATGGGGACTTGACTTGATAGGGAAGCTTACCCCTACCTCATCTGATGGTCATACCCACATCATCACGGCTACTGAATACTTTACCAAGTGGGTGGAAGCTGTCCCCTTAACCTATGTAACAGGAGCTCAGATTTCCAAATTCATCATGAATCATATCATTTGCCGGTATGGCATTCCTGTAGCCATTGTTACTGATAATGGAAAGTCATTTAAGAATAAAACTGTAAAGGGTCTTTGTCAGCGGTTCCAAATCAGGTTAAAATGGTCTACACCATATTATCCCCAAGGTAATGGACAGGCCAAGGCCACAAATAAGACTTTGGTGCGAATAATGGAGAAAATGGTAAGTAAAACAGGTCGTAATTGGCATTTGCAAATCCACCCAGCTCTTTGGGCTTACAGGACCTCCATTCACACTCTTACGGGTGTGATGCCATATTCTTTGGTATTTGGGACGGAATCTATCATCCCACTAAAAATTGAACTTCCTTCTCTAAGAATCTCTCTTAAGGATTATCTGGATAAAGATGAAGATTACCGGGTAGCTAGACTGGCTGAGTTAGAGCTCCTAGACGAGATGCGCATCTGTGCCCTTAATCACCTCAAAGTGTATCATAACAGAGTCTCCAAAAATTACAACAAGAGAATCATACCTCGTCAGTTTGAGGTTGGTGATTTGGTCATGAAGGAGAATCAATTCAACACAAGGGACAGAACGAGAAAACAAAGGAAAGTTCAAACCGCATTGGTTAGGACCTTATGTTATAGTGGCCAAGTATGACACAGGAGCATACAAACTCACTCACCCCAATGGTGATGAGCTCCATGAGCCCATGAATGCCATGCACTCAAGTGGTTCTATGCTTAAATATGGCACAAAATCAGAAAAGCAAAACAAATCAAAAACATGGTAAAATAATCAAAATACAAAAAAATCAAAAAAGAGAAAAAGAAAAAGAGAAAACAGGTCATCCATAAGTGAAAACCATGCAATTGTGGTGCTTTGGATAGGTCCTTGGGTGAAAACTAGTTTCTGGCACCTTGGGAGGATTCGTTGTTCACAAGCATCTTGCATCTGGAGGGTATTTCTACTTAGCCTAGGGCTAGTTCCACGTCTACCTCTGAGATTCCCTGTGGGCCCAATCCTGTCAAGCCTTGATCCAGCTTTGTCTCCTTTTATTCATCTGTGAGGGGCATGGTATTTTTCTATTCCCCATCTTACGTTGGGGGCATTTCTGTGACTTCACCTTCCTGTTTATAAGTGCATGGAATCTTCCCTTGTATATTCCCCATCTAGCGCTAGGGGAATCCATGCTTTCTTGGTTACTTGTGAATAGCTCTAGAAATTGTTGGAAAAACACAAAAAAAAACAATAGAAAATTGTTTCTCGAAAATCACAAAAACAATAGAAAATTGTTTCACAAACCGTAAAAACATTCAAAATATCAAAAAAACAAAAAATAATAGAAAATTGTTTCACAAACCGCAAAAATATTCAAAATATCAAAAACACAAAACAATAGAAAATTGTTTCCCAAAACCAAACTTGCAAAAAATATTTACTTTAGTTTCCTTGCATTGTCTTGTTTCTTGCTTTGCTTGTTTACTATTATAATTGCTTTGTGCTTGTACATTTGTGTTGTTTGTTGCTTGGACATACTTTGTTAGGATTCATCTTTTCTTGGTTAGATTAGATTTATTCTTACTTGTGCATATTGAAGTGTGTTTTTGCATGCTAGGTGGATCATAGTACATTGTTATATTAATTCATTGTGTTCTTTGTTAGCATTTGATTGTGTTTGTTGCATGTGCATCATTTTATTATCACATCATCATATTTCCATCACTATCATCATATCTAACATCATCTATACATCATTTATTAAGAAAAAGCTAAGTATACATCATACATGCATGCTAAGCTAATCATCACATATCATATCATCAAATGGGGGCAAGAGGGATCGCAAATATCAAAATCTATCCCCCCACACCCATATCATCATATCATCCCATCCACTAAGTATGGCACATCACATAAACAAAATACATTTGATATACTCTACAAGATCTATCATCTAGTAATCAAAACACATGCGATACATCAATAAATCATGATACATATACATGTGAAATCAAATCATCTAACATCATAAACACATCTATCTATCCATGTACTCAATCAGGAAATAACAAACAATGTCCATCTCATAAACACATATGTCATGTCAAAAATGTCCATATAATACATGTGTGGTATATCTGTGTCAAAAATGGATATACGTAACTACAGTACATCAAAAATGCCTTCATCTGAGGTGTATAAAAAGATGATACATATATCAAAGAATAACAACCTTCATCAGAGGCATGTATCAAAACTACAGTACATCAAAAAATCCTTCATCAAGAGGCATATGTGTCAATATACAATCAAGGATGACTCGAGCCCTCTGATGGGGTAGATGGTCTATCTCATGGTGGTGGCATAGCGAGAACATCACTCGGTCTCCTTGACTATCCTCCTAGCTACTCCACTAAGGCCTGAGGCCTCTTTGATTTTCCCCCTCTACTCGACTGCTGGCTATAGAAAGGTGCCTGTCACTCAGCTGGAACTGTCTCAAAGTAGAGAGACCTATAATAAGAGGATCTTCCCTCTATTGTAGCCAGATCTCTGTGTGTCTAGGAAGTCACCACTGTACCATCTATGTGTCAGAAGGATGCTATCTCTACTGAGGCTCGAGAAAGCTCAGTGTGCTCCACTACACGCTCAACCCTCAACTTATCTCACTCAAGTATCATGGGTTGCAGCTGAGCCTATGTCTGCTGATATAAACTCTTCACCTGGGCCATCTACGTGGCCATCTGTCATATCTACTGAAAATGCATAGCACTATCACCTCCCTAGCTAGCCTGGGCTTGCGCTTGATCCCGCTCGAATGTCACTACTTAAATATGAGCTTGGGCCTGGTCTCTCTCTATTGTGACTTGAAATATCTCTGCAAGAGCCTACTATAACTGATACTGTAGGGTGGTTGTTTGTGCCATCGGGACCTTTCAATGTAATGGCATGGAATACTGATCCTGCTCTAGAACATGGGGCCTAGAAGGCTGTGAAGATGCCTATCCTGGACCCTACAGCCTCGGTCCCTGTACCTATGTGGTACCCTGCTCATCATGGGGTAATCCATCAAATGGATCCTCTAGGTCATGGCTTGCTACACCCTCTCTCTGATCACCACCATGCCAAATCTCTCTCAGTGGTCTAGCACCTGCTGCCCAGGCCTCCTCTGGGATAGTTAGACGTCAGGGTAAACCAGTCATATACCACATCTAGTAATCCGCAGTAGTTCCCGGATCTCTAGTCTGTAGTGCTGGATCCCATACCTTTGGGGCCACCTGTAAGAAACTGGCCCTGGCTCGGGTCACCTGTATACGTGGCCCCATGGTCAGCCTCTCCAGCATCTCTACAGGCATACCATATGTCTGGATGTAAAACCCCCTGTACCATGCCTAGCTGTCGCTGGCATCTTTCGACCCTGTATAGCTCAATAATATAACTCTGACTGCCAATAAGGTAATGCTCCACTGTGCTAACACTGAGCTCTATGGCATCCTCTGGCCACTATATATGCCTGTAGGGTCTCCATATGACATCCCTGTCCAGAAGCTCATCGAACTCCTGACGATATCTGTATAGACTACCCAGCTGACCTCGTATGTCACCACGTACTGAAACCCACACCATGTAAGATGGCTCCTCTGGATCTCGAACATGAAGAGTGCCCACGGGGTGCCCAATAACAATGTGGTCCCATGACCAAATCTGTAGTAGCGAGGTAGGCCCCACCATCTTCTGACGGTGGTAGGTGATCAAATGTAAATCCCAGTAAAGGTGTTCTAGTATACACTGTCCCCAACAGTAGCACTCACCACTAAATATCCCCTGTACTAATGTCATCAACCCTCGTGGAAAAGACATCCTAGTCTTATCAGTGAGTAAAAACCCACTGATAAGTGCCATAACATATAGGGGCCCTCGGTGCAGTGTAGGGTCAGCAATGCACTCGTGGAATGCAACAGTCATACCATCATGTGGTATGTCATCTCGATCAAATAAATCCCAGACAGCTGCCCTGATCTTCCCAACATCAGAAGTGTACTCAATCAGTGTACCTAGGATGGGCATGCAGAGAATCTACCACACATCCTCCAAATTAACGGTCATCTCTCCCGTAGGGAGTCAGAAGCACTGACTCTCACTATGCCACCTCTCGGCTAGTGCAGTAAGGAGACCGTGATCTAGCATGATGGAAGGCATCCGCGACACAAGGCCTAGGCCCACTACCTCCAAAATAATGGCTATTGTGTGATGGTCTTGCTGATGCATGCTCCCCTCCAGCTCGGTAATCTGTAAATGATGCTCCTGCATCTGAAGCACTAGTAATCATATCTATAAAAATCAATCCACTCGTTAGTCACAAACATTTCTTCTAAAAATCTATCATTTTTTAGGGTTAACCCAAAAATCCTAAATTTTCTTCTAAATGACATCTTTTTGGCATTTTCTTGACTATCCTCTGTCAACCTAGTGCACCTACATGCCCTTTTGGGCATGCCCCCCCCCCCTTTTGGCGTATGCGTGTGCGCATAACTATCTCAGGGTGCTTGCACCATCAATCATGTGCCTGTGCACACTTTGGGGCATGTGTGCCACTCTTTCAGTGCTTGTGCCATCAGTTTTATCCCTGCACTTGTGCGCATGCATAAACGCTATGTGTGTGCACTACCCCTTAGTGTGTGTGTGTGCGTGCACATATGTGGTGCATACACATGCGCGTGTGTGTGTTTGAGTGTACATGCACGTGCGCACATCTACCCTAAGGTACCTATGCCTATGCGCACGTGCCCAACATGACTCCTAACCCTAATTCCTAATTCTAGGGCATTAATTACAAAAATTGACAAGGAGGGTTTGAGTACTCACAAAGACGCCATCGTCGGAATGCCGCTGGTATCCTCGGACTGTGTCTATCCTGTCTCAATCGGTCTCGTGCTATCACCATCATCCTCATCGCTGTCAGAGCCTCACGGTAAAAACTCAGTGGTGGTCGGTAAGAAATGAACTATTCGCGGTGATTTACCCCCCCAGGTGGGGTATATCAACCTATTTTTCACCGCCATGAATGCCTAGAGGCTCGTTTTGACTGCCGTTTTCTCCTCTGTTCACTGTGGAATAATTATTTTAATTAAATAATTATTTTTCTTTTATTTTTCACTGTGTTGGGGCATTTTTTGCTATCCAATACTCCTTTCTTCTCCCTAGGACAATTTTTATTACTCCTAGGCAATTTTTCTTCTTATCCATACTCTCGTAATATAATTATTTTTCAAAATAATTATTTTATTAATTTTTCCACTATACAGGGACATTATTTGTCACTTGTTTCTTCTTTCTTCCACCTGGGGCATGTTTTGTTGCACCTAGGCCCTTCATTATATTTCTTCTATTTTCTTCTACTATCCACTATATTTCAGAAAATGGAAAACAAAAATAAAAAATATATATAAATATATCACTTCAAAAATCCAAAAACAGGGCAATTTTTTTCCCAAAAATCCTAAAAGTAAAAAACCTACAAAAATAGGTAACTTGCTTATTACAGCTGAAACTTGTGTCTTGCGCATGGTATTCTCTCCATATCCTACTGGTTTGTTTCACATCTTCCCTGATTAATACGACTCGCAGATCCCCAGATTCACAACCATTCACAAAGCTAGCTGCTTGCTTCGTCTGTACTCTGGGGCACGTCTTGTTTCCTGGTGCTGTTTTGTTGCACACAAAGCTTTCTACTTGGACCTTGTGTCCATCATCATTTCCCCTTGCATGTATCCTTGCTCGGGGCATCATTTTTAACCCTTGTCATCAATCATGAACATGTGGATCTCTTCATCTTGATAACAAAACATTTGTACAACTGTCTTGACCATTGTTGGGTTGGATATGTGCATTTGTACTTGTTTTCCCTATTAGGTGAGCTTGTTTCCTTCTCATATTGCATTACATTTTGAATGTTGCATGGAGTTGGTGTTTTTAGCAATGTACAATTGTTCGTAGTATGGCTTTTCATGTCATTCTACTTTTGTCGTATGCTTATATTTTTCAATAAGGACCGATGACGTAGATATTTTGGCAATATGATGACACTGAAGTTGTTCCGATGCAAAGGCTAGAGGCTAAGTTCTTCTCTCCACTTCTCCATATTTCTTCTACATCACTTTCCTCTCACCACTATTCTTCTGCTTCACCTGGGGCATTCTTCCCCTAACCATTCTTCTATCTATTTCTCACCTTTTTCGATCATCGATCATCTTCCTTCATCACCCCATCAACACTTGAGGGGGCATCTCTCCCTCCTACTAATTTTTCTTCTATCCCTTCAAAATTTCATTCCATCTACTATCTTTGAAGTGGCGTCACTTACACCACCCCAAAGAGGGGAAAATGTAGACACCCATAATTATGCCTGAGTAATTTAAATACTTAAATTACGCTAATTATCTCCTTTCCCGCAAATTGGTGACATTTCGTCAAAAGAGCTCATCTTCTCTCCTATCGTCGTTAATTAATTACACTACGCTAATTAATTAAGTCGCATATCCAATAAGTACCCTAATTAACGATCTTCCATTAATAAATCCCCCCTTCTATCTAGACTAATTAATTATTATTAATTAATTACCTTTTATTTAACCAATAAATCAATAGTTAATTGATTTAATCCCCTCCTGTAGTCTAAATCCATCTAGACTAATTAATTATTATTAATTAATTAGCCTCCCCTTTCATATAACCAGTAACTCAATATTCAATTGATTTAATCCCCTCATGTAGTCTAAATCCATCTAGACTAATTAATTATTATTAATTAATTAGCCTCCCCTTTCATTTAACCAATAATTCAATATTCAACTGATTTAATCCCCTTCTATAGTCTAAATCATGCTAATATTCCTCTAAAAGCTTTTATAAGCTTGCACATCTATTAATTAAATCATCTTGATTAATTAAAAGGCCCCCTTTATCCACATGAGTCACTAAAGGACAAACAAACCCTCCTAAAGTTAACTCAACCCTATCTAAACCCCCCTTATCCACAACTAACTCAACATCCCTATTATCCCACATGCAAAGGGATGTAGTGATTCCTTTATCCATTGGGCTATATAAAGAGCCCTCCTCCTACCTTTACACTTACACCTAAATTCTTTGAGAAGATAAAAGCAAAGCACATAGCAAATAGACTATAAGCTTTCTTTGTCACTCTTGAAGAATTCACCATTGAAGAGCTAAGCCTCCTTCCTTCACCAAATTTTATCGCCATGGAGCCTACATAGGTCCATTTGATTTTGTTGTCAATCAAAAGAGTAGAGGTTTTTGACAATTAGCATGATTAGTTTGATTTATGCTTTAAAGTTCTAATGCAATAGTGTTATTGTCTAACCTTGTTTAGCTCTTATCTTGATGGTGTTTAGATTTTGATTTAGCTTTGTTAATTAAGACTACTAGGTGTTAGTTTTAATTTCCTTAACTTAGTTGAACAAAACCATGTACATAGGTTCTCTCGCTATCCTCTTGTTTGCAAACCCGTAAAATAGTGTAGTATGAGTTAGTATAAGGCTACTAGATGTTGTATTTTGCAAACGGTAGCTTGTGGGACCAAACCAAATACAACAACATGTCAGGGTTGCTAGGTGATTTCTAGTGGAGGATTTTTTTTGGTTCCCTACGCTCCCCATGCTTTCGGGCTACCTCGTCCAGGCATAGTCCCTTAAGAGCCCTGAGGCCCAAACACGCCATATCTTTGACAGGTGATTTCTCAGCCTCCGTGGCACCTAGAGATGTCTTGTGAGATCCAATACCTCTATGTTAGGGCTCTCTACAAATGCCTCTCGCAGTTTTCTCTATCTCCATTTGGTTCTCTCACTGTCCTATTGTTTGTAAAGGCACAAAATACCAAAGTCTGAGTCAGTGTAGGGTTTCCAGACGCTATAGTTTGCGAACGAAATCTCGTGGGACTGAACCAACTATGTCACCACATCGAGGTGGCCTAGTGAATGCTAGTGGAGGAAGTTTTTTGGTTCCTTATGATCCTCGTGCATTTGGTCTAACTCATTCAGGCGTAGCCTCTTAAGAGCCCTGAGACCAAACCATGTTATATCTTCGACATGTGATTTCTTGGACTCCGTGGCACGTAGAGACATATCGTCAGATCTGAAACCTCCATGTTTAATCCCTCTATGAAATCCTCTCTTGATTTTCTCCATTTCTATTTGGTTCTCTTGCTGTCCTATTGTTTGTAAACACGCGAAATATTGGATTTTGAGTCAGTGTAGGGCTCCCAAACACTGTAGTTTGCAAAAGGAAGCTCGTGGGACCAAACTAGCTACACTAACACATCAGGGTAGCCAGGTGAACGCTAGTGGAGACTTTGTTTTGGTTCCCTACACTATCTGTGCTTTCAGGATACCTCGTTCGGGCGTAGTCCCTTAAGAGCCCTGAATGAATAGATTGGCTTAAAAAATGAATTTGATAGGGGTATGTCTAAGAACACATGGGAGTTATCAATTGCCTAGTAAATATTTCTTGTTTATTTTTGGATGGGATTTAGTTGGCCTATGGCTTAGTGACCTTCCACTCATTGATAATTTATGCTATGATAAACCCATAGATGCTTTCAAAAGTGCCTTCAAAAGGATAGGGGTATTCATCAAGCATAGTGAAGGGTGTGATGTGATTTCCAAATAACTTGAAATGCCTAGAGATTTAAAAGCAATAAAAAAAATTAGACATGATTAGACAATCAAGAATCATTGAGTGTCTGAATCAGAATGTCATTGCATCTGGAGACATTCTCAAGCATTGGAGTAATGTATATGGAGAGACATTCTCAAAATATCAACATATGAAAGGCATCAAATTGTGATGACTCTCAGGTGTCTTAACATGGGAGAAGACTAAGAAGCATTAAAGAATGTAGTAAGTGCATGATAAGATATGAACTGGTACAAAGAGACCATGAGAAAAAAGAAGCGCAAGTACGGTAAATACACATATACACATTGATAAATTGAATGAATAATTACTTAGATTAGGTAACTCTCTATATACATACATTATATAAATATTGATTTCCAAAGTTTGATGCATATTATACATTGAAAATGCTAGTACATGTACATCACCAATAAATGAAAAAATAATCCATAATGTCTTAAATATTGTCAAGTGCACATCATATTAGTTTCATGCAAAAATAATATCAGAAATGTAAGGTCTCATACAAAATTATCAAGTTTAAAATAGTATTTTAATGTGCATAATAAATACAAAAATGGCCAAATAGGTCATATACCATCAAGTTCAAATGACATATATACGTACAAACAATGCCATGCACATAGGCATACAAAAACAATGTCATGTAAGACATATATATTTGCTACTCATCAAAATATATCCCTCTCTTGGCCTTGCTTGAAGAAGGCCCTCCCTTAGACAAAGATAGAGATCCATGAGATGACTTTGGATCATCTAAGCCCATGCTTTGAGTCCTCTTCTGCTGAATACTCACCTGTAGATGAGCCTGTAAATGCAAACAATGTTTTTTTTGCCAAAAATTAATTTATATATGTTTTCAACATGTATTTAAGACCATGCTAGAATGAAAGTATTTACATAAATACAAAAAATTACCGCAAGTTTTCAATCACGCTGAATTTACATCTCACGCTTAGATGAGTCATCGGGAGCTCCTGCAGTATGAACAGGGGTACGAAGATGACGAGATGAAGGAGTCTGTGCCCTCAAAGTCAAAATGGAAGGGGTTGAAGTTCCCTAAATACACATAAGATCAGAAAATCTAACATCAAAATTAGCAAAAATAGAACTAAGTACATGTATGTACATAATGACAATATTTTAACTAATTTTATCAATATAGAACTATTGTTTTTACCCTGCCATGCCTATGAATCAAATGAACATGGCTGCTACCTATCGCAGGTAACTCCTGCATATACACAATGAAGGAAATTACTAACATAATTTAATAATTCTACAATGAAAGACATTACTAACATGTAATTTAACATAATATGAATTACACGAGAAATTTAACAAAATTTACGTGTTGTTTGAATACCTCAGTGAGTTATTGCGCAGATGAAATCGCAGCAGCAACACCTTTATCTATTTGTCGTAGAGATGATGGGGTGTCTAGTGAAGTCAACATATTTATCAAACATGTATATCACATGAGTTAGATGGACATACAACATATATATATATTTGACTTCAAAACTAATACACACACACACATGTATGTGAAAATTTTACATAATTAACATTCTAAATTACCTCTGTGAATGTATGTGTATGCATGGTGCTCACCGCCTATGGCTGGAATGAAGATGCGCCTCCCCTGTGTTATAATATCAATGCATATACATGTACAAATACAATTATTTCAAAAATTTAACATATATAAGTAAATCAAGTACTCCAAAAATTTTGTAACACACATAAAAAACATAAAAAATTTACCTGTGAAGGTGATGTTGATGAATGTAATCCAAATGTCTCACTCAAAAGGACATCTACCATAGTGACATTATTGTGTACACTCGTAGCACCAGGTGCACCAAAATCAGTACGCATGCAAGTATCGTCCTCCACGGGCCCCAAACATATGCTACCACATGACGAGAAAAGATGTGGCCTCATGCTAGTACTCCCTAAGTGAATACTCTGTGTACCTCCGTGAGGATTTGGATGAGAAATCTCCCTCATATGTTGAAAAAGGGTCATAGATAGCCCCTGAAGCGCATGGAGTGTATCAATCTCTACTGTCTCCTTCACTGCTTGAGGGAAAATCTCAGGGTGAGGGGGATTCTATGCGGGGAATCTACCCTACTGAATAGGTGTATGTTGTGCACTTGATCGATCCTGTGCATATCCTTTTCCTCGGCCTTAGAAATCTCAGAAATCAAAATAATTTGGGATCTCGTTGAGGATAAACTCGCAATAGAGTTTCCTCAGAAAGTATAGTGGCACCTCGTTGTTATTACAAGGTGGAAAATCAAACCCCATCCACCATCAGTCCCAAAAATTATTTTTAATCAAATTATTACTACACCAATGGATGGGAAACTATTTACATGACAACGAAACAGGAAAATTAGTGTGGGGTTCCGTGAATAAGGCACATATGAGGTCTTTTGAATTTTTTTTTACTTACATCCACATATGACAATTTGTTGGAATAATAAACCCTACAACCCTCTCTGTAAGTTATCTAACGATCAGTTTTCCCCATTTCCATGTCAAATTGAACAAGTAATGCCTCCAATGTGTTTGTAAGAGAGGTATGGTGGGGGTTTGTATATTGTGAATCTGTCATTGTTTTGATGAAATCCTCAATTTCAATTTTGTTTTCAACTATGTGGGATGCTAAATCTACTTGACTACCTGGGGGATGTTGAGCAATTGTGGAAGTGTTAGGAGGGATGACATGAATAATAAGGTTTGGTTGTGGTTGATTCCCTCAACCTCTAACTGTAATCATAAAATATGTGTATTCAATTCAAAATTTAATCTATAATTATCATATTTCAATGCAAATTTGAGAAAAGAATTGTGCTTTCCTCTTCTCCGTGGCACCATCATCGATTCAGATCTTCCTGGTGATCCAAAAATGATCCTTTGAGCTTGAGATCCAGTTGAATGAAAAAATGCGAGGGAATGGTTAAGCTCTGAAACTCGCATTTGAGGGAGTTAAAATGATAGAGGCCCGGGCCTCTTTTTTAATTTATAGTAGGCATAACGCGTACGTGTTATGCCTCAGTAAATCCCAAACCTAAAAATTTAAAATGTGATCATGTTATAATAGAATGCGTATGTGTTTTACTTTTTTTTCTTCAGGTTTTTGTCCGCTTTTTGGCCTCCCAACTTCGTGCACTTACCTTGAATCAAATCCCAAGTTTGGTTATGTTCCAAGGAGTCCATCTCCTCATCCATGAAATGCTCCCACTTTTTTCATGTTTTTACTTGCATTGCTTCTTCAAAACTTTCTAGTTCTCCACCATCCATCAATAAATAATAGTAAAGTTGATACAAAGATAATCTTGCAGGGGGTCTACTTACCCTAGTAGAACATCTCACAAGATTTTCTAGAGTTTGAGGATCTTGTTGTTCTTGCTAATTTTGATCTATAAAATCAACACCGACTATGCTTGGATTGATGCCAACTCTGTGTATTTTCTATACTTGTTGATTTTCCAACCCTTTGAGCACTTCTCTATCTTTTATCTCATCCAGTGCCACATAATCATAATTTTCCAACTTCTTTTCTTATATTTGTTCCTTGTATATAACCCTTTCATTGAAAATAACATCCCTACTCCTAATGACTTTCTTCTCATCCAAACTCCATAACTGAAATCCAAAATCATTAGTGGCACACCCAATGAAAGTACATTTCTTTAACTTAGCTTCTAGCTTGGTCCTATTCTCTTTATCAATGTGAGTAAAAGCTTCACAACCAAAAACTTTCAGAAAATAATAGTTTACCTTCTTATCAGTCCATGCCTCCTCTTGCAATCCACCATGATCAAACAAGCAAGTGTTATAGGTGAGCTCTCAAAGGTTCTCAAAGGTATTCATGACATTATGGCATGATTAGTATGACTATTCAAAGGTTTTAATGACAATCCATAGCAGGTTATCAAGGTCACTTCATGCTTGATGTCATGCTGTTGAATTAATCATCTTGGGCCTAATCCTATGATAGAAAATGAGAACTACTGTAGTGATCCATAGGAGCATGATGTAGATCCGGTCAATATGAAACTATTATGTGAGTATTTCTAGAGGTTACATTAACATTAATTGGTTGCATGTATCAAGTCAATACTCAAAGGTATAGAGCATGTACAAGGTACTTTTGAAGGAGAAACATGAACACAAGGGTAGAAAGGAAAGGTATGTCATTCTCAATGAGATGGTTTCCAGATATAAGAAGGTATGAAATGAGAGTTGGAAAGTATGAAGTAGGTTTCTATGGTGCTACTTGGTAAACCCAAACCTTCCTAGGTCTAGGATCAGTGAAGGAAACAGTAAGAAAAGTGATTTTAGAACCACCAAGACAAGATACTTGAGAAGGAAAAAACTAGCTTCTGATATGAACAAGCTCTCATTTGCACACCCATATGTGTAATGATTCACATGGAACTCATAAGAATTCTCAAGTATGTTTTTGGAATGGAATAAATATATTTTTGTAAAAATAAGTCTAGGTCTATGTTTGGATGTCATACATCTGATGAACTGAATCCTTAAGAAGGTAAATAGGTCTAAAGCCCCTAGTCTCACTCATATGGCCAAGTATGTGATGCCATAGAGTTATGTCTATCCATGTAGAAGATAAAATAGATTGAGTATGATAAGTACTAATAGTGGACTAGGAATGTAAATTACCTGACTTACTTACAGGGTTGTATAGAACTCTTCTAGATCACCTTTTTGGTGGTGGTTTCCATGATTTTTTTGTCACTTTTTCGAGATGAAGATAAACACTTGCTACTCGTGGATCATTTAAAGTTTCCAGGGTCTCCATCCCCACCCTGGGAGATTTGGGCCTAAAGACTAGCCATATGTGTTCTAGGAAGCTTGCGAGGTTCTATAAATTTCGATGAAAATTTTTCAGATAGGTTCAATGGAGGAAATTGAAGATACAGGTCAATAAATATTCCCTACTGCTTTCATCCTATAAGGGCTAAAACTAGATACAGTGGTTTGAGTTGTGCCTTACAGAGAGGTGTATTGGAATCCTAGTATCCTAATAATCCCTATTAGGTTTGTGAAGAAGCTTACTTGAATTAGGTGTGCTAGTGTGTATTAATCGATATGAAATATGAATTTTAGTGGTTAAGAAATTTTATCAGAGTGAAATGTATGTTTTTTAGGTTTGGTTGATCCTAGAAGTGAATATTGAGGTGATGAAGCATGCTTCTCTCAAGAGTGGTGGCATGACACCCACTATCCATCTCAATAACTGAAGACCATCTAACTCATCATGCATCCGCATGAATGAGGGATAACCCACATATGGTATCCATATGATGTCCACTCCAAACAACCCCTCTAATAAACACCTGTAATGGGCTACATCATGTGTAGCCATGTCTGATCGTCACTCCCCAATCACAGGTACCCTCTACCTATACCCCACCCACACCAATCTCGGCGGAAATGCATCTGCTCGAAGCATACCTGCTGGACACACACAAACTATGTGCTCATAGGCCCAATAGTGTAGTAAAAATGTGCAACACAGGTTGAACCTACATAGATGCCGATACACCCATAGCTCTTTGTATAGCTTCACTAGGAATGCTAACACCCAGGAAAAGCGGGTCTTATCTATCATCATGTCATGAAGTACCCCCATCAATGAGTGGGGAAATCTCTCTCCCTCTGCATTAGGTAGTGTGAAACAACACACTGCCTCTATCAATAAAACAACGAGCCTCATCTCCTCTAGATGGGCCTGATACATCCCTCTGTAACTCAGAATGGCACTATGGAATGTCATGTCTACCAGTCCCTCTCCAAACACTGTCAGCATCAACTCCTCTGAGGCCTTAGAGGAGATCGAATACACCTGCATGCCTAGTATTGGTAGTCATAGGATCCTAAACACGTCCTCCAGGGTGACTGTCATCTCACCTGCTAGTAGGTGGAACATGTTGGTCGTTGAATCCCATCTATCGATGAGAGTGACCATCAAACTCACTTGTTGGACCGTATGTTAATAGAGCTGGACCCCACTCAGGCCCACCTCCTCCATGTGCTGCCACTCATCAGCAGTCATCATGCCTCACACTCTGAAGAGCAGGGGTGGCACCCTGTCTCTCATCTGAAGCTAATCTCTCCCCTACATCCAATACAAAAAAAAATTAAACCACATTCATCATACCCATACTCAACCCATGCATTTCCTCAAATCCATTTCCCCCCCGCCTATACTAGGTTTCACCAACGCACCCTATTCTACCCTTCCCTATCTCACCCACTCGACTTAGGATCCCTTTCGGCCCCTTTTTCTCCAACACCCGAACGGTGCCGGTTATCTCTAATAGACCCCTGTCACCCCTAAATCAGCATCGGTCACCTGTTTCATGATTGATCCTGGTTTGACCCTACCGATGTCAACTAAACCTAACCGACACCGGTCACTATCGTGGCCAATAGTTGCAACCCCCAAAACCCTCCCCTCTCAAAAAATTCCCTCTCTTACCTCTTCTACCCACCCATTCTCACCTACACCACCACTTAACCACATCCTGCCCCCTATTCTCCCACTTACCTCTTTCCCCACTCCTATTTTACCCAATTTAACCTCCCACATTTCAAATTTCATCCCCCCCCAAAAAAACAAAAACAAAAACAACAAAAACCCCACCTTACCAACTAATCTACCTCACAACAACACAAAAAGTGTTTGACACTATTGGTTGGATATTTTGTCAACCCAAAATATGAGGTTCAACCACAGTATATAGGATTAAATCCCTCCTCAAAGACAGGTGAGGTTGCCTGTTTGCTACTAATCTAAAACACAGTTAAAACAATATATATAGTATTCACACTAATCTAACCATTGGGGGTTGGGATAGAATCCTGAAATCCACATTCACACGATTCAAAGGTATTGCTTTCGTAAATGAACGGGGTTAGAGACTATTACAATGAAAGAAGCACAATGGAAAGGAAATGAGAGAAACGTATTTTCTTTCGAGTAAATGCAGAGCACGAAATAATCATACGAGCTTTAGATCATAAATATAATGTCTGAGATGATTAGAAACAATAAGATGCTATGCAAAGAATAGTTTAAGATCATGAACATAAGAACAATGTCTTAAGAAAGATATATCCCACAACACAAAGTTTGCGGAATAATATCAACTCATATTCTTTGAAATGATTGAACGAAAACACAAATTTTTTCTTCTTTCCAATAGCTTCGAATATTACAAAAATCTCGACCCTTTGGAATGCATAAGCATCCCTTATTTATAATAAAAGGGAACGAGAGAAAATAGGATAAATTCGAGAAAATAGTGTTCTTTAAAAAGAGTTCTATTTTGCTTGACTCTCACGCAGGAGACCAAGTCAAAATTTGCTTCCTATATGGTGAAACAAAAATGAAAAAGACATGTTGATTTCAAGATTGAAAGGACATGAAACATCAAGAATTAATCTGAATCATCATCTTTCTCTTCCTCCAACTGCACCTGTTTGTTCCAAAATTCTTGGAACCTTCAAATTATGCCTTGCATTTCATTTTTGTCAGGTGCAGTAGAATGATCATTCCAAATTTTGCAGGTTTCATGGATATCACTAGCACCACCGGGAAGCTTTTTCAATCTTTTGGTGAGCTTTCTCAAGGCCTCAAAAGAATGTTCAATTCTTACCAATCGATCAATGATCTCAATACCAAATCTGTTCGTTGGTTCATGCTGAAAAGACTCTTGGACTTGTTTGAAAAGATCATCTGCTGATAGGACACCTGAGTTTCCAACTGAAACCTTTGGACAAATATTCAGCAACTCTTCTTCCAAATCACTTTTTCCATCAATCAATTTATCCCTTGATTCTCTCAACTTACTGTAGGCTTCATTGAGAATCCTCACCCTGAACCTAATGGCTTTAGTTAGCTGAAAATGCTTATCCGTATGTGGGATAACGTCTTCTTCTACCAAGAGATGTGCTGGTATTTGCTTTAATACTTGGAGAGCTTCATAAGTCAAATCAAGATGTCCAATTTCTTGAGAAAACTCATCATCCATCTTCTCTCCATCCTTCTGAATATCCCCCACAAATTGATGAACTTTCACAACGTCTTGTATCACCTCCTTCCCCTGTTGGAGCAACCTTTGGATCCATTCATCGACCACTCTTCCTTTTTTAGAAATCTTCTCAATTGTAGGTACTGATGAGAAATCGAATCCGACAGGGACAAAAGAAGATGGTATGGATTCAAGGGGTTTTGAGAGTTTAAGCAAAACCTCAGTCAACTGCTCCACTTTTCCTTTAAGCTCATCTCTGCTATCTTTTGTTTCTTTCAACTTCTGGCACAACACGTTTGTGGCATCCCGCGCATCTTGTTGTGCCCCTTCTGCTGTCACTCTTCCTAGAGCCACCCTGGTTATCTGATAATCAGAGGCTGTTATGTCCTCTTTAGTTTTGTCAGTCGTGGGAGTGGCTATCTCTGTGAACTTATCTCCTGAAGCATCCACCAAAACCCTTGAAACTGTTTTGGGCTTCTTGCCTGATTTAACAGTAGGAGCCTTGAGTGAGCTGAAATCAAAGGCTGGTAGAGGCACAATCACATTCCTCTTCCTCGGAGTTTGCTCGAGTAGCCATTGTGGCGTATCAGAGGGAGTTGCCATGGTTGTAGAAGCTGGTATCATACTCTCAAAGGGAGAAGATTCTACTAGTGGAGGGGGAATATTTACCAACGTGGTAGTAGATCCAATAAAAAGAGGCACATGAGGGGGGCGTGTTGGTGATCACTTGGGTCCCAGCAGAGAGGGGTGAAAGTCTAGAGAAAATACTAGCCATTACTGAAGAAGTTGATGGAGAATGAGGAGGTAGGAGTGGTTGTGAGGAAAGAGGCACAAATTTAGACTCCAAAGCCTTGGATGCAAGAGATAAGGTCTCTTCAGTTGAGCAATCAGCAAATGGTGAAACCAGAGGTTGGCTTCCTTCTCCTTCCAAAGTAATTTCTCCTATTTCTGGTGGTGTTGATGATTCTGGCACATTCACCGTTTGTGCTGGAGAAACAATTGAAGATATTTCTCTTTCTTTCCTCTTTTTGACAATCTTGACCTTTATAGGCCCCCTAGAAGATTTTCTGTCCTTTTCCTTTTTGGAGGGCCCCACCTCTGAAGCAGCCAACTTTGAAAACTTATCATCTTTAAAACTCATTCCCCAAGAGGAGAGCCATGCTTTGGTGGATGCAAGAATCAAAGCCGACCTATCTATGATGGAGGATTTTTCACTGATTGACCAATCAATAGGTGGGAAAACATATTGATCTTCATTTAGTCCATCATAGGAAAGATCCAAAACACTTTCATTGTCACTAGTACCTTCTGGTAAATCAACAAGCTCAAGTGTTTGAATCTCAGCAATTGTCAATCTATTATGATCCTTCTTGCGAACAGCAACCTCATCACGCAGATCAATCCAAATGTCCTCTATGCTTGGCCTGTGCAGGTGCAGGGTTCCATATGCCCTGAGGACTCCTCGAATGTCAAACCTGTCTCTGGGCTTCATATGCTTCCTCAACTTGTCCTGAAGCTCATGGATAACATTTTTAGCTTTTACCACTGTTGAACAAGTGTATCTCCTAACAGAAATTGGGAAGGATACAGCAGCCTTATGTTTACTTTGTTGGAATTTATGGAAATCCAACAGTTACCTAACCAATTCCATCAATATCAGTTTATCTCCTGGATATCGGGGCAGATGGAAAGGATCTCCCGAGTACATAACCACCCGTAGATATGTGAACTTCTTGAATTGTAAGAAGACACATCCCCATTTGGAAACTTCAGCCCAGGCCTCATCTGAGACTCTTGTCTTCCTCAACTCAGGGTTTAGCCTACAGATGTTTTCATAAAAGAAGGTGTCATTCACCCTTCTGAATTGGTCTTGGGATCCCTTCCTTGTCAGTTGAGGGAAGTATTGATACACATGGCTCCCTTTCCTGCTTCCCTTGGTATCCAACCCGGGATAGTTCCTCATCCCAGCTGCTGCATATGTGACATATGAAGACATATAAAATTTCCCTGTGGACAAGACTGTTGTCAGTTGGGAATCTATCTCATTACTAATGAGAGTGCCCCAGTCAATCCCTTGTTGATTCTTCTTGATGGTGATCATGAATTGATACATCCACCCTTGGAACACATTTGATTCGGGTAGACTGAAAACCTGACTCAACAAAGTGATGATATCATTGATCTCCTGGACGAAATCACTCCTGGGGATAAGTCTTGGGAATCTGGAGACAGCCGGTTTGGCCTTGATCAGGAACTTCTTATTTACATGCTTGATGACAATTTTCCTGATCGTTATCCCAGGCTTTCTAAGCTAACTTGACATCCAACTCTCCATATTCTTCAAAATTTGGTAGTTTGAGGAGGTCATCAAAGTAACCTCCATCCAATTTGATCACTACTTCTCCTTCCTGATTTCTCACAGAACGAGAAACAGAGTCATAACTGGAAGCGTAGGATAAGATGAATTCAAGGCATTAAGCAGACATGGGAAAACCCACTGCAAGAGGTAAGCCACTATCGGCTATCGCTTTCATCCACGGATTTTGGGAGGAACTCCTTACCCTACTCCAGAAATATTCAATATCTATATTCCCGAGCTCTGTATCTCAGATGTCATAATTGCAATCGATATATGACGGAGACTCCACCTTTCTGAAATTGTATTTCATTCTTCCTGACTTCTCAGCCTTTTCTTGCGATGGACCAGGGTCCGACATGAAGGATGTTGAAGGAAGAGAGTTTCAGAGATCAAGAGATGTTGCACACTGTAGAAATCTCGACCTACTGGAGATGCCAGAAGAACGGAAGAGTCCGACACACTGAGGAGTATGTCGGGGAATCCAGAAAACCCGATGCGCTAAGGATGTCGGAAACTTTTGAAAGCCCGACACTTTTTAAAGATGTCGGAAACTTTCGAAAACCTGACCCTTTTGCAGATGTCGGAATCTTGAGAAAACCTGACCCTTTTAATCTTCTGATATACTTTAGGTCTTCAATATTGCACAACACCTTTCAAAACCCGAAAAGGAGGAACAAGGTTTTGGTTGAATTTAAAACATGTAAATTCTTTTTTACCATTCATATACCAAACATATCTTAATTCCAACAACAAAATTCTGGGGAAAAATCACAAAATGGTAATTCCAAAGAAATAAACCCTAAAAACCCAAAACCCTGTTTGGAAAACAACCCCAAAAGGAAAAAGAATAAAAACCCCACAAACCTGGTAAGGAAATGGGAAGAAGTTCATCCATAATCAATCCATAAAAACCAAGAACAAAGAATGGAGAGAGAAATACCTTCAACCAGAGCGACAAAAGATCGAAAGCGGGCGATTCAATCGGGCACAGGCGAGTTTCGGGTTTCGAGGTTGGAGAAGCATGCGCGAAAAATCCACGAGTTAAAAATACATCCAGTAAAAATGACGTGGAAATCCACATATTTATAATAAAATTTGTAATTAATACACTTCGGCTTGGCACGTGCCAACTCACCCGACAACTCGGCATTAACGCCATGTCAGCATGCTTGGGAGGTCCGAAAACCCGACACAAAGGTGTGTAAAGTAATTCAGGTTTCGGGTCGCGGGAAACAATTGACACAAAGCATGAGATGTTTAGATGCTTCAAAGTTCCGAAAACCCGACACAAAGGACTAAATCAGACTTCGGGTATCGGAAGACAGGCGACACAAAACATGAGATGTTTAGATGCTTCAAAGTTCCGAAAACCCGACACAAAGGACTAAATCGGACTTCGGGTATCGGAAGACAGACGACACAAAACATGTTTCGGATAAGGCATGTTCCGATGCGCCGAAGGCCCGAAAACCCGACTCGACTTACTTGAAGCGGGTTTCAGGTTTTGGGGAACACAAGACATAAAACATTCAAAACACATGTTGACCTGTCGGTGAAACCTGAAAACCCGATTTTCTCTCATAAGGGCAATTTTTCAAAACCAACTTTAAAATATTTCGTAGGGGTTATCTGATAGTTTTGGCATAAAATCAAAACTAAGATAACAGAAACTTACCTCATCATGCTGCCATCGCCGTGGTGTCACATTTGGCCGCTGCACTAGTGGTCCACCTAATCCCTCTCTAGCCTCTACCATCACTATTTTCTACTCACGCCTCCAACCAATCAAATCTCATAATCTAATCCCATGGACCCACCTCTCAATTACAAATCACCCACCATTTGGCTCACCAACTCAACTCTCCGTTCCATTCAGACACTTTTTCACCTTTTTCTCTTTCTCGTGTCTTTTTCCCAATTCGCAAGAAGACAAACGATTTGTAAAACACACGAATTTTTCATTTTTATCATAAACCCAACTTAACTGACACCAGTTTTAACTTCACCGACATCAGTCACGTTCCCTACTTTATCGTGGTCGGTTACCCTATGCTGACATCAGTTACCCTTGACCGGAATTGGTCATCCTCTCTTCCACATGGCCCACAATTTCACCCTATTACCCTACCTATCACACTTTTTACCCCACCCACCATTTGCCCTGACCATTTACCTCACCCTCTTGACCTCATCATTTACTACCCACCCTCATCCTCATTTGGGGACTTGTTATTTTACCCATACCTTGGCTCTACCCGTTCCGTGACCTAGATTTTTGGACCTAAAACATCGCTAGTGACCTTTGACCTCATGTGTTCACTATACCTTGCAACATTGTTACCTGTGTTGATTGACCTAATGACCTTACCTTGCCTCTTACTGTGACCGTTTATCCTGACCCTACCTTTGGTGTACCAGAACACACCTAAACATTCCTACACCTGACCTGCGTCATGTTTCATGACCATATCCTATACCTTGGATACCTGAATCACCTCAAACTTGTTTGGATAAATCTATTGACCTTAGACAATGTAGAGTTTTCTTTCTCTTCAACCTAATATTGTGCCACAATTTATAAGAGTGCATGTGTTTTCCTGTTACTACCTTTGACCCTGACCCATTACCTTGATTACCCGAGTAGACATTTTTCCTTTCTCCCCCATTACCCACCTTCCTCTTCATCCCATTCACCTTTTATCAAACCACTCACCACTTCTGCCCTTTACCTCGTTAGTTCTTGGTTTTAGGGGGATCACCTTCACCCACACATGGGGCAACCACATCTTATTTTTGTCAGCGTCGCTTACCAATACTAGCAACACAACAAAAAGGGGAAAAATGTAGACACTAAAATCAGGTCATAACCCCCTTGGTCCCTTGTCAAATAAATACCTTGAACACATCCACCTAGCCATGCCCCCCTTCACCCCACTATAATATTAATTTATTTCATTTAATTAAAGTAATTCATTATCCTCATCTTATTTATTATTTAAGTATCCTAATTGGGATAATGCCCACATATCCACCTCACCTAGACACCTCATCCAACCACTTCACCCTAAGACCTATTCTTATTAAATTTCCATAACTAATTAAGACCTACCCAAACCCTAAAAATCAATGCCTACATTCCCTCTAACCACATTACCGCATGCTAGAAGGAAGCTTCTAGTATGATCTGTGGGTTAAACGAAATGAAATCCCATAAAATCAAGGGGATCTGCCCAGTTTAGTAAACCTAGGAAATCCTGCCCTAATCGATTCTAGTTACCCTTAACCATTTCCGGTCAAGCCAGAACCACCGTCGGTTACCTTTTAACTCCCAAAGTAACCTTATTTCGAGGTTGGCACATTGTTTTTGGAGGTTGGGACATTTATGAGAGAAAGAGGCATCTTCTAAGAACAAATGATGAAACCAGAGCTACATGCAATAAGAACTAGCTTTTCTACCAGCATCAAAACACCCATAGCCAACACCATTAGCAATCACACAGCCACCTGCCTTCACGGGAGCATCTGGGGAAGCACTAAAATTATACCAAGTTCATTAGATCAGACATCATTATCAACCAGGCATTAATCTCATACAAGTAGTAAGTTTGTTAACTTGCATTGGTTCCTTGTCATCAAATCCTTTTACATTTGTTATTAGTTTCTGATTTCATTTCCATTCGCCACCCTTTTACCTCCATGCAAAATTGAGCATCCTTTTTTCCACACACTTACACTGCCCATACCTAGACCTCTATCATTCATGTGCATATTCAGGATCCACACGAAGCTTACCATTTCCCTTCCACCTTCATCTAATCCCATATCTATCACCCAACCAAGTCTCATTGAGTTTCTTGTACCTCGACCATATCGACACCAATCACCCATAACCATCGCTGGCCAACCTAAACTGACGTCAGTCTCTTTGTATTTTATCAAAAACTCAGATCAGAGCCTAAACCCACCACCAAATACCCTAAACTAACTAGAATTTGACCCTGATAAATAACAGTATCCTGACAGTGACCTTGACCTTCAGATTCAATCATAGCTTAGCCTATTGTGAACGAATTTTCTTATTGTAGGTGAATGAGATACCTAAATCATTTTAACTACTATATGATTTAATTTATTACCAGTATTAAGTTGTTTTAAACAGTGGATTGACAGCCGCCTACGAAGTATCACACTTCCCAGATCTAGCACACGCTAGGCCGTCCACTGCATATATTGTTTAACTTTTATTCAGTGGTCTTGTGTTCCATTTCAGGTAGTTCCTCCAAGAAAAAAGGAAGTTTTCATGGTCAACCATGGATTCCGAAGTCATACGCGCGCAACAACCTATCAACCAACATCTTCAACCGGTATTCCTCCTACGCCCATTACCCTATCTGTTTCATCATTTTCTAAGAAATGTTTAAGAATCAGGTGAAACATTTTGGCACGCTCGGTGGGACCCATTCGGGGTTTCTTGCATTCATTTATTTCTAGGTGAAAAGTTACATGTTTGTTTCCTTTCTAAAAGGTTCTCACATTAACATTTATCCCTTGGAATATTCTCTTCTTTCTATTGTCTCAAAGCAATCGTGTTTTGGTGCTTAAAAAGAACTCTTCTTCTATTTCATTTGCATTGCATTAGTGAAAGATCATACTATCTCCTATTCCTCTTATTGTGTCATCGAATTCCATATTTCGATTTGGGTTTAAAATTAACTTCATTTCATTATGTTTTTCTACATTAGCTCACATTAAATGAGGGCAACCTATACACTGGAAGTCATGACCAGCTGATGGTTGAAAAACAAATCGTAGGAAGCACATATCTCTCTCTCTCTCTCTCTGAGTCTAACCAAACTGCACAAATTCAAAACAAATACATATTCTTAAACAACATCTTTCCTGGGAACGCCTGTCAACGATCACATTGATAAGAGGATTAATAGGTACTCCCGAGCTTGCTGCTCTGTCAAGGCATACTTTAGAGAGAATCCCTCCCTTGCCATAACATACCTAAAACCTCTCTTTGTAGATCTTCTTCTTCGTAGGAAGCCATCCTCACTAAAAAATTCTATTATATAGTTCATGAGTCAGTCCTTAAAATAACATAAGCTAAACAAACACAATGGAGAAAGCACTCTTAGGATCATATTTTCCTTAGTGTTTCTGCTTGGCTTGCATTTTGAGGTGAGAGGTCACATTCTTCATTTTTCTCATTTCCCCTTGCATGCTCCTCATCACAGTTGGTTTATTCCAGCTTCATCTGAGTGTTCCTGGACCATATTCTCATCATTCCTAGAATTTTGGGTTTGATTCCACATCAAATTTTAATTCACAACCAAATTTTCTTCATCACTATTTCAATTTCACAGTAACCGGTGTCGGTCCCTCGACCATCATCAGTTACCCTCTAACCGTCATCAGTTATACCCAACTGGCGTTGGTTCACAGTTCTTTTGGTTGACCTGCCCAAAAAGACACATATTCACCTTCTTCGACTATTTAGAGTCCCTGTAACTCTCATCATATTCACTTTACTGGTAAATCTCATTAGCATTTTGCATACCTGGTAAATTTTGTCTTATACCTTGTTTTTGACCAACTGTCCACTTTCCACAGTGACCAACCGCGGTTACCTGTGATCGGCGTCGGTTTACCCTAACTGGCATCGGTTAGCTTATGTCATTTCCCAGCTGCCATTTTATCCCCAATTCATCCACCACCGCCTATTTATCCTACTTGTGTTGTATTTATGTGTCAGTTACAAAAAGTATTCTTACCACGTTAGTACCTGTTCACATGGTACTGATGCGTTGACAAACAAGCACCATCGTATTCCACGCCAGTTGTCATCCACTCCCACCTAGCTCTTCACAACCTTCCATTTTATCACCCACCATGGAATCTATCCAACCTATCGCTATCACTATTGGAGACGAGGAGTTCACACGAATCCTTGACCAAAATCTTGCCACCTTGTAGTTTTACATTTCGCACTCATCCACTTGAGATGCATCGGGTCAGTTGATATATGACATGCCCGTATCTATCCCCCTGACACTCACTCTTACTCTTGTGTCAGCCCCATCTGGCTCTGCGCTACTCGCATGTACCTTACCCGCAATCGTTTTGTAGCTAGGCCCTATACCTGCTATGGCTGCCATGTCTGCTACATCCATTGTACCCACCACATCAACTATACCTTCGCCAGCCATTCAGAACACCACCTCATCCACCCCTATTATCTTGTATATACCTGTAGCTACACTACCACCGCCGGTGTGGATGACCCCTACCCCTTTTCAAAATGTCATCCTTTCTATTCCGCAATCGTTAGCCCCCATTGCCACTAGGGTCACCATGACCCTTCCACCTCCATATGCGTACTATCAGCAGCCTCCTATTTCATCTGTTATTCACTTTGGGTACGTACCCCATATCTCACTACCTTCTTCTCAATCCACCTATGTGGCTGCACCATATACTAGAATACCGCCCCTATCATATGTGCAACACCAACCCTCTTACACTACAGGAGGAACCCAGCCATCACAACCTACCAACAACCTAATCAAATTAATGATGGACAAGATGCAGAAATTGGAGGCATCAGTTTTTGGCTCCTGAAACACTCTCACCTACGATGAGATTTGTAATCAGCCTATACACCCATCCATTCCTATTTGTCCATACCCCATGCATTGGGAAATGCCTAAATTCAACCGTTTCAATAGAAAAGAAGACCCGCAATAGCATTTGTAGTCTTTCGAACATGGGTGCTACCTAATCACCCATGATGATGCTCTGCACTTGAGGACCTTTCCCATGTATCTGACTGGATCTGTGTTAGATTGGTATAGTGGGTTACCTAGACACTCTATAATTTCATTTAATCAGGTAGCCCAAGCCTTCTTGGATCACTTCTCTATCAATATTGTTAAGAAGGTTACCATGACTGACCTATACTCCACGCATCAGTATGATGATGAATCTATTGCAAATTTCATTGCTCGTTGGCTTAGCTTGATTAATCAACTCACATTTCAACTATCGTAAACCGAACTCATCGAGCTCTTTAGGTGGGCTTGCACTAGACATATCTCGCCGACCTTGCACGTCCAAAATTTTTAAACCTTCGATGAAGCATTCACTATGGCACAAAAGCTAGAGATTTGGGCCATCGAAGAGAAGAAAATCCAACTACGTAATAAGAATTTGGCATTCAAGTCAAATGATACCTCTTCTTCTTCCAAACCACAGAACAATTATTCAAAAGCTAAGGGAACCACTAACGCAGTGGTACTCAAAGCTAGCCCAGCTCATCCATCGAATCAGGCTAGCCCCTCATCTAATCTCTTACTCGTCCAAACTTTTCAATTCAGATGAGAATAATGAAGATACACCCCAATTGGGGATCCTTATTATTCTGTCTTAGAAAAGTTCATTAAAGCTGAGGCCATTACCCTTCCGCCTATAAAAAAACACACTAGTTTTGACCCTTCTCGCCCCAAACCCGCATGGTATAAAGAACATGAATTCTATAACTATCATCGAGTAAAGGGTTACAGTGACGGAAATTGCATCACTTTCAAAAACATTGTCTAAGAAATGCTCAAGAAAGGAGAGTTAACAGTGGATAATCCTAACGCACCTTCCAATCAAAACCTACACATCTTTAAGAAACCTTTTCCTAATCATGCCCCTTCGTCTGATCAAACCGGTGAAACCTCAACTCATGATAGCCATACCTGCGAGGTCCATGTAATTTTCATCGATGAACTCATGGCTTCCAAATTACCTCATATCCCTTCCATAGAGGAAATTCTAGCCTGAACTCTTCCACCTACACTTAAAACCACTTCACCTATTCCTCCACCCATAAAGGAACACCTCTCACCTCCTTTCTCACCTATGAAGGAGCCTTTCACTAATATCGAGGCTATTTCACCTTTGGCTTCTCCACTTAGAGAGCCATCACCCATAGTACTTCTTCAGTCCATGGAGGATAATTGTTTATCTCCTCCACCCACAAAGGAGTACCCATCATCTCCTCCACCTATAGAGGAGCACCCATTTTCTCCTCCACCTATCAAGGATCCAGTAGAGATGCCTTTGCCTTGAGGCGAGCATTCTCCATTAGCTACCGAAGATCTTGTAGACCTACTTTTGGCTCTCTTACCCACAGAAGCTGAAGCTAAAAAATTTCCCATCTCTGAGACACATTTTTTGGGAATTGCCATTAGGTCCTCATCAACCTCACTTACAGACGTGTCATTCCCACGTTTAGCCAATTGCTTAGATTATGTGGACAGAGCCTTAATTTGGGGGTGCCTTTTGCTTCCTGTCTCAACACAAATGTAGATGTCACTTGTTGACACTTCCACTATCTACCCAAAAATATTTTGACCGATCAAACCAAGCACACTCACCTCTATCACAAATTCTTCCACAACACCCATCATATCTCAACACACACCCTTACCCATAATCCAACATACATCTAAGTCCAAACCCACACCTACATCGTCTTTCTTGAATAAACCTATTACTACCTTAGGGGTCACCCTAACCACCAGCCTTACTCATCCACCTATCAAACTAGATTTAGCTACATCCTCCACAGTCAACACCCAACCTACTCCGGCACCCAAACAGAAGAACCAAACCCATAGAACTCACACCCTAGCTGCACCAATCATAGCTTCATCACTTTCACCCGTTCCATTTGTCTTAGGACCTCAACCTTCCAGCATGGTTAAGAAACCTCCACCCATCAATAAACCAAAAACACAATAGCCCATTCCTTCCTCACAAACCTCTAACATACCTAAGCGTTCAATGTGACTTACACCCATACCTACAACATCTTTACCACCCATACCTCTAATACCCTCAGCAACTTCCTCACTACCCACTACACTTCAGTATCTGTCCCTCACACCCCCTGCATGACCTGCATCATCTACCTTCATAGCACCTCCATTATCCCCATGGGTAACTCGCCCTCTTCCCCCATCCGCTTTTCCCTCCAGATGTCATACACCCATACCACCTTTACCCAAGAAGGTGCAACCCAAGGACAAAAATCTGCTAGCCTCCAATATGTTAGTCAAAACAACCATGCACCCTCCTTCCAAGTCATCTACCATACCCTTACCCAAGAAAACACGACCAACACCCAAGAAAACACGACAAACACCCAAAACCATGCTAGCACCCAAAACCATAGCTCGACCCACTCCCCCTCCTGTAAATATCATTCCTCAACAATCAGCCGCATGTACGTCCAGACCCACTTTCACTTCCCATTGCGATCCACTAGCTGGGTCTTATGCCAAAATCTTAACCAACCTCCTTGAGAATTTTGTCATCACATTACCACCACTTAGACCTAATGACCCCCTCAAACCCAAGCCAAAAGGGTTTGATGACACTAAAATTTGTGCCAACCATCATGTGCTAGGGCACGATGTGGAGAACTACAAGGCTTTGAAAACTATCCTTATCTAGTTATGTCCTCCTAAAGTAAAATTTGATGATGATGACCTTCTTGTTGAGGACCCCATTTCTCCAACACCCATTCCCACATTCCTTCCCTCACTTCCTATTCAAAAACCATGACCTACACCCCCTCAACTCTTAGAGCTACCCTCAAGATTTGAAATTAACATGGTTCGCATAAGAGAACTTGCCACACCATTACCTAAATGTTGTTGCACCAATCTCACTTCATAAGGATTTTCTCCCCTGGTAGGATTTTTCCCGTCATGTCGTTATACCACTTATCCTACACCTTCTCCATTTGCCAACTCCCCTCAGATCAACATGATCCACGTCACTACCCGTGCTTAAAGAGACAAAGGCAAGCAAAAGACAACTGATTCACCAACCAATCCTATACCCAAGATACCATTTGCCCCCACACCTAAAATTACTATCCACGGCCCCACATACCCTATTTCTAATGGGGTCACACATTACGCAACGCTGAAACAACTACACCAATCCCCCCTCAAAATGTCCTTACACGACCTATTCCAAACCTCAGAATCCCATCGTCAAGATCTCATGGAGGTCCTGTAATCTATTAAGGTTTTACCCAATGACCCTAAACCTATAGCCTCCATTATCACACCTTATCATATAGCCTCTATCACCAAATTTCCACCTTTAACCACACCTCACCCTACTCACCAAGCAGCTTCCCTTATCTTCTCAGAGGAAGAGATTGCACCACACCAAACGAAGGACCCAGAACTAACTCTCTTCATCTTTGTCCACATCGATGATATACGTGTACGACATGTGATGATCGATGGGGGTGCTAGCATTGACATCATTTCATCTCATCCATTTACTCAAATGTGCATACTAGACAATTGCATGCATAGACATCCTGTCATGTTGCATTCATTCAATGATGCTATCACCTCTACACTAGGCACTATCATCCTCCACATTCGTGTGGGCCCCCGCACTGTTTCGGAGTTATTTTACATCTTGGAGGGGGAATTTCAATATAACCTATTGCTTAGCAGACCTTGGATTTGTGTCATAGGTTTTGTTCCTTCCACTTTGCATCGCTGTGTAAAGTTTGAGCATGAAGGACACACCTATACCATTCAAGCTGACCCATCACCTTTTAAAACATGAAACATGCTTTACCAACCCAATGACATGCTTATACCCATTAAGGCATCTACTCCACGACCACTACCGCTTCACCTACACCTCCACTTACTAGTACAGTCATGTTGGTCGTCAAATAGGACTTTTAAGAAGAGCAACAGTCAGGGGACAAGAAGTCCCTCCTCTTTAATGGGAGAGGTTCCCTTATTCAGAAACTAACTTATTTACAAATATACAAAACATGATTTTATGGTTGAACTTGGATATTACGAAAGTGTTTTCCACAAGGATCATCAGTTACAAAAGGACTGAGGAAAGGATATACGAGGATGAGCAGAAGAGCAACATGCAGAATTATAGATAGCAGAATAATCCTTTATGTATACGAAGTTGCAGTGAATTTAAAACAAGATCGTTTGCACAAGATGAGATTACCAGACACAAAGTTCTATAAATAACCTTCTTTAGATTCATTAATCAAGGACACAAAGTTCCTTCTTGGTTATACAAGATCACTATACTCGCAATATTTGAAAATATGCAATCAGTGAGACTAACAAACTAGAAACAAATGATCTCCACGAAATTAAAAGAAAACATAGAGATAACAGAGATTAGATAGACAATGAATGGAAAGCCCTTTTGTATTGATTTATTTCTGATCTATTTACACTTTTAGAAAATACGCCAAGTTCTTCCTTAAAATCATGTTTTGTATATTTGTAAATAAGTTAGTTTCTGAATAAGGGAACCTCTCCCATTAAAGAGGAGGGACTTCTTGTTCCCCTGACTGTTGCTCTTCTTAAAAGTCCTATTTGAAGACCAATAGTTTTTGGCGACTCCGCTGGGGAAAATCATATTCCAGTTCTGTAATTTTTTGATCATCTTTTTATCTAGCGACTCCGCATTTCACTCGAGGGAGAAGGACCCTTGGTATTGAAGACTCTCAGTTTCAGCTTTTGGAGCAGTAGGGTTTTCCTTTCCCTTCAACAAGAAATAGAAGAACCCGTTCAATGAGCACTCCACCTGTTCAAGATAGAAGTCCTACGGGTGGTACTCCTTCAGAACCTGCTAGTCCTAATCTACGAGCTTTGATCCTCGCTGGTGTTAAAGTTCCTCTCCAAGCCGTTTTTCCAAGAATGGCGGCACAATTTCCATGGGGTCAACGTGTCAGGCCTCTGGCCCTTACTCAGCCTTTGCATGAGTTACCCAGAGGTAACCGGAAGAACTTCCCCAAATTTAAAAGCAATGGAAAAGTACATCCTGATGAACATATTGCAGCCTTCATAGTTGCATGTGGAGTTTTGGGAGTTGAACATGAAGACATCTCAGTAAGAATGTTTGTTGAGAGACGTTACAGGATAATGCTACTGGATTGGTTCTATCACCTTTTAGCTGGTGCCATCACCGACTGGAATACAATGAGAACTCAGTTTGGGAACCGTTTCAAGCTGGCAGAAGATGTGCATGCCCTTCTTGCCCAAATATCTCAGATAAAGAAATATTCACAAGAGCCCATGAGGGAATTCGTGGCCCGGTTCAATAGGTTGGTAAATAAAATTCCAACGCAAACTACTCGAACCTGTCGACCAAATTCAAAAGTGTTTCTTCCTAAATGCTCAATCACCCAAGGTTAGTTATCCACTGAGAAGGGCTAATCTCGTGGCACTAGCTCTGGATCAAGAACTAGCTATTAGTATCGAAGATGACTTGATCATGTCAGGGAAGTTGAGAAGAAGACCCTCCCAAATCTAAGTCTGTTGCTTCTTCCTCTTCCACCCCTGGACCTAGTACTAATCCATTAGTCCAGAAACTCGTAAATGATCTTGTTTTCAATATAAAGAAAACAGTTGGCTCAACATGCCCCGTATGCAAATGTTCCAAAAAGAAATTTTCAGCCCAAGAATCATTTTCCTACTCCTCACACAAGACTAGCACTTGAAGGACCTCCTGTTAAGGTTCCTGTGAACGCAACCTGTGAAGTTGAAGAGCCGGAATGATGATGAGGATAATGAAGCTTGTGAGGAGTTTGTGGAGGAATTTGATGATGAAGCAGAGGAACTTGAGGGATCTTGGGTTAAATTTCTTTACCACTGAGGGAATTGATGATGGAGAAGATTATGATGAGAGTGGTAGCAAACATGAACAGCGAATCATTTTGTTGTCATGACTCGAGAATAGACAAAGTAGAGGGAGTAGGTGACCCAACCACCTAAAGAAATCCAAGGAGCAGTTCGCCAACTATCCCTATAATTACAAGAAGAGGATCTCCTATCCGTACTTCGTCTACACCAGAAGGTGAGTCGTATCAATCCAGTTAACAAAGTTGCTTCTTCTTTTTCTCCTAAAGCTGATATAAGCCCTAGAATTCCAAATGATGATGGCCCCGTCCACTTCTGGATCCTTTGATATTGTTGATCACTCTGAAAAAGACCAAGGTACAAATCTCAGAAGCTGAGTACTATCAGACCCATCCCAAAGCTTTTGCCAAAATGATTCAATTTGTTAATTCCCAGCTCCAAGACCACCTCTAAAGGTCTTTTACCCTACTCCTTTCTTCTGCACCACAACCTAGTCTGGTAGCTGTTGTCACCCTCTCCTGGTGACAAAATCAAGCTATTTTATGTTAACACTTCTCATAAGCTGGCCATAGGCTCAGTAATTGCGTCATAGATTCTGGAGCCTCAGATAATGTGATGCCTGCCAAAGTAGATCATGCTTTAGGCTTGACCCTCACTCGTACTTATGGATTCTGCTACTCCATGGAGAGTAAGGAAGTGCCTTTGGTTGGGAGGATTAAAGATGCCCAAGTGGCCTTTGTTTGCTTTACCCCGAAAAGAAAGTCTTGGCTATCATCCTAGTAGAGAAACATTCCTCCTTCTTATGGAATGTTGCTAAGTAGAAACTTCTGCAAAGATGTGGGCGGGGAGATCCAGATGGACTGGTCACATGCACTCGTGCCTGTCAATGGACACATGAAGAAGTTACTACCCTGAGAAGCAGTCTAAGTATATTGTGTAGAAAAACAGATGATCCTAGAGCACAAATGCTCTATGAGGATATGGGGCATGGCAATTACATGATTCTGTCCCCTGATGAAATCCAACTTCCCAGAAGTATCACCTAAAGATCCCAATGGTATTTGGATTTCAGAGTTTGATGGAAGTTGTTCCTCAGTTGGTTCTGGAGCAAGGTGTCTTGCTAGTGTTCACGTGAAGGATGCCTACATCCTTTTTCATTTAAGTTCCAGTTTGAAAAACACTAATAATACAGAAGAGTATGAGGCTCTCATTCTTGGGACTACAAGTTGCCAAAGAATAAGGTGTGAAAGAACCTTCTGGCTCGTGGTGATACAGAGTTGATTGTGAAGCAGGTCAGATAAACCTTTTTCAGGTAAAAAATGGGAGGCTGAAGGCATTACCCGGAATCAGGTTTGCGATTCCATTGAATTCCTTGACGCTTTCTCTATTGAAGCATGTACCTAGAAGAAAAGAACAGCAGGGCTGATTCACTAGCTAGTCTCAGGGTCACTACTGATTCCTCATCCTGATTTCTCTCAGGATAAGTTCACCATTGAAATGGTCCATCGGCCTAGTGTACCTGACAATACCAATAACTGGCAGGTTTTCAACGATGATCAGCATTTGCTTTCCTTCCTGGAACTCAAGGGTAATTTCGAACAACTGTATTTTGAGGGAAGTGACAACCTGCCTCGTGAAAGTGTGCCCTTTGACAAAGCTGTCACCCAAGGAGAAGAAACAGATCAAGATGGATGCATCAATCTCAAAGGAAACAAGATTCCTAAAGGGTTGGTGAGTTTGGAGGAACTATTTGATAAGCATGATAGGTATGTGAAATCTAGAGCTTCTTCTGGGCCTCAGCAATCAGCTGAGTATGATAAGATTGATATTGGGAGTTCTACTGACCCTAAGCTCGTGAACATTGGAAAATGTTGCACAGCAGATGAGAGGAGAAAAGCAATTGATCTTCTAAAAAGGTATAAGGATGTTCTCACTTACTCTTATGAAGATTTGAAAGCTTTCAAGCCAAAAGATATGCAGCACTCTATCCCTCTCAAGCCTGGGATTAAGCCTTTCAAGCAGAAACAGAGACAATAAAACCCCAAAGTAGCTGACACCATCTTTCAGGAGATACAGAAGTTGTTGAAGGCTAAAATTATTTTTCCTATTCACCATTCAACATGGATTGCAAATATTGTGCCTGTCAGGAAGAAAAATGGTGAGATCCGCATCTGTGTTGATTTCAGGAACCTGAATCAGGCTTCTCTGAAAGATAATTATCCTTTGCCCATGATGGATCAAGTATTGCAAGCAGTAACAGGCTCTGAAATGTTATCTATGCTTGATGGATTTTCTGGATACAATCAGGTAGAGGTTGATACTGTAGATCAACATAAAACAGCTTTCACTACTCCTTGGGGCACCTTTGCTTACAAGAGAATGCCTTTTGGGCTTATTAATGCTGGTGCCACTTTCCAGAGAGCTATGGATCTGGATTTTGGAAGCTTAAAAGGGAAGTGTATTGTCATCTACCTTGATGACCTGACAGTGTTTTCCAAGACAAGAGCGGATCATTTTGATCACCTAGAGACAGTTCTGCTGAGATGCAGAGAGCATGGAATCTCTCTGAACCCTAAAAAATCTTTCTTTTGTGTCACTGAGGGAAAGTTATTAGGGCACAATTGTTTCCAAGGATGGTATTAAGATTGATCCTGAACGAGTTCAAGCCATCCAGCAAATTCCTCTCCCAACCAGTAAAAAGGGCGTGCACTCCTTCTTCGGTAAGATCAATTTTTTACGAAGATTCATCCCTGATTTTGTAGAATTAACTTTGAATATTTCTCAGATGATGAAAGGGAAGAAAAGCATTTGGTTGGTCTTCTGAAGGAAAGGAATCCTTTGAGGGTATCAAGAGAGCTATCGCTAAAACTCCTCAGTTTTGGCCTGTCCTAATTTCAGAAAAGATTTCATCATCTATTGCTATGCTACAGATAATACCCTGGCTGCTGTCTTAACTCAAGAAGACTCTAATGAGCATGAGCTACCAATTGCCGTTCATGAGCTATATTCTGAAGGATCATGAGCTGAAATACACCATGATGGAGAAGCATGCTTTTGCAGTGGTTAAAGCTGTAAAGCAGTTTCGCTTTTATATCCTCAACTCTCACTCCATGGTGCTGGTTCCAGATACAACTGTTAAGTCAATTCTCACACAACAAGAATTTGGATCCAAGAGAGGGAACTGGGTTGCTAAGGTCCAAGAGTATGACATTGACATCAAGCCGACCAAGCTGGTTCGTGGAAAAGGTCTTTGTGAGCTCATTGCTGAAGGAACTAAACATGAGTTGCTATTGAGGAGAACAAAGTTGACCTTCCTACTGTTCTGTTCCTTAGTTCAGTTGACGAATGGTATGCTGACATCACCCATTTTCTCACCTATGGGGAATTCCCCTCTCATTTAACTGCCAAAGAAAAGAGGACTGTTAAATTGAGGTCAGCACAATATGTATTATGGGAAAATGCTTTGTTCAAGCGTGGTTTAGATGGGAGATTTTTGAAGTGTGTGGACAAAGAACAGCAGAGAAATTTGCTCTCAGCTTTTCATGATCAGGCATGTGGAGGGGAACTATTCATCAACGGTTACAGCTCATAAGATACTCCGTGGAGGATACTACTGGCCTTCCTTATTCAGAGATGCATCCAAGTGGGTGGATAAATGTGAGGCTTGTCAGACTTTTGTGGGAAGACCTAAATTGGATTCTTTTCCTCTCAAGCCTGTTGTGATTGAGGAGCCATTTCAACAGTGGGGTTTGAGACTTCATTGGTACACTTAATCCTGCTTCTAGTGCTGGTCACACTCATGTGCTAACTGCCACTGACTACTTCACCAAATGGGTGGAAGCTATTCCAGTCAAGAGCACTACTTCTGAAGTGGTATGCAGCTTCATCAAAGAGAACATCTTGGTAAGGTATGGTGTACCTAACAAGATTGTAACAGATAATGCCTCAAATTTCTCTTCAGCTGAGATAATGGACTTCTGCTATGGGTATGGTATTTCTTTGGCTCACTCTTCAGATTACTACCCTCAAGGAAATGGGCAGGAAGAATCCACTAACAAAAATCTGGTGACTATCATAAGGAAGTTGGTCAATGAGTCTCAACGAAACTGGCACAAGAAGCTCTATGATGCTCTTTGGGCAGACAGGATTACACCAAAGAGAGCTATTGGAATGTCTCCTTTTCAAGTGGTATATGGAGTAGAAGCTCAATTACCAGTGACAGTGGAACTGCCAGGCCTTGCATCTAATGAAGGCCATTGAGGATACTAGTTTCAGTGATGCCCTGGACAAGAGAATTATGTACCTGCACAAGCTGAATGAAGACAGATTGGTGGTTGCTGATAGGATATCTGTTCACCAGCAGAAGGTAAAGGTCCTGTTTGACAAGAAAGCTAGGTTCAGAGATTTCCAAGTTGGAGACATCGTACTGTTATGGGACAAAAGACATGAACCTCGTGGCAGCCATGGAAAATTTGATTCCCTGTGGCTCGGACCTTTCAAGATCAGACACTTTGCTGGTGAGAATTCCTTTTATCTTGATTACATGGATGGTTCTTCTCTCCCACTTCCTTATAGTGGGCAGTATCTCAAGTTGTTCAAGTCCTAGGTGATTAGGGAGTCCCTTGTATATTCTGTACAGTGTTTTTGCTTCTCTGCTTTTGGTGTGTTTTCCTTTTGTTGTTTTGGTGTGTTTCCCTCTGTGTTGGTGTTCTTTTGACTCCGTGGCCCAATGGATAAGGCACTGGTCTGCTTTCCCCGAGTTTGTCTAGGTTCTTGCCTTGCCTCATTCCTTGAATTTATGCCAAGTCATCCCCAGAAGGAGCCAGCTGTTGTCCACTCAAAATTCCCTGCTCTGATAAAAGTAAAATTTCAAAATTTTGAGTTATGAGTGTTTTTTCTCTAAAGTGCCTAAGCCGTGAAAATTGAGAAAATCTGTGTTTTGGGTCATTTTGTATGTATTTCGGGCCTGTCGGACATTTTTGTCCCACCTGTCCCAAGTACGAAAGTGCATTCTGTTCCCCGATCGGCCGAAATCCCCGAAGTTGTTCCATTTTCGGGCCCGTCGGAACTTTTTGTCCCAAGTGTCCCAAAACTTTTTGTGCGAGATGTTCCAATTTCGGCCGAAACACCCGAACCGCGTACTTCGCACTTTCTTGTTCCAAATGTCCCAAATCAAAAAGTGCAAGTTGTTCCATTTTCGCCCGAACCGGCCGAGAGCCGCGTACTCCGGAAATTTTTGTCCCAAATGTCCCAAGTCCAAACTGGCCTCTTGTTCCATTTTCGGCCGAAACACCCGAACCGCGTCCTTCGCAACTTTCTCGTCCCAAATGTCCCAAAATGTATCTGTGCGTCTGTCTCCCTGTTTCGCCTGAATCGGCCGAGCCACGTGTTTCCACGCATTCGCGTCTCACATGTCCCAAGCATACCAAGTGTCACTTCGTGCTATTTTTTCCCGTTCTACTCGCCCGACCGTATCATGCTTATTCCCAAATTGAGTGGTTATGTATTTGAATGCGTCATTCATGGTCTTTTCTCTCTCCTAAACGGCTATATAACGAGCATTTCCCCCTTTGCGTTTTTCACACTGCTTCCATGCTATCTTTTGCTTGAACCTTGCAATTTGCAAACTTGCGCGCGTTCCCCTCCCTCTGTAATTTCCTTTCTGAGTCTAGGTTCGCGGCTCTGTCCTCCGAGATACTATCAATATGAAGATCAAATTTCAAGCAGGGACAGGAACAAATTTCTCCACTAGACTCTGCCATTTGCAATCATTGGGGACCAACGAAGCTCGTCATCTTGATGAAACTTCTGGTGATTTTTGGGCAAGAATGGCTGACGCAAACCCTACGCCGATGGTGCAGATGATTCACGATAGTGGTTTGGCTTTTGCTGGAGGTTTCCCAATCTCAGTACAGTGTGCACCTGATACCCGTGCTTTCATGCAGAGCTCACTTCCTACCCCGTTTCGAGTGAATTGACATAATATACATAGGGAACTCATCGCCAAATTGGATGCCTTGCCACCATTAACGCTGCCCTGAGAATTCCGGAGATGGATAATGCCATATTCGTTTCCCGAGATCAAGCACATTGCCCTTGTTTGACCAAGACAGTGACAAATATAAGGCACGAGTGGTGAAGTCCTGGCTAGAAGAACCCTACAGAAAGGAGCTTCTCGTCTGACTATCAAAACCCTCTTCCGAGCTTTCATTTATTTCAATGAAGAGTTGTCAGATTTCATAATCTTGTTAGCTCGGGTTATGGGTTTGCCCCTCTACCAACGAATTTAACTTCTGTATGTGCCCGCTCATCACCATGGTGTGCGAAGGGAACGCAAAATATCAATTGGGTTCTGGAAATCATAAGCATGAATTTGGCGGAGCAGCTAAATCCAATGTACAGCAAACGACCAGAAGTTCTACATGACTTCATATCTGATGTATACTCTGGTAGCATCAAGGCAGTGGTTCTGTTTCTCTTATATCGACGCACACAAAGATGATCCAGTATATGCTTACTGCCCGCAGTTCACCCTGGAGACCAACAATCGTAATTTCAGAAAAGGGTCAACGATGCTTTCACCATGTACGTGGTCAGACTGCTCGAGGGTGATACTTGCTAGAAGGTTTTCAGATGAATCCATGAACCTGATATCACAATATGGTGCTTATTTCATCCAATTCAGGAAATTTTCTTATATCAGGGCTTGCTGGCTATGAGAGCACTCCTCTGCGGATTCCCTGATGTTGCTGCAATGATAAAATGGCCTTGATAGAAGTATGCAGGCAGCTGAGACAAGTTACACAGAACTTGCAGAGATAAGAAGATTTACTGGCTTGCATTTCCCATCTCTCTGGGAAAACTACACTTGCAAAACAGCTCCTGGACGCATAGAACATAAAGAGAGCCCTTGTTCCTATCACTCGTTTCAGGAACTTTCTTCAAGCCAAGAACCTGTTTTGACCCAGTGAAGAACCTTTAATCTGAACGGAACATCAAGATAATCTACCATCACTAAGGCGACATACAGAAGACTACTAGGATGACTGTGCAGATGATTTTGAAGCCAGGAGAAGGCATTGTGGCAGGTTCTCCCTGCTAATTGATTCAAGAACTCGGTATGTACCAAGTTCCTGAAGGTCTCCAAGATGACAATTCTGATCTATACTCATGAGTACGACAATGTGATTAAGTACACCTCCTTTGGAGGACCTGGATTGGAACAGGAAAGAGAGGGATGATTTGGCTAAGATTCTTGCTCCAGTCTTAGTCAGGACTAAGGTCTTGGTTTGACAGGATGGTTCGAGAAGTCAGGAGGCATTCAGGAGAATCTTCTTCTAAGGATGCTTCGACTCCAAGAAGAGAAGCATCTATTCAAAGGTCAGAAACACCAGTGTCAAGACCCCTCCTGCTTCATCAATACAAGGACCTGCAGCTTCTACTCCTTCTCCATCCACTCAAGTGTACCAGAAGAAGCTCAAGGAGGTTAAGAAGGAGCCTGTGGAAAGTGACCTCAAAGAAAGCAGGCAGAGTTGCCTAATGGTACCTGAGAACATCATCCGTTCTTAGTAAAAGTGAAGAAAGCGAAATACCAACCTTGCAAATGCTCCTGAAGATCTACTCTGATAAAGATAAAGAAATCTAGAGCACTGTAGCTTCCAAGTGACATTGATTCTTCAGTCAACCAATTGCACCCGTCACTTGCCCCATCTCACTTCTCAGACCTCGAACTTCAACAGCTGTGCAGACCTTGAGCCATTCATGAGATCTCTTTCCTCTTGGTCCCCCTTGCCCCTCCTGCTGATTCCTCTTCCTCTTTTGCGTGGGTGCAACCTTTGGTTGACAAAAGGAAGAGGCAATCTTCTTCTAGAAGCTCAGGGACCAAATTTTGATGCTGTTGCAGCCCTTGTTGGGCACCTACTCCTTCTCGTGCATTAAGAAAGCCAGAACTACCTATCCAGAATAGTGTCAGATGCTCAAGGTTAGCAATTCCTGGAGATTGCCAAGCCTACCAGTAGACAAATCAGAATCAAACTTGCTGGCATTTGACTTAGAGCTTTCAAGAATCCCAATGGGGGAGTCTACTCCTGAAGGTGACCCCAATTCACAACCTCCAAGAAACAGTCACAAGAGTCATTGGAAGGGTAGAGAAAGGGCAGCAAACTATTGAACCAGTTCGAAGAACAGGGCCCAAATTCTCACAGGTTTCATCAAGTCCTCTTTTGTCTAAGGACCTAAGTCTTGGACCCTACCCCATTGACTACTCTTCCACCTCCTGTAATTCTAAGCCAAGATGAAGTGCAAAGTATCAAAGATATGCACAAGTATTCTATCTATGGCAGAGCTATTGAAGCCATGGTGGCTGACGTGCTTGTTGCTGGATTAAACTTCATCGACCTTACGACCCCCTCAAACTCCAAGCCAAAGGTGGTTTGAAATGATGCCAACTGAAGCTCTGCACCACTATCATCGTGTGCCAGGGCATAAAGATGCTGGAAAATCTGCAGCAGTTGCCTTGAAAACTATCCTTATCTAATTATGTCCAGCAGATGAGAACCAACTGTTGATGACAACAAGTCTTCTGATGATGCAAAGGACCCTGCTTCACCTACAGTCCATGGGTCCCACAGTGTACCCACTCAACAGACCACAGTCCTCCACCCTCACACCTTGGGATAATTGACAGAACAAAATTTGCAGAAGGGTAACATGGTTCGCATCAGAGACACTGGTGGTCTCTGCCACCACCCAAGATGTACACTGTCATCTTCAGGACGAGACCTCATAGGGATTCTTCTCCTTTCCGTGCAGGTTTTCAACCCTTCAATGTTAGAGCTATTGTCACATACCCTATAGCCTCTCCATTTGACAAATTCCATCTCCAAGGATCAACATGAAGTACATTTGCTCTACTACAATCGTGCCATAGAAGGGTAAGCAGACAAGGATTAGCATAACCCATGTCGAGTTTGATAATGAGATGGAGAAGTGTCTTGGATTTTGGACCCAGTCTATGACCAACACGTCTGCCCCTCGTACCTAGAGACATAAATGATCCGTTAACCCCAGTTCATACCAGTGGATTCTGAAGTAAGTGGTGTCACACATTAGTGACCATGCTCAAACAATGTACACCAATCTCCTGGTTCAAAATTTCTCTTATATGACCTTTCATTTTCTGTTTTCTTAGTAAGCCCATCGTCAACGCATTACAATTGGCAGTTCTTCAATCTATTCGAGTTTTTACCCAATAACCGGTTACACCCGTAGCCTCCATTATCACACCCTGATCATGTAAGCCTCCCTCACCAAATTACAACCTTCATCCTCACGCTCACCTTGTTCACCAGGAGTGAAGAACTGGGCTTAGCTTCTGAAAGAGTACAGAGATTGTGCCAAAGAAATGAATGACCCAGACCCAGCCCTTTCCATTCATTGTCTATCTACATCATCTGATGATCATATGGGTACGTCATGTGATGATTGATGGAGGTGCATTTGCATTAACTAGTTCATTAGTCATCCCTGATTGCATATTTCTCAAATATTACGAGTATACCTGAAAATGTATAACGATGCACAGGAACATCTGTGTCATGTTGTATTCATGAATCTAAAGAACGCTATTTACCTCCACACTTTGTGCACTGCCAATCCTGCATGTTTGCGTGGGTCAAACGCATCTTGTTCTAGAATTCACTGCAACTTATGTTTACATAGAGGGGTAATTCTGCAATCTATAACTTGTTGCTTGGTAGACTCATGGATCCATTTCATGGGTTGCATTTCCTTTCCTCACTCTACATCATTGTGTAAATTTTGAACATTGAAGGACAACACTTTCGTAATATCCAAGTTCCAACCATGACCCATCACCTTTCAAATACATGTAAATATGTTCATTTACCGACCCAATGATGTACCTCATACCGGTCAAGAGGATCTACTTCTTGTCACAACCAATGACCACTTGCACTTCTTACACCTACAGTCCTATTTGACCTACCAGTACAGTCATTGCTTTCACCGTACATACCTCCTCCACACCTACTACTGCAATAACCTCCACGACTGACCCATTAGCTTCCCAATCCATTAACACCACCTCCGCATCAACCTCTGACACATCGTCCGTACCATAGCTATCCACATACCAAACATTGATCCCTTGGAAGGTCACTTTTCAACGCCTCACTCTGGGGGAGTACCGCCTATATAGTGTCAACACCTTCCTTACTCCCACATAGAGTATGGAAGTCTTCTACCAACACCCTCATGCTATGATCACCATATAGGAGAACACCTCCTTTATGGTCCTCCTCATCTTTGTACTAGTCTCACCTATGGGGGACTTGATACTACCACCTACACACTTGAACCACCATTGCAAACCTCGCCCCATTTTCTCCACTGACTTCGAAAAACCCTCACCAATTGTTGTTCCACCCACACCTTCTTACACCGACTATGTGTGGAAGGGTTTTGGTTTTGGATTCTATGAGAAAGGTCACCATACCATTATTCCATGTACCACCTACAAACATAATGATCGTAGTGGTATCGGCTTCCCCGAACCTCCTACCAAGATAGGCCCACATTGAAGTCATTGGCAGACATCTAGCCCTTCTCCACCTTCTTCACCACCATCACCACCTCTCACTGATGGAGTCGATGGATCCTAGAATCTATCCCTCCTAACTTTTTTTTTCCATAAACACCATTTCCTTGGGGCCTCTGACTTATCAATGTACGAGGCGTAAGGCTTCCCTTCCACTCTTCCATTCCTGTATCTTGAGATGATCGACGATGACACACCAACTCGATTAATGTCATTCAAGGTCAGGATGAAGAATCCATACTCACCTACCTTGGTGCAGAAGACTCATATATTCATTGGTCATTACCCTCTTAGACATAAAACCATGTTGAATTAATCGACTATCGAGATCAACATTCATACTCAGGATGACCCACACATCCTAAAGATTGGACAATCTTTATATGCTGCTAAACAAGAAGCCATCACTTCTTTTCTCTGAGAGCATAACCATGCACTTTGCTTGGTCTTACGCAGACATGCCTAGTATTGACCCCATCATAGTGGTCCACAATATTGTGAACCATTCTTGATGCCAAAACCTATCAAACAAAAGTTGAGGAAAATGCACCCTCACATTACTCTTCTCGTCAAAGAAGAACTTCAACACCTTCTTTCCATTTCCTTCATTTTACCCATTGATTATCCTTGTTGGATTTCTAACATTGTCCCTATTACTAAAGTGACAGGGGGACTCCACATTTGTAAACAGACTTCCATGGGACCTCAACCTCAGCTTGCCTGAAAGCATGATTTTCCTCTTGCTTGGTATTGATCAACTGGTTGACATTACCGCTGGCCACAAGATGCTCTCCCTCATGGATGGTTTCTCAGGTTATAGCCCAAATTTTACTTTCCCCAAAAGATCAGCACAAGACAACATTCATTACCCCTTGGGGGACCTTATGCTATCGAGTCATGCCTTTTGGCCTTAAAAACGTTGGTGCTACATATCAGTGTGCGATGACTTACATCCTCCATGATATCATTCATCGCATATTGGAAGATTACATGTATGATCTCTTGGCCAAATCTAAATGCCATCGTGCTGAGAACCTCACTGTCCTCAAAACCATCTTTGATCCACCTCATTAATTATTACGTCCGAATTCAACCTACAAGAAGTGTGTCTTCGTGGTTCTCTCAAGAAAGATCCTAGGATTTATCATTTCCTTACGTGGTATAGAAGTTGAACCTGCTAAAGTCAAGGCCATTTTAAAAATTCATCCACTCTCGAACTTCAAACAACTTCGTAGCCTTCAAGGTAAATTACAATCCATTTTCTGTTTCATTTCACAATTATCAGATCGGTGTCAACCATTTCATCATCTTCTTAAGAAGGATGTCTCCTTTAAATGGGATGATGATTGTCACAAAGCTTTTGAGGCCCTAAAACAATACCTTCTCCAACCACCCATGTACTAATTCCACCTAAGGACGATCAACCCTTCTTTACCTATACATATCTAGCTACCAATCATCTCCTTGGAAGTCCATGCTCGCTCATCGCGATGAACAACATAGGGAGTAGGCTGGTTTATTACATAATCCATACTATTTAGGACGACGAAACCTGATACAACCATCCTAGATATCTTTGTCCTAGCCTTAGGTTTTGTTGCCACCAAACTCTGCTATTTCTTACTCAACCATAAAACCTATGGTGTGACCAACACTGACCCTTTACACTTCATGTATGCTAAACCTTATCAAAATCAATGTGCCACACGGTTGCTCATGATTTTAGCTAGATCTTGACCTCAACTTCATCCACCAAAAGTCCATTAAGGGCCAGGCTATCGCTGACCAATTGGCCGGATGCACCTATTTCCGGGGACCAACCCTCTAATTTTGACTTTTCTTGATAAGTCAATTACTACCCTTTCCCTAGATGAACCCCCTTACCAAATGACACTATTCTTCGATGGTTCCAAGTGTTAATGTCGGGGTGGAGCTAGTGTTATTCTTATTCCTCTTGAATGGATGAACCCATGCCTTTTTCTTTCAAATTCATACTTTGAATTTACCAATAATATTGTGGAGTATGAAGCACTCGTACTAGGTCTTCTAAGTTGCCTATGCCCTAGATGTCAAATCACTCCACATCTTTGGTAATTCACAATTGGTTATAAACCAAGTAAATGGTATGTACCAATGTTGTAACAAGATACTTCAAAATTATAAACATCATGTAGAAATAATTTTGACCACCTTTGATCATTACACCCTTCAAACCATCCCATGGTCAACCAAAAAAATTGTAGACACCATGGTCTACTTGGCTTCCCAAATACCTGCTTCCCCTATCCAATTCCAAAATATTTGTCACTGTATAACACCTCCATTTGCCTTCTTATTTACCTTGCGATGTTTACGTCCATTCGAACTTTCTACCCCTGACCTTGATTGACCTTTGGTATAAACAATTCTCTGACTACCTTTCACTCTCTATCTTACCTCCCGATCTCACCCGTAACAGACAACGTGCCTTCCTTAAGAAGGGTCTCCCATTTTGTTATCCTGGGGGGACTCCTCTCTATAAGCACGACTTTGATGGTATTCTCTTACGATGCCTCACAAGTTTTGAAATTCCTTATACCATTAAGGAGTCTCATGATGGGATATGTGGAGGTCACTTTAGTGGCCTTGTTGTTGCTAAGGGTATTCTTTATCTAGGCTATTATTGGCCGGCCCTTAACCATGATTGTTTCAACTATGTCAAATGCTACATGTAAATTTCCAACAACCTTCCAACCTTCATCATACACCTAGTCACGCCTTATAGGTCACCCGTGACCTTTGGCCCTTCTCTCAATGGGGTTTGGATCTTGTCAGAGATATCAACCCCCATTCTTCCCAACGCCATCAATGGATCATCACCACTACCAAAGACTACACAATGGGTTGAAGCCATACTACTCATCTCCATGAAAGCTGAGAAAATATGTGAGTTCATCAATCATCACATCATTTTTTACTTTGGTGTTCTTCATCACCTCATCACCTAAGTTTCTCGTCACGTTATTACCCGCAAACCAATGGTTAAGCCGAATCTACTAACAAAACCTTGAACAAAATTCTCATGAAAGTAGTTAATGATACTGGGAAGGATTGACATATGTACATTCCTTTTGCCTTGTGGGCATACCACACTAATATCTATACTTCCACTGCCGCCACACCCTTTTCTCTAGTCTATGGTACATAGGATGTTCTGCCTCTTGAAGTCTAGATTCCATCACTCCGCATTTCTCTCCATGACATGCTCAATGATGACGAATTTCGTCAGGACCATTTAACACAACTTGAGTTATTAGATGAACATCATCTTAATGCTCTTGACCGCCTTCAAGTTTACCAAAAACATATCAAACGTGCGTACGACAAATGTGTCCATGAATAAACCTTCCAAGTCAGTGACCTTGTCCTAAAATAAAATGAACATGCAACCAAATAAGAAAAAAGTAAACGGGAAAAATTTGCTCCTAATTGGCTTGGACCATACATTATGACCCATACTTACGGATCAGGTGCTTATCGTTTATCTTCACTCGATGGTAAACCCAAACCTGAGCCCCTTAATGCCTTGCATCTTTGACCATTCTACTATTGAATTTTAGTCCTACCTCACCTTTTACCTCTTTTTCATGCTCGTCCCTTGAGTGCTATCCACTACTTACATCTCACCAATGATTAAACAAGAATCATGTGTGTATCTATCACTTTTTTATCTTCTCTTAAATATGTGTACCACGGCGCTGTACATAGCATGATTCTCATGGATACTTTTTGTCTGCCTTAAGTTGAGATCCCATGGTCATTTCCCCTTGCTTGCTAAACAAGAATCCTATTTTTCACCTTGGTCTTGTCCATGACTGCAATGCCCCCACATGGGACCCAAATCCTTGAGTCAAAATTTTAATAAAAATATGACTCCCTCAAAAGGGCATCTTCCTCTCGACAATCATTTCTATAAATAAAATGCTCCCTCGAAGGACAGCTATCTAAAGCTCTTTCAAAAAAAAAGAAAAAAAGAAAAGAAAAACGAGTGAGAGAATCTAAAGCTTCCTGCATCGATCAGCTTCACGAAGACCTCAAGGAGTTAATTTCCCCATCCCATTTAGACTTCACGCATCAATCAGTCTATCTCAAATATCAAGTCAAATAATAATTTTTTTTTGTCATGGACTTGCCCATTATGACCTTGGATCTCTTGCCTAAAGAGCATGCTACCTCATACCATATTGAAATTTACCACCTTTCACCCCTCTCACCATTCACACTCCCATTTCCTACAGCCTCAAGGGACCTCTTGGAAATCATGACACTTGGTGATCACGTGACTACTTTTCACCCTTAGAACAATCAATCATGTAATGTATTTAGGGTCTCACGTTCATCACCTCCTCCATGGTATGACCTACTCGGTATGATCCTAACCAATCAAGCGGATTTCTTGCCCCCTCTTATATTTTAACCTTCTTTATTACGTATTGATTACCTTATATAGGACTTGGTTCTCGACGCTTACCTTTGGGTTAATCTTCTTCTTCTACCATAATCAAAATCACCTATACCAAGTTACCCACAACTCACCCAAACCTAACAGAACTAAACCCAAATCATGCTTATGACCTACCATCTCATTCTCATATCTCCTCATATTCTTCCCTAGCTTATGGGAGAACTACATCAGTCTGAGGTCCCTTTTCACCGGGACTATGTAGGTAGCACTCTGAGGGCATGGGGCCCTTAGAGTTTAGCTTGACAACTCTCTACCCTAACCAATTCATCTTTCATCTTCCTAAATTACATTCTACCCCACTTAGTTCCCTTTTTATGTCAACAATTAGAAATTAAACCAAACAAACAACAAGTTGCTTAACATTTTTATCATCATCACAACATATGTTTATTACAACTACCATTTCTCTACCATCATCATGCATGTATTGTAAAGAATCTTAAACATGACCCATCCCATACTTCATTACACAAATTAATGAATCACAACTTAAACCAACATGACTCAATCCATGCCCAAGAACTGACTCGATCCATACCTAAACCAATCTGACTCGATCGATGCCTAAACCAACCTGACTCAATCCATGCCTAAGACCTGACTCAATCCATACCTAAACCAACCTGACTCGATCAATGCCTAAACCAACCTGACTCAATCCATGCCTAAGACCTGACTCGATCCATGCCTAAACCAACCTGAATCAATCCATGCCTAAGACTTGACTCAATCCATGCCTAAACCAACATGACTTGATCCATGCCTAAACCGACCTAACTTGATCTATGCCTAAACTGACTTGACTCAATCCATGCCTAAACCGACCTGACTTGATCCATACCTAAACCGACCTAACCCCATCATGCCTCACTCACCTAAGTTTCCTTTCATATCCCACCAAAAAATTAAAATTCCCATAAAACACCAACAAATCATCAGAATCTCATCCCTCTCATCATAGAAATACATATGTGTGGCTCAATACAATATTTAGGGATATCTAATCATGTGCATCTCTCAAAATTATCGGCACGTAGGCCGATACTCAATACAAAATGTCATTGACGTGCAGGCCGGTATCATACACAATAAAACAATAAAATACTACAAAATCTCTTGGCCACGCTGGCCAGTATATGTCCAATAATACCAAACTCTCGTACATCCTCACTACCTTTGGCACGTAGGCCGATATATATCAAAAAATGATTACAATACATAAAAAATATAGGGATGGGCATCAAGCTTCACCCTGCCAGACATCCTCCATGTCGGTCTCTCTAGTCTCTTCCTTGGCCCTTGTCTGGTGGCCTACTAACATCTCCCCACTCATCATAGGTGGTGGCTGGGTCCCTGCTAGTACATCACCTGGAACTGGTCTTCGTGAGCTGGTGGCCTCTCCCTGATCCTATCTCAGAGCTAGATGGCCTCTTGTGCTCTCTACACCCTGAGTCTGAGATCTAGTCATCTCACTCGAGACCTGTTGTGCCTTGTACTCTCCATAGGATAGAAAATATATCCCGACTACCATCAATTGATCCTAGTAGTATCTCACCTCACCTAGGGCATCCCGTAACCTAGCTATGGGTATGGTCTATGGTGTCCCCATAGGCCTCGACCCCTGTACCTATCTTGCAAGATCCGGTCCTACCCCTACCTATGAATTGGGACCCTGTCCCAGTGCATGTGGAGGTGCCATCGACCTCACACCCTATGCCTATACCTACACCTGTAATGCCTCAATCTATGCCTATGCCATGGTGAACTGGCCCTACAACCCTGTCACTTGTGCCTGTAAGGAAGCTACCCGACCATCATCCCCATCTCCATCTCCATCCCCACCCTGGGCCATCTGGGCCTGAAGATTGGCCACTGTGCATGTAACTCAGCCACCTCCCCATCTGAACTGGCTAGTTGTCCCTACACCATACCCAACTAGGTAATCAGGGTCGCCACCTACCCCTATATGACATTCCTCTACATCGTGATGGTGGCTAAATCCAGCTACCCTGACCTGAGTGGTACTGCTCATAAATGAGCTACCCACCATTGTTTGTATCTATATACAACCTCGACATCATCAATCCACTAGTCTACCACCTGCTCCTCCTACCTTGTGGGAACTGTCGGATGTGGTAGAGGCAATGGCCTCTCCACGTCATCTATCCTATAGTGCGGGAGGGGTGGAGGTATGTCCTGTGGCAGTCCAAACTACTGTCTATCCCTATCCACTTGGATCATCTCGTGCTCCCTGACACGATGCCCCATTATCCATCTCAATAATTAAAGACCATCTAACTCATCATGCATACGCCTGAAAGAGGGATAACCCATATACGATCTTCATATGATGTCCACTCCAGAAAACCCCTCCAATAAACACCTGTAATGGGCTACATCATGTGTAGCCCTATCTAATCACCACTTCCCAATCACAAGTACCCACCGCCTATACCACACCCACACTAATCTTGGCAGAAATGCATCTGCTCGGGGCATACCTACTGGCTGTACACAAACTATGTGCTCATCAGCCCTATAGTGTAGTAAACATGTGTAACATAGGCTGAACCTACAAAGACGCCCATACGCCCACAACTCTTTATATAGCTGCACTAGGAATGCTAACACCCAGGCAAAGTGGGTCTGATCTATCATCATGTCATGAAGTACCCCCATCAATGAGTGGGTAAATCTCCCTCCCTCTGCATCAGGCAGTGTGAAACAATGCATTGCCTCTATCAGTAAAACAATGAGCCTCATCTCCTCTAGATGGGCTTGATACATCCCTCCATAACTCAGATTGGCATTATGGAATGTCATGTCTACCAATCCCTCTCTAAAAACTGTCAGCATCAACTCCTCTGAGGCCTCGGAGGAGATCAAATACACCTGCGTCCCTAGTATTGGTAGTCACAAGATCCTAAACACATCCTCCAGGGTGACTGTCAGCTCACCTACTAGTAGGTGGAACATGTTGGTCGCTGAATCCCATCTATTGATGAGAGTGACCATCAGACTCACCTATTGGATCGTATGATGATAGAGCTAGACCCCACTCAGGCCCACCTCCTCCATGTGCTGCCACTCCTCAGCGGTCGCCGTGCCTCACACTCTAAAGAGTAGGGGTGGCACCTTGTCTCTCATCTGAAGCTGATCTCTCCCCTACATCCAATACAAAAAAAATAAACCACATTCATCATACCCATACTCAACCCATTAGCATTTCCTCAAATCCATTTCCCCCCCACCTATACTAGGTTTCACCAATGCACCCTATTCTACCCTTCCCTATCTCACCCACTCGACTTAGGCTCCCTTTCAGCCCCTTTTTCTCCAACACTCGATCGGTGCCAGTTATCTCTAACTGACCCCTGTCACCCCTAAATTAGCATCAGTCACCTGTTTCATGACTGATCCTGGTTTGACCCTACTGACATCAACTAAACCTGACTGACGCCGGTCACTATCGTGGCCAATAGTTGCGACCCCCAAAACCCTCCCCTCTCAAAAAATTCCCTCTCTTGCCTCTTCTACCCACACATTCTCACCTACACCCCCACTTAACCAAATCCTACCCCCTATTCTCCCACTTACCTCTTTCCCCACTCCCGTTTTACCCAATTTAACCTCCCACATTTCAAATTTCATCCCCCCCACAAAAACAAAAACAACAACACCAATTTGTCAAACCCCACCTTACCAACTAATCTACCTCACAACAACACAACAAGGGTTTTAAGCTTACCTCATCATACTACCGTTGTGGTGGTGGTACATCTGGCCACTGCACTGGTGGCCCACCCAATCCCTCTTCGACCTCTACCATCACTATTCACTACTCGCGCCTCTAACCAATCAAATCTCATAATATGATCCCATGGACCCGCCTCTCAACTACTAATCACCCACCGTTTGGCTCACCAACTCAACTCTCCATTCTGTCCCAACACTTTTCCACCTTTTTCTCTCTCTCGTGTCATTTTCCAAATTCGTAGGAAGACAAATGATTTGCAAAACATGTGGATTTTTCATTTTTATAATAAACCCGACTTAATCGATGCCAATTTTACCTTCACTGACATCAGTCACATGGCCTACTTTACCGTGGTCAGTTACCCTATGCTAGCATCGGTTACCCTTGACTGGCATCGGTCATCCTCTCTTCCACATGGCCCACAATTTCACCCTATTACCCTACCCATCACTCTTTTTACCCCACCCACCCTTTACCCTGACCATTTCCCTCACCCTCTTGACCTAATCATTTACTACCTACCCTCATCCTCATTTAGGGACTTGTTATTTTACCCATACCTCAGCTCTATCAATGTCGTGACCTAGATTTTTGGACCTAAAACATCGCTAGTGACCTTTGACCTCATGTGTTCGCTATACCTTGCGGCATTGTTACCTGTGTTGATTGACCTAATGACCTTACCTTGCCTCTTACCATGACCATTTATCCTAACCCTACCTTTGGTGTACTAGAACACACCTAAATGTTCTTGCACCTGACCTGCGTCATGTTTCTTGACCATATCCTATACCTTGGATACCGGAATCACCTCAATGATAAACCTATCGACCTTAAACAATGTAGAGTTTTCCTGCTCTTCAACCTAGTATCGTGCCACAATTTATAAGAGTGTGTGCATTTTCCTGTTACTACCTTTGACCCTGACCCATTACCTCGATTACCTGAGTAGATCATTTTTCTTTCTCCCCCATTACCCATGTTCTTCTTCATTCCATTCACCTTTTATCAAACCACTCACCGCTTCTGCCCTTTACCTCGTCAGTTCCTGGTTTTAGGGGGATCACCTTCACCCACACATGGGGCAACCACATCTTATTTTTGTCAGCGTCACTTACCAATACAAGCAATGCAACAAAATGGGGCAAAATGTAGACACTAAAATAAAGTCACACTCCCCTTGGTCCCCCGTCAAATAAATACCTTGAACACATCCACCTAGCCATGGCCCTCTTCACCCCACTATAATATTAATTTAATTCATTTGATTAAATTAATTCATTATCCTCACCTTATTTATTATTTAAGTATCCTAATTGGGATAATGCCTACATATCCACCTGACCTAGACACCTCATTGAGCCACCTCACCCTAAGACCTATTCTTAGTAAGTTTCCATAACTAATTAAGACCTACCCAAACCCTAAAAATCAATGCCTACATTCCCTCTAACCACATTACCGCATGCTAGAAGGAAGCTTCCAGTATGATTTGTGGGTTAAATGAAATGAAATCCCATAAAATCAAGGGGATCTACCTAGTTTAGTAAACCAAGGACATCCCACCCTAACCAACGCCGACTACCCTTAACTGCTGTCGGTTAAGCTAGAACGACTGTTGGTTACCTTTTAACTCTCAAAACAACCTTATTTTGAGGTTGGCACATTTTTTTGGGAGGTTGGGACATTTTTGAGAGAGAGAGGCATCTTCTAAGAACAAATGATGAAACCAGAGCTACATGCAATAAGAACTAGCTTTTGTACCACCATCAAAACACCCATAGCCAACACCATTAGCAATCACACAGCCACCTACCTTCACGAGAGCATCCGGGGAAGCGCCAACATTATACCAAGTTCATTAGATCACCCATCATTATCAACTAGGAATTAAGCTCATACAAGCAGTAAGTTTGTTAACTTGCATTGGTTCCTTGTCATCAGATCCTTTTACATTTGTTATTAGTTTCTTCTTTCATTTCCATTCCCCACCCTTTTACCTCCATGCAAAATTGACCATCCTTTTGTCCACACACTTACACTGCCCATACCTAGACCTCTATCATTCATGTGCATATTCAGGATCCACATGAAGCTTGCCATTGCCCTTCCACCTTCATCTAATCCCAGATCTATCACCCAACCAAGTCTTATTGAGTTTCTTGTACCTTGACCATACCGAGGCCGGTCACCCATAACCATCGCTGGTCAACCTAAACTGACATCGGTCTCTATGTCTTTTATCAAAAACTCAGATCAGAGCCTAAAACCACCACCAAATACCCTAAACTGACCAGAATTTGACCCTGATCAATAATAGTATCCTGACAGTAACCTTGACCTTTAGATTCAATCATAGCTTAGCCTATTGTGAACAAATGTTCTTATTGTAAGTGAATGAGATACCTAAATCATTTTAACTACATTAGGATTTACTTTATTACCAGCATTAAGTCGTTTTAAATAGTGTATTGACAGCCGTCTAGGAAGTATCACACTTCTCGGATCTAGCACACTCTAGGCAGTCCACTGCATATATTGTTTAACTTTTATTCAGTGGTCTTGTGTTCCATTTTAGGTAGTTCCTCCAAGCAAAAAGGAAGTTCTCACAATCAGCTGTGGATTCTAAAGTCATACGCGCACAATAGCCTATCAACCAGCATCTTCAACAGGTATTCCTCCTACGCCCATTACCCTATCAGTTTTGTCATTTTCTAAGAAATGTTTAAGAATCAGGTGAAACACCCACACTTTGGGAAAAGTTCCATGTTATGCAATCACACTGAAAGTTTCAATCTATCAAGTTGCAAACAATCAGGGGTGATGTGATTACACATCAACACTTCCTTTCCCAACAATTTTTCATGGCTCATCATCGCCAAGATATACATGCCCAAAAATCCTGTAAACATCATCTTGAAAATATTGTCTATGAGGAGTTGAATGAAATGAAGCACTAGAATCTAAAACCTAGTATTTTAATTTACTATCCAAATAAAGAATAAGAGCATCTTGTAACACATGACCTGCTACATTTTCCTCTTTATTACCTTCTTGTTGATCTTTCCTTGATTTTAAAGACCAATAATATTTCTTTCCATGTCCTGCTTTTCCACAATTATAGCATACCATCCTACTTTTGGATTTAGATATTCCCTCCTTAGACCTTCCATGGCGTCCAAGAATTTTTCCTTTTCCCTTTTTCCTTCCCCTCTTATCTACACTCAAAGCATTATCAGATGACTCACCTATGATTTTTATTTTTATCTCTTTACTAAGAATCACACCAATAACATCATCAAACTATGGTCTTTGGTTTGTTTTTTTCCATCACCAACTATGGTGGTTGGTGGCAATGGAGATTGAGCGGGAATTTCGGAGTTAATGCAATTAAGGAACTCGGTTTCCGAGCGTGGATTGCTCGGGAAGGCATGCAAAATGGAAAACTAGTTAGTTGTTTGGTTTTCCATACGCTCCGGTTTTCTCTCTGTTTGATCACTGGTTCTTCGAACCAGTCTACTTGGTGTTGCATGGCAACTATGAGAATAACTAGCTCTTTTCTCTATCGAGGAAAGTTTATAAGGCATGGAAATAACAAATTATTGTTGTTGAATCTAACGTGGAAGAAGAGAAGAAGGCTCGAGCTCTTTCAGAGGTCTTCTTCGGATTTTTAAGCGACCTTACCAGGCATGTTAGGCCCTAAATTTTAAAAATCTTGCTTTCCTTCAAATGATTTCATTAGAACAACTCTGTTCAGATGATTTTTGGTCTAGTTGATTTTTATGGTAGCATTGTATGAATTAGTTTGCTATATCTTCATGATGGTTCGATTATTCAGTCGAACCCTTGCAGGGTGTACATTTTTTTTCGTACAGTTGAATTATCTTGCTGTGTTTTACATTTCGGTTAGATTTCGTAGAAATGCTTGCAAGGATAATGTACGAATTTTACTCTATTGGAGTCCATGAAAAGTTTTCTTTATTGATATCGACTTCTGTAGAAGCCTTGCTGTTTACACTTGTTGAAACTGATACTGTTGGAATTCTTGAAATGATAGTATGTTTTGGCTTCTGTAGAAGTTTAGTCGTGAATGCTATATGTTTTTGATATTGTTGGAATCCTTGAATAGATAGTATTTTTGACTTCTGTAGAAGTTTAATTGAGAATACTAAATGGGTTCGACTCCTTTTTGAATCCTTGAAGCGTATATTATGTTTTTCTCTTCTGTGTAAGCTCGGTTATGAATACGGTCAGTATTGACTCAGTGAGAGTCCTTGAAATGTATCTAATATTTCAAACTTCTGTCAAGCTTGGTTAGGAATGTTGTTGTTTTGTTAAGAATACTAAATGATATTGACTTTGATGGAGTCATTGAAAGGTAATTTATGTTGTAACTTCTGTAGAAGTTTGCTATGAGTACTTTTAGGATTCTTGAATTGTTGTCATATGAATTCAACTTCAATTTAAACCTTGATTATAAGTATTGGTTGGATTTGGCACTGTTGGAATCCATGATATGCTGCGTGTTGGTTCGTTTCTCGATTTCAGCCCTCACTAATCATGCATATCATTGTGATTCTTTCTTATTATTGTTGTGTTATGTTCAGTTCGATTCTAAGGAATTAAAGGTTGGGGTTTCTTTATCAACTCGACTTTGTTGATACCCTGTTATATTTTTGTAGTAATTTTACTCAAATGAAACCTTGAGGAAAATTTATGGGTATGGAACTTGGCTCCTGTGAGGACCTGGTTGTGATTGTTCTTCTTGAAAACGACTTCTAATTTACACCCATGTTGTATAATCGTAGGGATTTACTTAGTTGAATGAAGCTGTGCATATTGTGTTTCGACTCTGCGTGAATGTCACTGTATTTCATATGGAAATGTTAATTATTTTAATGTGATATTTTTTCAAGTTTGACTGAAACAAAGAGCTCTTAACTGTGCCATGATAGGCGATGGCGTTGGATATTTTTCATGTTTGTTGAATAATATGGAAAGTTTTATTGAGCCTATTGGAGTTGGAGTATTTATTAATGCTTGTTGTGTGAAGTCTTGAATCGTTTAGTAGCTACAGGTGATTTTTTTTTATTTAGATGGAACTGTAGTTCTTCTGGTAATCCCGACTGTTTAGTCGCAGGCGTAAATAAATATGTCTAAAACTAAAGGAGTCGGTAAAGTCTAGAATGTTATTGATTTAGGATTCTGATGGACCCTGTTATTTCTTCTTGACTGTAATTTATATGTTGATGTATATGGCAAATGGAATAGGAAAAATTCTCTCTCTCCTAGACAGGAAAACTTGTGTGCTTTCTTCTTGCATCCTTTTGCGATCTCTATGGTAGGGGCATAACAAGAATAAACTGAGTTATTGTATGGAGAAACTGGTATAAAATGTGTGTTGATGTATAAATGGGTATACTTGTCAATACCATTGAAATGTGTTATGATGATAAAAGAATTAAGACAGTGAGCTTGTTGAATGTTTTAATTTCCTTGAGAAATTGTTAAAAACAATTTTGTAGGAGTTTTGCTGTCTTAGATTGGTTGTATTCATTTGTTCTTAGTCTCTAACATATAAGATGAATAGCCTGACTTATGTTTGGAATTTGAATAAATGATTTCATTTAAACAGGTTGTTTAATGAGAACAATTGGTGGATTGCAATTGTTTTAAGAATTAGTGCTTATCATGCTCAGTTCACCGAACTGACCCGTGTTGACAATTTTTGTAGATGGTTGCCGTAAGTGGTAAAGGCATGCAGATCTAATATGATGATCAGATCATTTAATTTGGTTTTATGATGAATTTCAATTTGATTCTCTAAATGTACTACTTGAAGAACGATGTTCTTTTGCTGTTGAGTATTTTATCCAATATGCTGAATGCATAAAATGTATTTGTATAGCTTAGAAATGTATGGAATGAGGTATTTGTTACTTATGTGTTGCATTCGTATCATGAGGGATTGATCTTCTTCGGTTCGAATGCTTTTAAGAGCATTGTTATTATTGTATATCTTGGAGACATTTGTGATTATCTAAGTAAGATGTGCAAGGTTATGTGACTGAATACTTATGATTGTTTAGTAGTTCTATTATGATCTATTTAAAGCTAATTGTAATTTAGATCACCGATTTTTGAGAAGCTAAGGTTAAAATAAACCCTTTCAGGAAGCTGAACGGGAAGAGTAATCTGTTACTCTCTAACCTTGATCTAAGTCAAGACAACATACTGAATGTTTTTAAAATCACTATATCTTAACACTAATAAGAAAGATATATTTTAGTTTTAAAGATCTGTGATAAACCCAAAAAGGGATAAGTTAGCAATCTTATGAGAAGACTTGGGGTTACTACCCAATTTCGTAGATTAGGATTATTGTGAAACAATGATCTCCTTGTTGAGACCTTAATCTTATTAAACTTCTCTTTGTGGATTGGGTATTAATAAGAAAGGAAATTTTAAGATGAGGAACCCAGGGGTTGGGAAAAGACTACCCTAAAAAGGAGTGTCTTAGAGTATAATTTAAACTCCACATAAGTAACAGCTTAAAGTTTAGTAGATCTTATCGAGGCAGATTTGAAGGTTGATGGCACAAGTCGATTGCAGGGTTGTACCTTCGAGAAGATTAGGATCTTCTCGAAGATACAACAATGCAGGTGACTTATGGCGACACCCTTTGCATTAATCATCAAGATTTACTCCTTAAACTCAAACAAGTTTTTACTCCGGGACTGGTTACCAACATGGTCATGTTATGAGGCTACCCCTGGAGACTCGGGGTACCTTGACACATAGGGTTAACTAGGGTTGACCCAGTATGTTAGAGTATCCCTAGTTCTCGAGAGCATCCTTATAACGTTACCATATTATTAATCCGTTTCTGAGTGAATAAATTAGGGCAGGAGAGACTGACAGAAGTCAGTATAAGACATTCTACATAACAAAGGAATGGGGTGAAGGATGTATTCCAGATTGATGAGTATGCCGTCAAGGAATACGAGACATAAGCATTATGTTTCAAATCTTTGGCAAAAGTATCGCAAGCTGCTGATTGCGTTGTCCTATGTCACCTAGTCTAAGGGACGAGATGCCAATGAATAATGGTAACAATTATTCAGATAGGTTCCTTGGACAGAGCATTCTGAATCCCAGATTAGGGAAGAGAACCGCAAGAGTGATGTGTTAAAATAAAAACGCCAACTCTTGATACTCATGAATAGATCGGTAGATTACCGAGTCATGGAATGAATAGATCAGAGGTACTCCGAGTCATTACAACTGCATATGGTTATCTGTTATAAGAATGGTTTTTTTGATTTGTGAGTTCTAAATTATGTATTTAGAACCAGGAAGCATTTATCAAAAAAAATAAATTTACTTGTTCTAATGTATAAAAATGAGGATGTTACATCTTGGTATCAGAGCTGAAGGTTGCAGCTCTTGGACCTATTGTGTCCATAATCTGATAAAAACCTAAATTTTCTTGTAACAGAAAATGGTTAGAACAAGGGGGAATGTTGCAAATAATGCTCCACCTGAAGGAGGGGCAGCAACAACCCAAAAGCTTGATGAGATCCTTGCTGCCCTGTTGGACACAAGAGATCGTTTAGTTGTACTTGGATAGCAAGTAATGGGAAATAAGGAGGAAGATGAAGCTGGTAATAACAATCAGCAACCTCCTGAGGACAACCCCGATATGGGTGTTGATATTAATGCTAGAAATGCACCTGTCCAACCAAAAAACAAAAAGGCCAGGTTAGCAGTAGAACTCATTAATGATATAAAAAGGATAAGCCCACCTAAATATGATGGCACCACATTAGGTGATGGAGCTGAGAACTGGCTCAATGAAATGGAGAAGTACTTTGCAATAAGAAACTTCTCAGAGGAAACCAAAGCTATTTTGGGAGCCTATCAGCTTTCTCACGAAGCATCTTCGTGGTGGGATAACCGTAAAGTTGAGCTAAATATTGATGAGACAAATATTACTTGGGATTAATTTAAGGGCTATTTTAGGCAATATTGACTGCCCACAACTTTTCTATGATAAGAAAATGACAGAATTCCAGAACTTAGCTCAAGGGAAGCTAACGGTAACTGAATACTGGGAGTGGTTTACAAAACTCCTCAAGTATGTACCACAGTATCAAACTGACGAGAAGTTCAGATTAAGGAAATTCATCATGGGATTAAATCCTGTGATAGGGGGAGAGGTTGATGTTCACAGTCCAACCACTATGGAAAGAGTTGTTGAAAAGGCCATAAGACAAAAACAAAAATTAAAGGTTAATTCTTCTCATAAAGAGGAAGTGTGGACGAAGATTGCAAACCCTTCTTCAACTTCACTTGCGCCCAAAAAGGGACCATGGAAAAAGTTTGGAAACAGAAGTAAGTTTCCAGGGGATAATAGTAAGAAACCAGTAGCGAATAAGCCTACTGGAAATGTAAGGGATAATTTTGCCAAAAAATATAACAATGGGCAGAAGCCCTATGGAGGAAAATGTGATAATTACAAGGCTGGAGGCAATTTTGAGCCTAAAAAGGGACCTAGTAGGAGGCTGCTACAATTGTGGTAAATACCACTACACAAATCAGTGCCCTTTGAAGAAGGATGATTGTATTCAACAGCATAAGATACATGCTGCAGTAGCAGACAAGCAAACTGAAAATCAGGTGACACCTATAGAAGTTCCAGGTAAGTTATTTGGCATACCTGTCACTATTCTTTTTGATACAGGAGCTACTGAATGTTTTATTTCTAGTAAACTTACTTATAATCTTAAGAGAAAAGCTGGAAAAATGGATAAATCTTGGACTGTACAGTATGGTAATAACTCTGTTCATACAGTGAGTATGTGTCTTTTTGGGGCAGTCCTTGACTTACCTAACTTTTCCACGGAAGTTGACCTCTATGTTACACCTTTGGGATCTTACGATATTGTCATTGGTGTCAATTGGTTAGCTAAACATAAAGCAAAAGTAGACTGCGATGAAAAGAATATAAAATGTTTAGATGATCGGCTGGAATCAACAGAGATTCAAGGTGTGAAACGGGAAATTTCAGTTAGAAAACTGTCAGCTATGCAGCTTAAAAAGGCTAAAAACAAAGGATGTACCCTTTATGTAGTAAAGATATCTGAATTTTCAAAAGAAGATGGTGATTCCATGAAATGATTTCCTCTGTTACAAAGTTTCAGGGATGTTTTTTCGGAGTAATTACCAGGTTTACCACCCAAGAGAGAATTTGAATTCACCATTGAAATCAAACCAGGAACGGAACCTATTTCCAAAGCACCTTATCGGATGACTACTACATAGTTAGTCAAGCTTAAGGCACAATTGCAAGAACTTTTTTCGAAAGCTTTGATTAGACCAAGTGTTTCACCTTGGGGAGCACTAGTAATATTTGTGAAAAAGAAGGATGGAACACTTAGGCTGTGTATTGATTATCGGATGTTGAACAAAGCAACAATAAAGAACAGATACCCACTTCCAAGGATCGACGATCTATTTGATCAGATACGTGGGGCAGTGGTTTATTCTAAGATAGATCTTTGATCTGGTTATCATCAGTTAAGGATTAGAGAAGAAGATATTCATAAAACAACTTTCCGAACAAGGTACGGACATTATGAATTCACGGTTCTACCCTTTGGATTAACTAGTGCACCCGCAGACTTTTATGAACTTAATGAATAATATCTTTCAAGAATATTTGGAAAATTTTTTACTTGTATTCTTGGACGATATTATCATTTATTCTAAAAGTGTTGAGGAGCACGATGACCATTTGAAGATAGTTTTCGGAATTTTGAGAAAAAGAAAGTTGTATGGTAAGTTATCCAAATGTTCTTTCTTTGATTCAGAAGTTCACTATTTGGGTCATGTCATTAGTAAAGAAGGAATTGCTGTAGATCCTTCAAAAATAGTGGCAATAACTGAGTGGCCTACACCCAAGAATGTGCACGAAGTAAGAAGCTTCATGGGTCTTGCTAGTTATTATAGAAAATTTGTTAAGGATTTTTCTAAAGTAGCTGCACTGATAACTTCATTGCAGAAGAAGGATAAGAAATTTATTTGGAATGATAAGTGCAAAATGGCTTTCAAAAGTTTGAAAATCCAGTTGACTTTCACACCTATATTAGCTGTACCAGACCCCAATGAGAGCTTTACTGTTGTAACGGATGCTTCTGGGGAAGGCCTTGGAGGTGTTTTGTTTCAAAATGATCAAGTCATAGCATATGAAAGTAGAAAACTTAAGTTACATGAGCTGAATTATGCTCCTCATGATTTGGAGTTTACTACCATTGTTCATAGCGCTTCAAGTCTGGAGACACTATTTAGTTGGGAAACATTTTGAGTTGAAAACTGATCACTTAGGACTGAAATATATTTTCACCCAGCCTAATCTAAATGCCAGATAGAGAAGGTGGTTAGAGTTTTTATCCCAATATGATTTTGATATTAGCTACATCAAAGGGAAAGAGAATAGAGTAGCAGATGCTCTAAGTCGTAGGAGGCACATTTCTGCTCTTATAACATTAAAAACTCAGTTTAAGGATGAGGTAAAAAGTGCCTCAGAATCTGATATATACTTTCAGCAAGTAAAAGCAGCGCTTGCTGCCGAACCTAATGATGAAAGGTATAAGGGCTTTCATTTTGATAATGAAGGAATCTTACGTTATGAAAACAGGGTATACATACCTATGCTGAACGATTTGAGAAAAAAGTTATTAGTTGAATTTCATAATTCACCTTTCGCTGGACACTCGAGTATCACAAAAATGCTTGCTGATCTGAAACAACAATACTTTTGGAAAGGTATGAAAAAGGATGTCATTGATTTTGTGACTCATTGTCTGGAATGTCAACGGGTTAAGGCAGAAACACATGCACCCTGCTGGACTATTATATCCTCATAGCATACTGTAGTACAAATGGCAAGTAGTAAGCATGGACTTTGTACAAGGGTTACCTATGTCTAGGAATAAACATGATGTTATCCTGGTAGTTGTAGATAAACTAACTAAGGTAGCTCATTTCATTGCTGGAAATATAAAGGATGATTCACCAGTGCTGGCCAAAAGATTCGTACACGAAATTTTCAAATTGCATGGTGTACCAGAATTGATTATATCTGACAGGGATCCTAGAATGACGTCAATATTTTGGAAAACGCTTAATACAACTCTTGGAATGAAACTAAAATTTAGTTCTGCATATCATCTAGAAACGGATGGATAAAATGAGAGAGTAAATCAAGTGTTGGAAGACATGTTGCGAATGTATTGTATGGATCAACAGTATAAATGGGAAGAGTATCTTCCATTAGTTGAATTTGCATACAACAATACTTATCACTCATCTCTTAAAATGACACCATTTGAAGCACTTTATGGAAGGAAGTGCAGAACCCCTGTTAGCTGGGATAGTGTTGAGGATAGAGTGGTAATTGGACTAGAGATCCTCACTGAAATGGAATAGCAAGTAAAGTTAATTCGTCAACGATTAAAGGAAGCAGCAAATAGGTAGAAGAGCTATGCTGACCTTAAGCGGGTTGATCAAAGGTTTGAGCTTGGTGAGAAGGTTTTTCTTCGTGTTAAACCCAGAAAGAGTTCAATAACTTTTGGCAAGGCTGCCAAGTTGTCACCTCGTTTCGTGGAACCTTTCGAAATTGTCGAAATAATCAATCCTGTAGCTTATCAATTAGCATTACCACCTGCTTTGTCTCGCATGCATGATGTTTTCCATATTTCTTTGCTTAAGAAATACGTTTCAGATTTGTCACATGTCTTAAATTGGAATTCCTTGCAGGTCCAAGACCCAGGAATAATCTTGGTTAAACCCACACGAGTGCTGGAAACTCACCAATTGCATTTGAGAAATCGTGAAATACAACAATGTAAGGTCCAGTGGGACCAGTTTAACGAAGAAAGTGCAACTTGGGAAAATCTGGAAGAAATGAAAATTGCTTTTCCTTTTCTTTTTCAACAGAATGAAATCTGTTGACAAATTTTTTTTTTATGAACTTATTTTTCATGTTGATATGAAAGCCAGATTGAGGCAAACATTATTCAGGCTGAATAAAATGTATCGTGACATTGATTTCTGGAACTATTCAAGTTGGAAATAGTCACATTGTTTTGTGAACTAATAAATTGGTTGACCTAAAGGTTAATCAAATATGTAATCATCGAGACGATGAATCTTTTAGGAGGGAAGCATGTAACACTCTGAACTATTGTTACTTCCTCCTGAGCATTCAAGTGTTGATATATGATTTCTTCTGTAAAAAGGATGTGTTCCTTTGATTGTGAAGTCATGCTTGATATGGATTGTATCTTCTTTGCTCTTGAAGATCTTTGACTGAGCCAGGATATGCTTGGACTCTTTTATTTCTTTCATTTTTGCACCTGAGTTTAATCTGATTTCAGAATGAATTGTGGATTTACCCGTCTATATGACTCAGCCTTGGATCAGTGGCATTGATCCAAGAGATGTTTTAAGTTTATTCGGGATGAACAAAAATTATAGACCTTACGAAGGTTGCAAGGTCTGAATGTGTTGAATAAGCAATTCCGGAGTCTAACTCAGGCTGATCATGTTAAATGAATTGGTTCCCGATATCGTAATATCAGGAAGGTCTAGACCTTGAGCCAGGTAATAAATTCTGATATATTTATTGCTAGCTTATTATCAAGGTTGGATTGAATCCATTTCGGGAATGTATATCTGTTGGTTCTTATACTGAACGATTCTATTTGTTAGACCTAGACTGGTTCTATTAAGGTTAATAACCTAAACCTAAACTATAACCTATGGGTTGGATTAGTGCTAATCTAACCTAGCCCTAAACTATAAGCTAAATGTTCTAAGGTTAGTGACCTAGCGCTAAGGAGGTTAGACTAAGTATCACCTTAAGGTCTAACCTATGTTTCTAACCTAACTAATGATCATGGATGAAAGGGACCTATGAAGGGGTGCGAGCCATGGGCGGTAGTTTCTATGGCATTAAATGAGATGGATAAGTATGAAGGACAAGGGATTTGGTGGAAGTTTCAAACGGCTAGTGAAATCTGACGTGGCAGAGTCACCAAATCTGGAAATGGTCTTTGGTTTGTTTTTGTCCATCGCCAACTATGGCGGTTGGTGGTAATGGAGATTGAGCAGGAATTTTAGAGTTAATGCAATTAATGAACTCAGTTCCCGAGCACGGATTGCTCAGGAAGGCATGCAAAATGGAAAACTAGTTGGTTGTTTGGTTTTCCATACGCTCCGGTTTTCTCTCTATTTGATCACTGGTTCTTCGAACCAGTCTACTTGGTGTTGCATGGCAACTATGAGAATAACTAGCTCTTTTCTCTGTCGAGGAAAGTTTATAAGGCATGGAAATAACAAATTATTGTTGTTGAATCTAACGTGGAAAAAGATGAGAAGGCTCGAGCTCTTTCAGAGGTCTTCTTCGGATTTTTAAGCAACATTACCAGGCATGTTAGGCCCTAAATTTTAAAAATCTTACTTTCCTTCAAATGATTTCATTAGAACAGCTCTGTTCAGATGATTTTTGGTCCAGTCGGTTTTTATGGTAGCATTGTATGAATTAGTTTGCTATATCTTCATGCTGGTTCGATTATTCAGTTGAACCCTTGCTGGGAGTGCATTTTGTTTCGTTCGGTTGAATTATCTTGCTATGTTTTACATTTCGGTTAGATTTCGTAGAAATGCTTGCAAGGGTAATGTACGAATTCAGGCACTGTTGGAGTCCATGTAAAGTTTTCTTGGTTGATATCAACTTCTGTAGAAGCCTTGCTATTTACACTTGTTGAAACTGATATTATTGGAATCCTTGAAATAGATATGTATGTTTTAACTTTTGTAGAAGTTTAATCGAGAATACTATATGTTTTTGATATTGTTGGAATCCTTGAATAGTTTTTGACTTTTGTAGAAGTTTAATTGAGAACACTAAATGGGTTCGACTCCTTTTTGAGTCCTTGAAAAGTAACATACGTTTCTACTTCTGTAGGAGTTTAGTCGTGAATACTGTATGTTATTGATATAGTTAGAATTCTTGAATTTAATATGTATCTTGTATCTTTCTACTTCTGTAGAAGTTTATTTGAAGATTACTACATGGGTTCGACTCCTTTTTGAATCCTTGAAGCATATATTATGTTTTTCTCTTCCGTATAAGCTCAGTTGTGAATACTGTTGTTATGGACTCAGTCAGAGTCCTTGATAGGTAACTAGTGTTTCTACTTCTGTGTAAGCTCAGTTATGAATACTGTCGGTATTGACTCAGTGAGAGTCTTTGAAATGTATCTAGTATTTCAAATTTCTATCAAGATTGGTTATGAATGCTGTTGTTTTGTTAAGAATACTAAATGATATTGACTTCGATGGAGTCATTGAAAGGTAATTTATGTTGTAAATTCTGTAGATGGTTGGCTGTGAGTACTTTTAGGATTCTTGAATTGTTGTCATATGAATTCAACTTCAATTTAAACCTTAATTATAAGTATTGGTTGGATTTGGCACTGTTGGAGTCCATGTTATGCTGCGTGTTGGCTTGTTTCTCAATTTCAGCCCTTGCTGAGCATGCATATTGTTTTGATTCTTTCTTATTATCGTTGTGTTATGTTCAGTTTGATTACTGAGGAATTAAAGGTTGGGGTTTCTTTATCAACTCGACTTTGTTGATACCCAGTTATATTTTGTAGTAACTCAACTTCAAATGAAACCTTAAGAAAAATTTATTGGTATGGAACTTGGCTCCTGTGAGGACCTGGTTGTGATTGTTCTTCTTGAAAATGACTTCTAAGTTACACCCATGTTGTATAATCGTAGGGATTTGCTTAGTTGAATGAAGATGTGCATATTGTGTTTCGAATCTACGTGAAGGTCACTGTATTTCATATGGAAACGTTAATTGTTTTAATGTGATCTTATTTCAAGTTTGACTGAAACAAAGAGCTCTTAGCTGTGCCATGACAGGCGATGGCGTTGGATATTTTTCATGTTTTTTGAATAACATGGAAAGTTTTATTGAGCCTATTAGAGTTGGATTATTTATTAATGCTTGTTGCGTGAAATTTCGAATTGTTTAGTAGCTACAGGTGACCTTTATATTTGGAATTAGATGGAACTGTAGCTCTTCTAGTGATTTCGACTGTTTAGTTGTATGCGTAAATGTATTTGCATAAAACTAAAGGAGTCGGTACAGTTCAAAATGTTATTGACTTAGGATTCTGATGGACTCTGTTTCTTTCTTCTTGACTGTAATTTATATGTTGATGTATATGGTAAAAGGAATAGGAAAAAATTCTCTCTCTCCTAGACAGGAAAACTTGTGTGCTTTCTTCTTGCATCTTTTTGCTATCTCTATGGTAGGGGCATAACAAGAATAAATTGAGTTATTGTATGGAGAGACTGGTATAAAATGTGTGCTGCTGTATAAATAGGTATAGTTGTCAATACCATTGAAATGAGTTATGAATGATAAAAGAATTAAGACTAGTGGGATTGTTGAATGTTTTAACTGCCATTGAGAAATTGTTAGAAATAGTCTTGTAGGAATTTTGCTGTCTTAAGAATGGCTGTATTCATATGTTCTTAGTCTCTAACATATAGGATGAATAGCCTGATTTAAGTTTGCAATGTGAAGAAATGATTTCATTTAAACAGGTTGTTTAATGAAAACAATTGGTGGATTGCATTTGTTTTAAGAATTAGTGCTTATCATGCTCAGTTCACGGAACTGACCCATGTTGACAATGTTTGCAGATGATTGCCGTAACTGGTAAAGGCACGCAGATCTGATATGATGTTCAGATTGTTTAATTTGGTTTTATGATGAATTTCAGCTTGATTCTCTAAATGCACTACTTGAAGAATGATGTTCTTTTGTTGTTGAGTATTGTATCAAATATGATGAATGCATAAAATGTATTTGTATTAGCTTTGAAATGAATGGAACTAAGGTATTTGTTACTTATGTGCTTGCATTCGTATCTTGATGGTTTGATCTTCTTCGGTTTGAATGATTATAAGACCATTGTTATTATTGTACAACTTGGAGACATTTGTGATTATCTAAGTAAGCGTTGCAAGGTTATGTGACTGAATACTTATGATTTTTTAGTAGTTCTATTATGATCTATTCAAAGCTAATTGTAATTTAGATCACTGATTTTTGAGAAGCTAAGGCTAAAATAAACCCTTTCAGGAAGATGAACGGGAAGAGAAATCTGTTACTCTCTAACCTTGATCTAAGTCAAGACAACATACTGAATGTTTTTAAAATCACTATATCTTGACACTAATAATTAAGATATATTTCAGTTTTAAAGATGTAGAATAAACCCAAAGAGGGATAAGTTAGCAATCTTATGAGAATACTTGGGGTTACTAACTAATTTCGTAGATTAGGATTATTGTGAAACGATGATCTCCTTGTTGAGACCTCAATATTATTAAACTTCTCTTTGTGGAATGGGTCCTAATACGAAAGGCACTTTTAAGATTAGGAACCCAGGGGTTGGGAAAAGACTACCCTAAAAAGGAGTGTCTTAAAGTATAATTTAAACTCCACGTAAGTAACACCTTAAAGTTAAGTAGATCTTTTTGAGGTGGATTTGAAGGTTGATGGCACAAGTCGATTGCAGGGTTGTACCTTCGAGAAGATTAGGATCTTCTCAAAGATACACCAATGCAGGTGACTTATGGTGACACCCTTTGCGTTGATCGTTAAGATTTACTCCTTAAACTCAAACAAATTTTTACTCCGGGATTGGTTATCAACATGGTCATGTTATGAGGCTGCCCATGGAGACTCGAGGGTACCTTGACACACAGGGTTAAACTAGGGTTGACCCAGTATGTCAGAGTTTCCCTAGTTGTCAAGAGCATCCTTATAACGTTGCCATATTATTAATCCGTTTTTGAGTGAATAGCTTGGGGAAGGAGAGACTGATAGAAGTCAGTATAAGACATTCTACATAATAAAGGAATGGGGTGAAGGACGTATTCCAGATTGACGAGTATGCCGTCAAGGAATACGAGACATAAGCAATATGTTTCAAATCTTTGGCCAAAGTATCGCAAGCTACTGATTGCGTTGTCCTAAGTCACCTAGTCTAAGGGATGAGATGTCGATGAATAATGGTAACAATTATTCAGATAGGTTCCTTGGATAAGCATTCTGAATCCTAGGTTAGGGAAGAGAACCGCAAGAGTGATGTGTTAAAATAAAAACGCCAACTCTTGATACTCATGAATAGATTGGTAGATTACCGAGTCATGGAATGAATAGATCAGAGGTACTCCGAGTCATTACAGTTGCATATGGTTATCTGTTATAAGAATGGTTGTTTTGATTTGTGAGTTCTAAATTATATATTTAGAGCTAGGAAGCATTTATCAAAAAAATAAAAATTTACTTGTTCTAATGTACTAAAATGGGGATGTTACAATTTCCTCCCAAAAAATAGAAAAAATAAAACAAACTTCCACTTTTACTTGCAATCAGGCTCCACAACTTTAACACTGACCACTATTTTCTAAAAATAACAACCCATGAAAAGCAATGGAAATAATTTTTTCGTCAAATCTAATGAGGATTTTCATTCTCTTTTTAGGATAGGAAGGTCTCTTATAAAGAGGAATATATTATTGAGCCACGTGCCAAGGTAAAAGAAAATTGTCTAAGAAGAAGACTATAGCTCCGCAAAGAAGGAAATAGAACATTGTCACTCCATAGAAGTGAATGCAAGTTGGAATTAAGAAGAGGAAAACATTTTATTTATGGGAAGAGAAAAAAAAAGTAATGCAAAGTATTTCCAAAGAGAATTGAACATTCTAAAGGAGAATATTAACCACTACAACTTCATCATGCTTGTACAAAGGTCATTTTAAAGAGATATGGAAATTACAAGTCTTCTATTTTTTATTGCATATGCAAAAGAGTGGTCATATATAAAAGTCATCCCAAAGAGATGAAAAGTACAAATTTTTCATTATTTGTTACATATGCAAGAAGAGAGGTCACGTAGCACAAAATTGTTAAAATTGTTGGTATGCATATCCATGTTCTTTTTGTTAAGTGGATTACCATCATGTGGCCATGCATTGGAGGAGAAGGTCCATCCAAAATAATTGTATGTCCTTCAAAAGGAAGGTTGCAAGTTGTAAAGACTGCTCTCCAAAGAATAATATGGAAAAGGGCATGTTATCAAAGAGAATGGGAAAGAGCTATTCCACTCATGAGTGGGCATTGGAATTTAAAATCTTGGAAACTCCATACAAAACTTCACCTAAAGAATTTTAAAGGGAAATTAATGAAGGAAGAGGTATCTACAAGAAAGAGGGAGGTTTTTCAAGAACCCCAGAAGAAAGATGTAGTAAATTGAGAACTTGTTCAAACACCTCTAGAGCTAGAGGTAAAAAATTAAGGAGTTGTTCAAGAACCATTAATCCAAGAGGAAACACACAAAGAATCATACTTTTCTAAGGAACAAGACATCAATACGAGGTATTCCATAGAGGAAAAACCATCACCATTTCCACAAGGGATGGTAAGAGATAGATCCTTAGAAGGATAGTTATGAAACTCATATTTTGAGTAATATGTATATGTAAGAACCTCTAACTATTGTTTATTTGTTTCCATTATTGTAAGAGAAATGTGGGGAATAATCTCATTGGGTATCAAAAAATGTGGAGTTATTTCACTCATTTAGAGTGGATATGGAGCAATTATCCCATTTGAGAAGCATATGATCAACAATCCATTGCAAAGAGGTCATATCATTTTAACATTATCATGTTCATGCCAAATGTAAGTTGGTTTGTTTACCATGATTTAGCATGGAGGTATACATTGATTTTTGTAATAAAAAATGTTATAACATATCTATGTTTGTTTTGGTATGCATTTAAAAATGTCATAATAACAAATTTTGTAGCATGTTGCATAGAAGATGGTTGCCACATGTTCTCCATGTCAATTTAGGTATGACAACAGTTGGTAAAGATGTATTGGGAAATTTTTTGTTGTGCTCATAAGATAATTTTTTTTTCCATAAAGGTAGGTGAAGGAAAGACATAAAAAGGTGAGAGATGTTTCCATGGTGAATATCACTCAATAAGAAGATTTTTGGTTTTGATGGCTGTGTGATTTGACATCCATGGTTCTTCATCGAAGTACATTTCTTTCAATGTATTTTGCATGGGTTTTAATGTAAAATTTTGTAATAACCAAGAAGAACAATGGTGTAAATGGAACTTTGTATTTACAATCCATGTATGTCATATTTTTTGAATTGTAAGATCTAAGATAATAGAGATGTGTAAAAGTGGTGACCTGCCATAACACTTCTTACATGATGAGATGTGTTTCTTCACTTGCTGAGAATGTTGGCAATGATGATTTTGATAAGAAAATCCTAACTAGAAATCTTAGTTTTTTACCTTATAAACATGTGCATTAATGGGACTAAGAAGATTAATGGAGAGAAAGACCAAGACACTGAGAGTATAAGAAGGTTAGTTGGTTGAGAATGAATGGGTTCATGGACTCTCTTTGCAACCTGAGTTTGCATGTTTCAATTTAAGTGAACACTCTCCAAATGAGAGTGGGAGAAAGTGTGATATACGAGAATGATAGGTTGGTAGATCCCATTGGAGAAGATAATGCATATCTCCATATATTTTCATTAGAATATTTTTATACCAAAATCCTCTAGTTTGGGGCGTATAATTCAAAAAATGGATTTTGAAGATCACCCAATTTAGTTGATGAGATATCCACCTATCAAATAGGTTCATAACATACCATAGTATTGAAAAATTGAAAAATTCTTATTAAAAGGACTTTACAGAGCATTCAACTTATCATATGTATTATTTATTACATATTTTGGTTCCTCTTAAAAAAATACACACTTCCAAAAATATAGCTGCAGACACAAAATTTATACACTTGGGTACATTTCTAGGTGCTAGAGCATACTGATATATACATGATTTCTAAGCAAGAAAATTAGTGATTGACGATGTATTTTGGGCCTTTTGTTTTGTATCTTATAATTTTATTAACCTTAACCACCTTACAACATGTTAGTATTTTATTGATTTATCTTTTATGGCCTTACACACTAGTGCCCATTTAGGATAGAAGCGTCTAGGCTCTCTTGTCCCTTTTGGAAGCTCTTGACCTTCTTCGTCTTCTTCTTACCCTTTTGGACTGCTTTTAATTTTGGTCATCTTTAACAAACCTTGGATCGGAATTTTAGCTATCAATTATGAAATTCAAACAAGGGAATCATATATATATACACATACATACATACATATACATTATTATAGCTCTCAAATAAGGGGCCAAACACTAATCATTATCCACTATCACCTAATCTTACATCCAAAGGAACAATATCACCTCAAATGCATTCATCTAGCAAATTCATACAACGGAAAAGGGCTACATCACTCTGCATACACAACATAGGAGGGGGAATTTTATTTTATTCCATCACACACATTATATACATTGCTACATTATAAATCTAGCCCACTATAATTGTATAACTTGCACAAGGGAATCCTAGGAAATCATTACACACACATACACATAGAACTACATGGAGTCTTAAATGTAGTGCAACACTCAGTACTAAGTTTTATTCATTGGATGATCACCGAGGTCAATCCAACTCCACATTCTACATATTTTTTATTATATTTGATGTGGTTTGTGGAAATGTGTAAGTAGACAATTGTTTTACTGGTTATATGTACAATCGATGATCTAGTAGAAAAACTAGAGTGACATAAGGAAAGTAACAACGAAGCTCTTTCTGCACAAAAAAGTACAAAACATGAGAACCTAACTGGACACTAGCACCCAAGCACTACTGTCTTCATGTGGGCACCTCTATCTTGCATATATTTGAGTCTCTGTACTTCCAATGAGCCTTAACAACACTTCTTATAGTCTTTTTAAATAGTTCCCCTACCTATATCATCTCCATATTGTGCGAAATAAACTAAGTCAACTTCTCTCTCTCTCTCTCTCTCTCTCTCTTGCTTAGGGTTTCATATTATTGCTTGTTTATGACTTGTGTCTTACTATAATTTATCACTTGTATATCATTAGTACAATAAAAGTTACTATGAAATTAGATTTAATTATATTTTTATCAAGTCATTTGGTGAACCCAAGATAAAACCCTACCCTATTTTAATGGCTGAGACTTATGAACCCTTTACTGATGAAGACCTTCATGATCTCCAAGCTCATGTTGTTGAACACCCTTAATACCTACAAATATTCATAGTTTCTTCCTAGGAAGAAGCCATACGACTTGATGATCTTAATCCTTCGATCTCTAATGATAATTCACTTCCTATTATGATGCTTGCTCCTCATTCGACCACCCCTCTTCCACTTAGATATATTGTCCCTATTTCTATGCCGACTCCTACAAATCAATTTACCCCCCTATCACTTCCCACTTGTGCCATGTCTCCTTTTCAGGAGCCCATGATTTATATTCTTTCCACCATGATTTACAATCCCAAATTTGCTAATTACAATAAGCTAATTTACATTCCTCTCCATCTCAAGACTCCCTACTCTTAATTCATATCCCTTTTTCACCCTCCATCACCTCTCAACCGCTACCTCTTAATTTTGTTGCACCCAAGCTTCCCACCTTCAATGGCCATGAAGACCCTTAGGAGCACCTTCAATCCTTCCATGTTGCATGTATAAACTACGCTAATGACCATACATTGTTGGACAAATTATTTCCTCGCAATTTAACAAACTATGCTATCCAATTTGGCCTTGCAATTTAATTGGCTATGATATGCGTTGGTTATACGATCTACCTATCAATTCAGTAAATTTCTTTACAACTCTAGCCAATGCATTTCTTGATCATTTTTCTATCAATATCAACACTAGGATATCCTATTCTTAATTAGGTAAGCTCAAACAAGGATCCAATGAGGACCTTGTGGATTGTGTCTTGCACTATAAGAATAACCTTGCTAAGATGACTAATGTCCTTACTAAATTTGAATTAAAATATTTATTTGTTCAAATTCATTTAACTCCCCTACAAGAGAGTGATATCTTTGAGACCTATCCTTTTTTCGATCAGTTGTTCCATATACTCAAATTACATGAAACTAAATTGCTATGCATAGGAAACTCAAGTATTATGTTAATTCATTTTCTTCCTCTAGCAAGTTCCAATCCAAATCAGCATTCAAGCCATATCCTAAGGATATTGATGCTCAACCCACTATCAATGTTGTTTCTCCTTTTACCGTGCTTGAATTGCAACCCCCTAAGAAAACCATTAGTAAGATTCCTTGCACATGTAGCTTCCTATTACCACAACTCACTAAAAGCAATCTCATTACTATCCCTCCACCACTCAACCTTGATCCTTCTCACCCACGTAGATGAAAATACGATCAAAATGAACACTGTGATTACCACCAATGAAATGGACACTCTATTGATCATTTTTTTAAGCTTAGGAATATCATTCAAGATATTATCAACAATTAAGGAATCAAGCTCCCAGTGCCATCTGCTCCCAATCGGTCAATGATAATCAAAAGATTAAATTATTTAATGATCCCTTACTAAAGCATGACAATCCAACTACTGATTCATCTACTAATCACACATATCATGTTGTGTCTTCTCCTTCATCAAGTTTGATTAATTTCCTTATTATTGTTGTTGACATACCACCACCAGGTTATCACCTTCTCAGATCATGATCACCACACTAAATTTTCCTCTACTTCACTGCATATCAATGCTTCCATCAATACTTGTACAATTAATAATACTTTGGTCTATCCCTTAGCCCTTACAAATGTATGCTTTGTCGTGGTTCTACTAGCTATCAATTGTCAAACCTCGCTAATCAATTTTCCAGTTCCTAATTCTTATGGTCATTTCATTATTCTCGTTAATGTCGGGCCCCTTATCATATTTACACCATTTCTCGTTATATCTTAAATACAGGGTTATGACATGGTCTTAGGTCTTCCTTGGCTTCACGCCACCTAAGTTATACCATCCATGCTTCACCTTTGGCTTAATTTCATCCATAACAAGAAGGTTATCACCATTAAAGGTATCCCACCACACAAACTATTACCTCAGCCTACTCTTAAATATATATTTACACTAATAACGACATATCGTCCTCCTATATGGATCACGTCTAGATTCATTCCTACATTGGAATCCATCACGACCTCTTCATCCTCACCACTCTAGTATTCCACCTCACTGTCCTAAGTCCCATGTATGAGCAACCCATTTCTCTCAATGTTCTCTACCCCTTTCACCACTTAAATCTCCTTCACATACACATAGGTCTTATCATACATCACTGGTCACTAGCCATTATCACACACCCTCTCTTTCTCAGATACCCATTATGGGGCCCTCACTTTTTGTAATCGTCAGATAGCTTTCCATCATTTACACTCTTTGGGGGAATCGCACTATCCCCCCTCCATCAGCTTTTTATGTATTTATTTGCTACTCCTAGTTAACTTGCTACATCTCACACACCGTGCTTCACAATCAAACCTTTCAAGCATCTATTCTTAGTACACTTACTATACTATCATAACTAGATGAAACACTCTTGTTCTATGGTTCATGCTTGACTACTGAGGGTATTATTCCTCCATGAACCTAACTCCTCACATCTTGGCTACTCATGCTATGTGATTCATGTATATCTTTTCGAGCATCACTACATTTATTAAGAAAATATTGAACAAATAGATGCCTAAATCTAATGCGATGTAGCTATAAAATGAATGTGTAATAAGAATAAATCTGACCCAAGATAATTAATCTAGAATAATATGAAACCCTAGTTTCCAAGAAGTGATAAGAAGAATTAGATGATTCGCAACCAAATATGGACTATGCTGAAGTGATGATTAGAGGAACAGAGAGGGAAAAGTGTCGCACAAAATATCAAAAAAATGTGTGAGATGAACATCTTGCTAGACTGGGGCACTTGTAATGGGTTAGGGGAACCTATGGGTGCCTTAGACATGCTTTGGGCACATGTGATTGCTCAAACCATCAAGAAACCTCCTTCACATGGTCATGAGATATTCATTGTTCTTTTCTTTCTATCGCTAGTATATCTCACAATGATTGTCGATGTCACTAATAACCTGCAATGAAAGATTGACCTACAAAACCCTCAAGAGTGCATCAAATCCCAAAAATAAAAGAATGCAAATGAGGGGTCAGACTGTCCTCACATGTCAAATGATCGAACTTATTACTAATCATTTCACTACATTTCAGACCCAATGTAGTTCTAGATGTAAGTGTGTAGAATTTTTCCCTAGGCAGCTCTTGCGAGTGTCACATTTGATAGCAAAAAAATAGCTAGATGTTAGAAGATGTAAGTAGATGTGTGCATAGAATAATATGAAATTACCCTCCTATGAAGTGTATGTAGAAGAATGCATTCCCTATCTCTTGAGAAAATGCTTGAGTGATCTTGAATATGCTTAGGATGCAACCATAGGTGGTGATAGCTAATGTTTAGTGGTTGGTCCTTTATTATGGTCACATTAATTTATATTTATATGATTAGTTTTTTGGAATTTAAAAATTAACCTTAAAAAGGATGACTACAAAAAAGATAGATGATCAAAAGGTTATAAAGGACCCAAAAGATGTGAACAAAGTAGAAAGAGGTCTGTGGTAACTACAGGGGATGGAGGTTCCTGGTGTTGGCATATTGGCTGTGCATTGGTGTCTAGGATGAGAAATGTCAAGGTGTGGAAAGATAGTTTGAGATAGAAAGAGTGTAAGATAAAAAGTGGCAACATATAGAAAATATGGCCAAAGATATGGGTTAATTAGTACTTTTCTTACTTAGGAATCATATGAATAGTAGCATGCAATCATGACTAGATAATTACCCAAAGTACATAAGTTTTTGTCTACATTTCCCCCCACTTTATGTTGTTGAGAGAATGATCGATAACATAGAGTAGATAAGATATGCATACCTGATAACCATGTAGATCGATGGTGAAAGCATGCCGAGAGACGAGAGAAAGCGTGGAGTGCCAAAAATATGAAACATGAAAACTACAGAGGGAACAATACTAAAAGTAATGATGATGATGACCCTAAGGTGGAAACACATGTATATATGTATCCTTTGTACCTGTTGTTGATGTCAATGTTGATGTGATTAATGTTGTTCATGTATGATGTTGTTGACTACCGCTTCCCATAAGGATGGACCTATAACAGATAAGAACGAAAAAATAGTCAAATATGTGTGTATATGATCAAAATGTGTAAAAAGTATGTAAAATGTGAAAAAGGAACATGTGCACCTAATTCGAGATGAGAAAAGAATGTAGAAAATGATCATATAGATGATGTAGAAAAATGAGTTTTTCAGGCAATCTCACGCCAGTTGCATCGACAGTGAGTTTTTTGGGTGATCTCACACCAAGAATTGGAAGAAGTGTAGGGAGAAAAATTTGGTGTCATCCTCCAAACTTTAAATTTTTCTTGAAGTGTGGAACACCATTGCAGATCGTGTATACAAATCCTATCCAGTTCGACCAATTCTAATCCAATGCAAAAGAAGAAAATGTTGTATAGTGTATACGCTTAGTGCTAAGGACTACGTGTCATGTAAAATATTTTGTGTGAAGTGTTGTAGACTGTGGTGCACTGAAGAATGCTATGTAAGTTTCCCCTAGTCATAGGCATCCAAGAAGGGTCAGGGGCACCCAAGAGCTACTATCCTGGTCTAGGCGCTGGCGTCTGTACTGTAGTAAGGACCCAAATTAGATTATGATCCTTGTTTGAGACTAATGACTATGTTGTATGAGTACTAAAATGTGCTATGTGATGATTGTAGACTATTGTATGGGGTGAGTGATTCACCCAAATGATTCCCCCACTAATTTAGGGTGTATGTGACTTCGCTAAGGAGAATGTGGCCTAAAGGAGGACCAACTGTTGTGTTGAAAATGACACCCTATAGGGGGAAGCAGTGTGCTTGGTAGAAACCAAGGCACACACAAAAAAAGTGGCTAGGAGACAAGTATTAATACAAGTAAGACAAACACACATGCAAAATGTAAGCTTATAGACAAGCAGACAATGTGTCAGCTAAGACACAAGAAAACAAAATGCAAGAACATAATGTAGACTGCAAAAAGTGAGTTTTAAACATAGGACATCACTCATGATGTCATAAGACAATCAAGGATGACTAGGCCAAAATCAGACAAGTGTGCAAACAAAACAAAGGGAAAAGTCCACAAATAGTGGCCAACAATGACACATAAGAATAAGAAATGTAATAGACAACCATGGAAGAAAATAAACTTGCAAGACAAATTCTGCACATGAAGCACCCATTAGTATGCTAGGAAGATAAAATGTATGTCAAAACATGTATAATGCGATATAGTAGTGTGCTATGAAAAATGAAACAATAACACCTATAGTGTATGAAAATGGATGCCCCCAGGAGCCACTGTGGGATTGGTAATAGGTACTGCGCCAAGCATTCATGCTACGTGTATTGATATGTAGAATTCGTGATCACAACTAGAAAGAAAGTGAACACACATGTGAATATGGAAAAAAAGATAAAGACATACAATATACCTATCTAGACTGTGTAATAAAGTGGGCATGTAACAAGAAAATTCAAGCAAGACTAACTGTTACCAAGATACATATGCAATATGTTGTGGATGAGATGGAATGGAATGCATAGTGAACAATAGGAGAAACATACCCCACAAGTACGTGTGGATGAGTATGCATGAGATGAGGTTCATTTATACATTTTTGCTCAGTAGTCAAGAATGAACCATAGAGCAAGAGTGTGTCATCATGAAATGGTTTGAATTGTGTAGAATAGAAATATTTGGTTGATAAAGCACGTAGTGAATAGAGTCCATGGGTGAGTGAGTGAGTGAGTGTGGTGAGGTCCATTTGAGATGTAGAACTTCAAAAATCTAGTATGGACCATGGAACTAGAGTGCGTCATAAAGTGGTGTGTCATGTTGATTGTGTGAGAGATATGTTGAATGTGTAAAGTGTTTTTTTGTTAGCACATGAGAGAAAAGGTATCATGAATGTGTATTGAAACTATCTATTGTGTTGTATATTACAAATATTTAGAGTTCTTTTTATATTGTGTTGATTGCGTGTAAGAGAGATGTTTTTTGTGATGTAAAAGAGGTATGTTGTAAAAGCGTTGAGTGTATAGTATGTTGTATATATGTCCAGCGTGTTGTATGTTGTGTTGAAGATGTGTGGAGAGTATGTGTTGTTGTTGTGTTGAGTTTGTATAATGTTATGTTGAATGTGTGTAATAGGAACAATGTGTTGCAAGTGTGTTGATTTTAAGAAGACGAATATAAGTGTGTTGTGTGTAATATGATGTGTAGTGTAGTGTGTGAGGTTCATGTGTATAGGATTCCCTCAATAGTCAAGTGTGAACCATATCATGAGAGTGTGTCATCGGGTAATGACGATACTAATGTATCAAGATGTGTACGTTGTATTGTGAGACTAGATGTGAAATGATGAGGATATAAGATGTGTGTCGATGTTAGAAGGGTGGGGGGAAGAAATAGTGTGATGCCCCCCAAGTGTGTGATAATGAGAGTGATCAAGTAATTTCATCTAATAGTTTGTCATTGTCATGATAAAAATCAAATGGTGAAGCATATAAGACTTGATAAGCGATAGTGTCAGGTTGGTCAAGTAAGAATCCATTGAGGTGTAAATTATACGTGCCCATAACATATACTTCATCTGTGAAAGGAGGCAATGGAAAACCATGTGCATACCATTGAATAATAATTAGTGAATGGTTAGAAATGAGTCATTGCAAATGTAGATGTGGCCAAACAACATGGGGAATGATATATCCATATGATTAGGGTCTAACGTGCCCCCAATGTAATCAAACCAGGACTATCTGAGTGTAAGTGGAGAATTGCAGGGAACATGTGTAAGAAAGGCTATGAGATAAAAGACTCACAAACCATACACAATGATAATGTGAACAAATCCATAGTACAGATGATGATCATGTGGTAGAGGAAAGATGTCATCAACTGTAAATCCTATCCGAGCCAACCTATCATGTGTGCATATAGTATATGAGAAAGTAGAATCAAATGGAATGTGTTGTCAATAAAAGTCATTCATGAAAAATGTGCATGTAAATAGAGGATGTGCTAATGGAGGTTACTCATGAGAAGGTGAAGGAGATGGAACGATGTCTAATGCTTGGATAGGCCTCTGATAAAGAATCATAGAAGTAGGAGTAAGAGGAGGTGGTGGTGCAAATGAGACAATATCTAACATGCAAATAACACCTTCAAGTGGTGGAACATGAGTCAGAGTATCCATAGGTTGTGGTTCATCAGTGGTAGCTGATGTTGGAGTAGGAACTGTAATGTTGGGACCATGATCACAATATTTGAGTGGTTGACGATCACTTGGAACTGTATATTCTATGCCCTCATGTAATAAATTGACACATCAATGTACCATAGAAGGAACTGCTTGCATGGCATGAAGCAATGACCTACTAAGTAAACAATTATACTGAACTAGGATGTCAATGACAAAGAAAACCATGTTAATAATTTTTTTCCCAATAGTGATAGCAAAAGTAACGTGACCTATGCATGGATGAACAAATCCATCATAAGTGTGAAGAGAAAGAGATGATGGACTAACATTAACAACAAAAAGACCAAGATTTTCAAGGAATGACATAGTGAAAAGATTAAGCTTAGATCCATTATAAACGATGGTGCATTTGACACCCACATTATAAATGTGAAGCATGATGTATAAAGGTGGGTCATTGTCGAAAATAATAAGATCAACATTGGGATTCAAGGGAAAAGCAATGTACTGAGAAAAGGCATATGTAAATGTGTTATATACTAAATCTAGATGAATATTAGAAGGAATGTGAGTAGTAGCTAAAAGAGTTATGATTTTATCTCTTAATTTAAGATTAATGAGCAGGAAATCATTGATAGAGATACTCATGAGGAGAATATATTATGAAGATAAAATAAATAGAAGTATAAGGACCATAAGAGTGTCCAGATCGAGTTCAATCTCATCAAATTATTAAGAAACTAGTGAATAAATATATGCCCAAATATAATGAAATGTTGTAGTAAAATGAATGTGCAATAAGAATAAATCTGACCCAAGAAAGTTAAGCTAGAAGGATACAAAACCCTAGTTGCCAAGAAGGAATAAGAATACTTATCTGATTTGAAACTGAATCTAGGTTGTGCCAAAGTGCTGACCTAATGAAAAAAGAGGGAGAAGTGTTGCATAAAACCTCAAAAAACTATGTAAGATGAAGATATTGTTGGACTAGGGCACCTCGAATGGGTCAGGAGTGCCTGCAGGTGTCACAGACATGCTCTAGCCATATTTGACTTCTCAAACCCCCAGGAAACCTCCTTCACATGGTCACGAGATGTTCACTTCCACTTTCCTTTTCTTTCTATCACTAGTATGTCGCATAATGGTCACCGATGTCTTTGATAACTTATAATGAAATATTGACCTACAAAACCCTCAAGAGTGCATCAAATCCCTACAAGAAAAGAATGTAAATAAGGGGTCAAAAAGTCCTCAGTGATAAAATGAGTGAACTTATGACTGAGCACTACACTACATTTCAGACCCAATATAATTCTAGGTATGTGTGCAGAGAATTTTTCCCTAGGTGGTTTTTGTACGTGTCCACTTGATAGAAAAAAATAAATAGATGTAGAATATGTAATTAGATGTGTGCACGGAATAGAATAAAATTTCCCTCCTATGAAGTGTATGCATAATAATTAATTCCTTTTCCATTGAATGGATGCTATAATGGATGCATGAGTGCTCTTGAATAGCCTTTCGTTGCAACCTTAGGTAGTGATAGCTAATGCTTAGTGCTTGGTCCTTTATTATGCTCACATAACTTTATATTTATACAATGACATTTTCTTGAATTTCATAATTAACCCCAACAAGGACAACTAAAAAAATGATAAGATGCTCAAATGGCTAGAAAGGACCCAAAAGATGTGAAAAAATTACAAAGAGGTCAGGGGATCCTAGAGGGGACAGGGGTTCCTGGTGCTGTCATCTTGGCTGGGCACTGGTGTCTAGGATGAGAAATACCTAGGTGTGGAAAGAAAGAATGAGCCAGAAACAGTGTAAGACAAAAAGTGGCAACAAAAAGAAAGAAAACATGATGAAGGACATGGGTTGATTAGTACTTTTATAACTTAGGAATCATATGACTAGTAGTATGCAATCAGGACTAGATAGTTACCCAACATCCATAACCATTTAAATAATACATATCAACCCAAGGTGCACGTAACAATCATCACTTCATAAACCAATGAACATCAACAAAACATATGATATATATATATATATCGCCAAACATCATAAGTTACAAAATACAATTGTTGGGGGGAAAGTGCTCATGCATCAATACAACACACATCATCATTTTTATCACTATATGTAATCGCGGGAGATTTATAACTATAGGATTTTTCGTTCACTCTATGCTACTAATCTCGACCTCTATATCACTCTAACTTTGTAATACAACAATCTCGGTCATTTTCTCTAAAATTCGGCCCTATAGGTCAACATATCTATAAAAAACATTATGAGCTAGGTATCCTCCTCTTATAGCCTATCTAGCTCACTCAATCTGTACACGAGCCTCTAGCATTTTCTCAATAACACAATACACATGGCGGCTGCTATAGCCACTGGCTCAAATATATGGGCATGCTTATCTGTAATAACATCAAATCACTCTAACATACTACCTCTCACGAGCACACCAGGAAGAATGTTCTGTGTCAATGTGTGTATCGATGAATCTACAATCAATGACCAATAGGCATCACCTGCAATAAAAAACCAACATTAGTTACTACACACCTTTACAATATCTAATAACAAAACAACAACTAACAAATAAAACTTAACAATACTCATGTTTGACTCATGGCAATGTTACACCATCTGCATTAGGGGCAAGTTCCTTCCCCTCTACTCCTCCAACCTCTGGCTTTCCTACCGCATCTACCACTACTGGAAATAACAACACCCAACGATATGTCTCCCATCACTCACTATATTCCTGGGTATACCCTACATCATCTACCTATATAGGCTATATAGATGCATCAACCTCATCTAGACTAGGATTCCCTATCTATGCTCTTGTTAGGCCAGACCTCACTCTTGGTCATCCCATAACTCTAGTAGATCTCAACCATATATATAGCTCTAAGGGAACATCCCGATGCATGCCAAATTTCCTTGATAGTTTCTCATTCTTGGATAAAATATTTCACCCTTGGGAAGCAATCCTCTAACCACATGGTGCACCAAATGCACTGTAGTTCCATAACATGCTCCAACTAACCTTCATAGTCTCTCTACAGTATCCATATAATGGCCCTAGGACCCATCTGATCTATCATCTACCTATAGGTGGTCGTATCCATCCTCCTGCTATAATTACCTACCCACCTTGCCGTAAATATGTTGGGTCAAGCCCAATCAGCCAGCGGCCCACTAAGTGGTCTCAATATCGATATATGGTCATATGCTTATACATACAACAAATTCATGGCTCTTAGTCCACCCCCATGATCCTCTCGAGTAAATCTATACAAATATCATACAAGTGAGACAATACACACTACACCCATGCATACCTAGTCCCATGCTCCTCTATCATGTAACAAATATCAAGAATATTATACAATATCCTAACTCCACCACCCTCTACTGCCATCGACGATGCTAGAATCACCATAATAAACTTCCGCAATCATGGAACACTAGATGTCAATATAACATATAAAATAATATGAGTCTCTTCTTGTACTCGTATTCCTATGAAATACCACCTTGCTACTATCATTTGACTATGGAAAGCCACTATAGTCATCACATGTACTCTCTCTCTCTCCTATAATAGGAAACTGAAATGTCTGGTATAAATCCTCTAGTTTCACTGTCATCTTGCCTTTTGGAAACCATAATGTACACATTTCTGCACACCATCTATCACACAAAGAATTCAACATAGGCATATTATGGGGTACTTCCCCAAATCTAGCAATGTGCCATAGGATGAAATGGTCTAATAGATCCCACTCTACATTTGACAACCCCAAAGTAAGAAGTCTACTCAAATAGCAACCCACACAAAAATATCTAGAGTGTATATCCCTCTGTACAACACAACACAACAAAGAAATACTTATATCAACACACCATACATCTCATCATAGCCTAAAATTAATCAAAATTTATGCATTTTACAACACGGTGCACAAATCTTGATCTAGGATGCCAACGCCTAGGAGAAGGTCACGGGTGCCTATAATCATGTCACTATTGCCTGCAATTGGGTGCTAGTGTCCCTAGGAGCATAAATGACTTGGCCATTTCCACCGAGGTTAGAAACTCCAAAAAATAAAAGAATTTTTTTTTACTAAAATTGATGAAGACAAACATATTTGACAAAAATTTCCAAAAATAATCACACTTACCAACTCATCGGTTGTCTACAAAGCCACGGTCATTGTTACTCTCTTAAATCTATTCAAACTCACTATTGTAATGTGTGGCATCCTCATAGATTAGAGCTCCAAATTTCACTCGATCTTGGCACAAATGAAAATACTATTCAATTTTCAGTATTACTATATACACTAGTTCCTATTAACCACTTTGATAGGTTTGATCCTATCTTGAGCCTCGTAACTCTGTTTGTCTCACCATTTGTGCCATACGGATCATATTTTCCTCTAGCACCATACCATATAAACTTCAAAATTTCATATTCACATCTGGAAGATGTACTATTCAATATCGCATCATACATTGACAATACTATCCCATCTTATTTCTTATTTACTATTGCAACATCTTAGATGCCTTGCTTTCAGCTCAGTGATCATTTCTTCGCCCTTCACCCTTTTAACAAAAGGGGGGGGGGCATATAATCATGATAATCTCATAATTCTTCTTACGTTACAATATAATCAATTGACACTACTAACCTCTTATTATTACAACTTACTCTGATCTCATTCAAACAAAGGTATAACCATTCTATACGTCAATCAATACTTTCTACTATTTCAAATATATTCCCTCCAAATTACCTAATCTGGGGGAAAAGAAAAAAACTCTCTGTGAGTAATCTCCTAAGTACATACTATTTCAAACAATCTTCTATCACTCAAATGAAATCAATCAATCGGTATAATAAACACACTTATTATAACTCTCAGATGACCTAACTTGGGAGTTGCATTACAGTAATACAACTTCTAGATGATCTAACTTGGAAGACATCTAGCAAATTTTTCAAATAGAAACACCCACTACTGTACGAGTGGGGGAATAAGACATCATTGTATTTCCTATACTACTCCTATATGGGTTCTTCAATCGGAACAAACAATTTTTCAATAAGAACTAATCAGAACTAAATTTGGTCTCTATCTATCTACAATGGTTAGAACTTTTGGGGATGCAGTCATGGATGGAGAGTAAAAATAGACCTCTCTCCCCAAAACTCTTCCTTTGGTGGTAAGATGCCCAAATCTTCCCATTTACAAAAAAAATGGCTTGGGAATTGATCACTCCCTACTTCTTCAATCTCCTTTGACAACAATTCAAAATATCCAAATCATTTCAACTATCACTCTAAGTGCTCCTTACGATAGTTTTCTATCCCGACTTACACCACATGGGTCAAAGCATTGATCCATGGTTCACCATGCTATAAGTTGTTACATTCTACATGCACTTTACAACATGGCTTCTCTGAACTCTATACAAGTATGTCCCTTACTTCCTTTAAACTAGAATTTCATTGAGATATCATAAAGAGGGGGAAAATCTAGACACAAAATAATACACATACTACCTTTTTACTATTCCTTCTTGTATGTTGTTATATGCATGGATCTTAAGTAAGAAAAGTATTCATTGGTGAAATAGTCGTTTGTCTATCTACTTGTTTTGATTGTTTCTATTGTGTTTCTCTGTCACATCTATCATTTTTGTACCTAATTATGGTCAGGTCACAAGGATCCTTGTCTTTTGGTATTTTCACATTTGTCATTATTTATCTCTGGACACATGTGCCCACTCTGGATAGTAGTGCCCACTTCGGACACTAGCACCGAGGTGCTTCTATCCATTCTGAGCACTTCTGTGCTCTTTTTCCTTTTTACAACTTTTTAACAGTTTTGGTCAGCCTTTTTAGTTTTCTTATCCTTATCCTATGCTCATAGTCAACCTTTCATGTCATTAGTGCTAAAATTTAAGCAATAGATTTATATATATACACAACACATAATCTATTATTCTAGTGGGAAATTCTAAGGGGAAATCACATCTACATAGTATCACTACCACCAAAGGGACCGTATTTTTAGGATGCATTCAATGCATAGGAAGGGGATGTGCAAAATTCCATATCACACATTTGCATATTATATAGCTACTACCCACTATATTAGTGTTATTGGCACAAGGGAAAACTTAAGGACACTATTTTCACATAAGCACATAGAACTACATGGATTCTTAAATGTAGCGCAACTCTCAGTCATAAGTTAACTCATTGGGTGGCTGTCGAGGTCAGTCTGATTTCATATATTGGATATTTCAATCTGATTTGATGTGTTTGCAATATTTTGCAGGTAGTTAGGGTTTATTGTGCAGGTTACAGGCACCCTCAGTGATCAAAGAGAAAATATCAGGTGAATGACAAGAATTAGCTGTGAAACCCTAGTGACACATAAGAAGGTAGATCCTTAACCTTTACATAGTCACCAGTTCCTAGAACTAGTCTCCACCACCTAAACGCCCCTGTCCTGTCCTTAGAGTCACTTGTCCGACATCATTCTCAGGTTCTAGATTTCATAGGGAGAACTTACAACATTGTTTGCATCTTGCCCGACACTTTACACTTCAAAAATCATTTCTAGATCACACATGAATCATCTAAGTCATTTATCTTTCCATTTTATTATAGTATTTCTCTATTTGAGTTCTTAGCATATGTATCTTCATTGTACTTTATCATACCAGATACTTTGCAATTAGATTTATTTCTATTTTTATTAAATCAGTTCCATGGTTCATACTTGAATCTTGAGGGAGAATTCCTAAATGAACATCATCACACATATATATGCTAGGGGGTAACGTGACCTCTCCCATCTATGCATATTACATATTGCAGAATATCCTTGCATATACACTACATTTACACATCTTGGTTGTATTTACTCTTGTTATCTTTTAGATACATTGACATAGGTAATATATATCCAATGCTAGTTGGCTACTAAGTATGTCATTACTATTTTAAAGTTATATACATACACGTATCATTTAGTATCTAGAGATGAATTCAAGACCTTTATACAAGAGTCTTACTATGGTGCATGATGCTCAACAGAGTTACTAGTTTACCAATCTGGCATAAGGCGATTAGGGGCAGTCTACATAGTTATTACTCTCATACTATTAAAGTATAAACCATCACAGAGTTATCATTGATAAAATAAATGACTTCATAAATCCTCACTAATAGAATGAGGTTGGTTTTGAGTCCATTTAGGGACACGCTTTCGCAGAATGGACAGTGCTCACTCTTTTTAACACTAAATTGAAGAAGGTCAAAATTCATGTGTAACCGATTTCTTTGGAAAAATGGGTGGTACATACATTCGATGATAAAGATCATAGTCACGTGATAATTACAAAGCATAAACCACCTCCATTTCACAATTGTTTGTGGGACTTTACCAACTCGTTATGCTTGCTCATTAGTTTTGTCATGGCCACTTTGGTCATGACTATCTAGTCACATTGTTAGTGATAGTACAATGTATGAAACTTGCATCCTATTTTCGTCCCTACATGTCTTCATCTATGCTTATTACATAGTAATGAATTGTGATGATAAATATTGTGATATTTAGCACAAATGTTCTTAGACACATCTTGTTTGCATGTTCCTTGGTTTCTACCATGCACATCCCTTACCCCCTATAGGTATCCAATATCATATATGTATATCAGTATATGTTCCTGTTGTTTGGGTTACCTTCACCTAATTTTTTTGCATGCACCCCAAATGAGGGGGACATCATTTGGGTGAGAAAACCACCCTTACATCAGTAAAAATTTGCATATCAAAGAAGAAAAATTATTGATTTGGAAACATAACACAATCACATAATGGTCTAGAATCAAATTTTTGTCACAAACACAGAGTGGACACTAGCTCCCAGATAAGATAGTAGAGGTGGGTGCTTGTGTCTTGGGGGAAAAAAATATAGTTTCTTAGTCCACCACAGTGTCCAGTAATTTACAATATAGTTCTACAGTAGCAGTCACTTGACTCCAGTTAATTTTCTTAGTCCACCATAGTGTCCAACCATTTATAATATAGTTTTATAGTAGCAGTCACTTGACTCCAGTTACAAAATTTAGTTACATGTAGTTATATTAAGATTATATTCAATTATATATAGTTACAAGAAGTTACATATAGGGACATGCCATTTGTAGTGACACTTATTTGGGAAGTATCATGGATGAAGAGTAAAATAAAATTCTCTCCCCAAACACTCTTCTCTTGGCATGAGATCACCAAAAAAACTTACCTTTGGCACGAGATCGCCTAAAAAACCTCATCCTCGATGTGAGATTACCTAAAAACTCGCTCTTGGTGTGAGATCTCCCAGAAAACCTCACCTTTCAAAAACAAATCGAGTAACATCTCTAAGAAAATCAAGAAAATTTTCTATCTTTTACTCTCTTATACATTAGGTGCATACTTTCCTTTTATGCATTGTCACACTTTTACTTACACACATGTTACTTTGATCTTTCATATACAGAAAATTAACTACTCTCTTGCTATTCTTTTGCAGGTCCATCCTTATACAAAACAAGAAGAAAATCACATCAAAAAACTCAATCTCTAGCAATATACTAATACACATATGCTTCACCCCTAGGATATAACTCCCCTTCCTAGTTTCCACACTTCGCATTATGATCACTTCACGCTTCACTTGTCCACTCGGCACACTATCAACTACACTCTTCTCTACAGGATCACAAGGTACACATCTTCTATCTACTTTATGATATCGAGTATTCACTCAATATTATAAAGTGGGGGCAAAATGTAGACACAAATCTATCCACTTGGGTATATTTCTAGGTCCTAGAGCATACTAATATATACATGATTCCTAAGCAATAAAATTAGTGATTAACAATGTCTTTTGGGCCTTTTTCTTGTCTCTTATACTTTTATCGACCTTACACACCTTACCACCTATTAATATTTTATTGATTTATCTTTTATGGCCTTGGACACTAGCACTCATTTAGGACAGAAGCACCCAAGTGCCCCTTTCCCTTCTTGGCACTCCTGACCTTATTTGTCTTCTTCTTACCATTTTAGGCCTCTTTTATTTTTGGTCATCTTTTACAAACTTTGGGTTGACGTTTTAGTTTTCAATTATTAAATTCAAATAAGGGAATCATGTATGTAAATAGTAATAACTCTCAAATAAGGGGCATAACACTAACCATTATCTACTATCACCTAAGCTTGCATCCAAAGGCACAAGAGCACCTCAAATGCATTCATCTAGTAAACTCATACAAGGGACAAGGGCTACATCACTATGCATATAAAACATAGGAGGGGGAAGTTCATTTTATTCCATCACACACATTCTATACATTGCTACATTCTAAATCTATCCCACTATCACTGTGAAAATTACAGAAGGGCATCATTACACACACACAAACACATAACTACATGGATTCTGAAATGTAGTGTAGCACTTTGTACTAAGTTAACTTTTTGGGTAACCACTGCGGTCAGTATGACTCTACATTGTAAATATTTTTTTATTAGATTTGATTTGGTTTGTGGACATGTCCAGGTAGAAAATTGTTTTGCAGGTTACAGGTACAATCGATGATCTAGGAGAAAATCTAGAGGGATAGAAGGAAACTAATAACGAATCTCTTGTTACAAAGAAAAGGATAGATCCCGAACACCTGAATGGAAACTAACTCCCATATTAATCACTAGAGTCTAGGTGCTCTTGTCCTCCCATGGGCGTGTCTATCTTGCATATATTTGAGTCCAATGAATTCCAGTGACCCTTGATGAAACTGCTTATAATCTAATTCAACAGTTCCCCTTCCTAGATCATATCCAAATTATGCGAAATCATCTAAGTCACTGTCTCTCTCTTTTTCTTGGGGTTTCATATTATTGATTTCTTATTTCTTACACTCTTATTGTTATTTATCACTTATATATCATTAGTACAGTAAAAGTTACTCTGAAATTAATATTTAAGTACAATTTATATTAAATCAATAGTACCTAATTTTGAGTTTGTATACATTTTTATTTTTTTAGGTAAATGAGTTGGGTTTTGAAATGGCCCTAAAAAACCTTTAACATTCACAAGAAAAACATGAAACGTTACAATCCACATCAAAAAATCATCTTATAGTCTACAAGGAAAGCATCCATCACTCAACCTAATGCTCCTTTCTCGAAAAGTATCACTCATAAAACCTTAGAAGGAGCGATCATTCTATCAAAATTCAACAAAACCTTTACCTCGATCACCCTTCTAAGATCAAATATTCATCTTTGTTAGTTTGGGTATACTTTTTGTTTTTCCTTTTCCTTCTTTCCCACCACTGTCTAATCCTCAAATTCATCATCCAATGTTACTAGAATAACGATTTCCATATTTGTGATAGTATGGATGCCATCATGCTTCTTCAAGGTTTCTTCAAATTTTTTCTCATATACCTCTTAGGCTTCTAATTCTTCATAGTCAGAATTTTTAGGAGATTGTCTAAGATTCTTTTGAGCCATATCCAAAGCCTCAACCCCAAAAATGTCTTTATCTCATAGTTATCATTTTACTATTTCAAGTTTGGGGTTAGAGTCCTCCCGCTAAGATGAATCCCTTTTTCATTTGGAGAGGAATTAATTTAAATTTAGTTGCCCGACCTCAAAAGACTTGCAACAACAAAATGAGATGCCCTCATAATGCATGTTTTTAGCCCAAGATTGGTCCACCACTTTCAATTAGATTTGAGTACGAATTTCTGTTGAAATATAAATTCCCAGAGGATGCAGACAAAAGTGGTATGAGATGATGACATTTTGGATGGATATGTGAGGATGTATTTTACCAACACATTACCAATATTAACCTTGAAGTTGGGATAGCTCCAAAACTAAAATTGAAGATGTGGTAGCCGAATCCAAATGGGTATTTAGTTAAAGGAAGTGAGGGATTAAAATTCACAACCCATGGTTTCATAAGGAGCATATGCTGATCTCAAATCTAGATATGCTTCTACTTGATTTCATCCCTATCCTTGGTATTATCAAAGGTGACAATAATGAAACCATTGGCAAAAGGAAATATTTCTACTTTACCTTTTAGCTTGGGAATCAACTAATCTTTTATTCATGCATTGCGTTCTGGTAGACATAGCTAGAAGTTATTAAATTGACAAATGAAACCCTGGTTACAAAGATATTATCCTTTCTAAGAACTTCTTCTAGCGTATCACCAGTGAAATAAACCTTTGAAACATTTTTTTTGCAATGGTCAAGGTTATCTTTATCTTTCACTTTGTAGCTTCATAAAAATATTTTGGGGCCTCAACATTTAGCCTAAGTGGTAACTCTAGTTTGGAATAGTACTAATCTAATTGGATGACATTACGGTGTTTTCCAAAAATGCAGCAGACCACCTTTTCCACCTAAGGCAGGTGTTTCGAAGATGCTGAATTTTTGGGGTATTATTGAACCCTAAAAAATGCATATTCTTGGCCCATGAGGGCAAGCTTATAGGCCATATTGTATCAAAGGAAGGATTGACAGTTAAATCGGAGAGAGTTCAAGCAATAAAAGCATTACCATTACCAAGCCACAAGAAGGCTCTTATAAGATTCTTGGGAAAAATCAATTTTGTCCACAGGTTTGTACCAAACTTTGCTGGTCTTGTTAAGCCAGTAACGTTGATGTTAAAGAAGAACTTAGCATATAGGTGGAAAACTAAAGGAAAGGAAAGTTTTGAGGCCAGTAAAGAAGCTATATCACAAGCCCCAACTCTTGTGAACCCAAATTTCTCTAAAGACTTCATATTGTATGCCTTTGGTGGCAGTGACACAATTTTTGCAATCTTGGTTCAACAGAACAAAGAAAGTACAGAACAACCAATTGCTTTCTTCAGTCAAGGTCTAGAGGACTATGAAGTGAGATAATCCTTCATTGAAAAGCAATTCTTGGCAGTAATCAGAGGATTAAAGAAGTTTAAGCATCTGGTTTCAAATAATAAAATCCAATTATTGGTCTCTCATGCGGGAGTTAAAGAATTCCTTCTCAGAAAGGATATGAATGAAAAACATGCAGGATGGATCACTCGTGTCATGGAATATGACATTGAGATCAAGGTCACTAATTTGGTCCGTGGGAAGGGGTAGTGTGAAAACTTAGCCTCGGGTCAACTAGACAAAGAAAGCAGTGAAAATGAGGTTGTTTTTGTTTTACAGGATAATCAAGAGGAAGCAAATGATGATGCACCTACTCCTTATTGGACTCAAGACATGGTACACTTCCTTCAAATAGGCATGTGTCCTTATGGGATGAATAAAACAAAAAGGAGACATTTCAGGCTATAGGCCATCCCATAAGTTCTTATTCATGGTGTCTTGTTCAAAAGAGACATCAATGGCATTCTGCTGAGATGCATTGAGACAGATTAGGCTGAGAGAGTGCTAAAATAATTCCATGTTGAAGCAGCTAGAGGCCAGTTTTCTCCAAGGATGACAACACTCAAAATCATGAAAGTGGTTTATTATTGGCCCAAAGTGTTTAGTGACTATTATGCATGGATCAAAAGGTGCAAGAATTGTGCATTCTTCAAAGGAAAAGAAAGACTAACAACAATTTCATTGCACCCAATCTCAGTTGACTAACATTTCATGGAATGGGGATTGGAATTCATTGGAGTCATCAATCCAAATTCAAGCCAAGGTCACAAGTGGATTTTGATAGCAAAAAAACTATTTCACCAAGTGGACCGAGGCATTGGCACTCAAGGAAGCTAACGAGTCTAGTATACTAGATTTCTATGAAGGGATAGTGACCAGATTTGGAGTGCCAACCACCATTATATCATACAATGCATTGGCATTCATAGGTTATAGGATCACAGGATGGGCTATTAAGTACGGGACTTACTTGAGCACTTCATCAAACTATTACCCTCAAGGTAATGGCCAGGATGAGTCCACAAACAAGAACCTGCTAAAGATCATTAGAAGAAATCTTGATGAAAACTAGAGAACTTGGCACACAAAGCTCAAATCAGCCTTATGGGCTGATAGGATAATGCCCAAGAGATCTACAGGTAGCTCTCCATTCAAACTTGTCTATGGGAAAGAGGTATTTTTGCCTATATCACTTGAGTTTTCAGCATTGGAGCTCGTGAAGCAGCTAGAGATGTCTGAATTTGAAGCGATGGAGGCCAGATATGTGGAGCTGATAGAATTGGAAGAAGTTAGAAATCATGCACTCCAGGCAATAGAGAAAAATCAGGCCTCAAACAAGAGATGCTTTGACAAAAAGGAAAAATAAAGGACCTTCAAGGAAGGAGACCTGGTTTTGAAATGGGATGCAGATCGATAAAAACCAAGAAGACATTTCAAATTTGATGCCATTTGGAGTGGCCCTATATGGTCACAAGATGCAAAAGTAGCATTGCTTTCCAATTGTCTACGTTGAATGGAGAGGAGGAGTAGATTCCAGTAAATAGAATCTATCTTAAACACTGCTACTAAAGGGGACGTTCTCACCCTGTATATTAGTTTAGTTTCTCTTTCCTCTAAGTGCTTGTGCACGTCGCATTACTGTAGTTTAGGTTGCTTTTCTCCTTAGTGCTTTGCACACTCTACATGTTCTATTTAAAGCATGTATGATTTCTATTTTGTACATAGTTGTGGTGTTGTTTTGTTGCTCTTGTGCAGTTTGTTGAGAGAAACAGATGAAGCCCCAGGTCAAAATATTTTTCTACTCTCAGAAACCTTCATTTCAAGATTTCTTATGAAAATTGAGAGTGCAAACAGCGGAGCTCATGAATCAGAGGTAGAATTAGTATCAAGCTGTCATTCTTGACTCCATGCCCAACGGATATGACAAGGCAATTGGTCTTTTCACCTACCAGGAAGATACCCCTATGAGTCACCAAATTGTTATCCATATTTTGCCCCCTGGGCCAAATATTGGATCATCCACAACCCCACATAGAAAGAACCTGAGAAAACTTGTGAAAATCTTGTAAATGATTTACAAAAGAACTTAACAATAGAGTGGTGGGGGATGAGAAATATTAAATGACCATATGCAAAGAGAAATGGCTTTTTCAAGCCATTTCCATGTCTTGAATCCATGTTTCAAGTTACAGGTACACTCAACCATGGAATAATAGGGTCTGAAAAGAAGGGGCAGTGCCACAGAGGAACTAGGAGCAAGAAGGGGAAAAATGGTGAAGATTCAAAGTCTTCAGACTCTAAATGGTTCAAAAGAGAGCCCAAAAATGACTAAGTATGGAGGAGGCAGCGGAGAGAAGCACGTGTCTACATGGTGCTTCTCCAAAGTTAAATCCAGAAAATAAAGTCAAGTGAGCACCGGGCTGCCCCACGTCTAGAGCCTCAAAAGGTTGCGGGGCTATTGTAAAGTATTCAAAAAAGAAAGAGGATGCTAGGTGTCAGCTAGACACAAATCTAAAATGGGAGCTCAGGGTGGAAACTCAAACTCGCGCCAACCCTCCATGTAGCAAATGGTCAAATAGGGTCAAAAGGTGGAGAGGGCGGGCCTCAAAATTGGATAAGTATAAAAGTGTGAGTGGAGAATGCCAAGTGTCAGTGTGGCACATCTCCAAAAGTTAGTTCCAAGGTGGAGACCCAAACGAGCATGAACTCACCACATAGCTCAAAGTCTAAAAGCGTAAAAGAGATCGTTGAAAATTCCACAGACTTGCAGAGGCTGACAAGTGTCAAATCGATGCTCCTCCAAAGGAAAACTTTGATTTGGGCTTTCAACCAAGCGTGGTGCCTCCATGTGCTCAATATCAAAAGGGGGAAGATTTGGTTGAATATTCAATACATGGGGTAGACCGGCAGAGGATACCATGTGTCTAAATGGTGTTGATTCAAGGATTAAAGAGAGAGAAGGTTACCAAATGAGTGTCAGACTACTGCGTGTCCTAGGTCAAAAGATATGACCCTATCAAGAAAAAGACTTAGCCAAAAGTTACAAAATGGGCCGTAGTTCTGCCCAAAGGAAAAAGTCAGTGCTTGAGCCTGAGTTAAAGCCAAAGTGGGCCGCTGGGGGAAAAGTTGGTTTTTACCCCTTGTTATCCCAAAAAGATAAATGTTACAAAATGGGCCACAACTCTGCCCAAAGGAAAAATTCACCATTTGATCCCGAGCAAAGCCAAAGTAGGGAATCGGTGGAAAAGGAGTAAATTTTCCTTTTGACAAAAAGGCATAGAGATAGAAATTGAAGCGCATCTCCCCAGCCAACCAAGGGTGCCATGTATTTAAGCAGAGCTTTGGGGCCGCAGGGTTTTTTCTAAGTTTTGCATTTTTTGCAAAAAGGGGGAAAAAGAAAAATTACGGACCCACAAACCTAATTTTTGCCCTAATTTGGCTGCCACGCATCTGATATTAAAAAGGTAGACCCATTTTTCAAACTGTTTTCCCACCCATTTGTACGGACCTGATACAAACTACGAAGGGGCATATCTTTCGACTCAGGGCTTGAAATATTACAAATATGACACGGATGGAAAGATCTCAGCGTCACCCATGTCATGGAGATATGAAAGTTTAAGTTTGTAGAGGTTAGTTAAAGGAAAATGGAGGAAACATCTTCAGGGGCCATCAATAAAGGATCCATCTGCCTCAACAACAAGATCAGATTTGATCTGTTCCACTGTTTCTTCTCCCTCCAAGGTGCCGAACTAGTGGTTGAGGCAGTCAAGATGGATTTGGGGGCATCTTTTATCAGAGGCATTAAATTTATAAATAGAGGCGTATAATTCATTGTAAAGGGTTGGACATTCCTTGTTTTGCAGGCTCCCTTGTGCTTCTAACAAAGGAATTTGTGGAGTTCAAACCTTCCATCTAAATTGCAATATGTTTTCTTGCCTTCGAGCTAATTTGTAATGCATTGTATGAATCTACAGAGCAATACAACATGTTTGTGATTGATTCTAGATCCTTTATGTCTCTTTTAATTACATCTATTCTTTCATCATCAATCTGGTTATTTGTGCTTGATTATTGCATGTATTTTTTTGGCTTGTGTCTATCAGCAAGACTAGTGTCCATCAGCAAGACTAGTGTCCATCATTCCTTCGGTGCGTCACCTTGTAGTTAGTTATTTCTTATTTTTTACATTCATTTCCACCCCTGTCTCCTTGGAAAATTTTAGGTTAGGTATAGAGATAGATCCTTTGCAAGTTCTCACGTATGCACCCAAATAAAGGAATAGGAACCATCCTATAATCTGGAGAGCTTTCCCATTTTTGCAAGGTCCCACACCTTGGGGAAAGTTCAATGTTATCCAATCACACCAAGTGATTCTACATTAGAAAAGTAGATCTATAGAACTCATTTGGGGGTGATGTAATTTCGCACTAACAATTTTGGCACACCTGGTGGGATAGAGAAGTCTCCATCTTATTGCAGTAAGATTGATGTGCACTTGCCGTGATTCTAACTTTTAAGAAGATTTTAAAATTATACATTTGGTGACTCTAAAAGAAACAAATCCACTGGTTTCAGTAGTCCAATTAGGTTCATGAGAAGAATACAAAAACAGTCAAGAACCATAGAATTGGGATTATTTGTCTATCTAGACTTATCCTTAGATAGAGGGAGGGGAGGAAGAAGATCCTAGAGGTCTCTATCCCCACCGAACATATCCTTATCAACACCTCCTCCCAGCAAGTCATTCTCTCAATCAAGGGGTGTGCTCAAGCCGATCAGGATGGTTCATCCAAATCTTTATGTTAATTTCACCGGCAATAGCCCACTCGCCCTGAATGCACAAAATCTGGTCCCGATAGCAGAATTAAAGAGCATCACATATTTCACTAGGGAAAACTAGACTTCTCCTGGTGATCATGTCCAAGATATTGCAAATGTCTGTACAATCCATGAAATCCATGAGATGTACATTGCATTCAAGTTGCTTGCCTCTTCACTCAAATGGAAAAATTCACAATGGTTCTGGAGCCTTGAGGCAGGCTCTATCCAAAATTAGAACCAGTTGTGCACAACTCTTCATAAACAGTTTGGAGAGAAAGGTGATAACTTATCTTTGTTGGAGAAACTAACAACAATCAAGAGAGCCCCAAATGAGTAGGTGACAGACTTCAACCTCAGATTTCAGTAGACCTGGGATAGGATTCCAACAACAGTAAAGCCAACTAATGAAGGTTCCTTCTTATACTTTCTTAGGGCTTTAAATTCTGATATTTCTTTGATGATTCAGTCAATAGGGGGTACAACCTTACTTGCAGCCTATAGCCTTTCCATAGGGGCTGAGAACTATTTGATTTAGGCTGGTAAAATCACTCCTAGGCCATCCATACCTTTGTACCCTGAGTTAGGAAGCCCAGATACTAGCCAAACACCTACATTAGCTCTGATACCCACCCCCAGGTGTCAAAGCTCAGTTGAAGCCTCCACCTCATCATCTAACACCTCTAAGGAACTCCAGGAAGTCATGAAACAAATTCAAAACCTAGGGAATGAGCTAGTAACCATGAAAGGAAAACAAGCTCAGAGTTCTAGGCCTTATCAGTCTTAGGCTCAGTACCAGGCTAGACCCCATCATTAGCAAAATAGACCACCATCTCAGACTATATATAAGAAATAGAACAAAGCACATCCTCAAGTTACTAGACCTTTCAGGACATATGATCTAAACACAACTTCAACATCAAGGGCATTGGTTCCAGCACAAAACAATATGGCACAAGAATATGATTGGTGTTTTCCATGCAATCAGCCACATAATCAATCAATGTGATTTAATGGTGCATTAAATCAGGCCTTGATGGTGCAAACCAGTATGGTGTCACGAGAACCTAGCCAAGAAAGGGATCAACAACAAGGAGCTCAGTAAGAGGGACCTCTAAGTGAAACTATGCTTATCAGTTGGAAAGTTGAGGACTTCTGTGGGATGAATCAGTTCCCTTCTCAAAGTGTAGCTACCAATACACGGTCTAAGAGGAGAAATATTTGAGAAGGATTTTCACCAAGCTCAAGTGACCCTCAACCCCCCATTGCTCAATAGGGTATTGGCACTCAAAATATAACTCCCAATGTGCAAGACCAATCCAAGACACCTTCCAAATCCATGAAAACACCAGTTATAACAACCCATGTGCAAGCAAAAAATGTGCCTAGGAAGGGGCATCAAAAGGATAGCTCATTCAACATCATCTAGAAAATGAAGAAAAGTAGTGTAAACATTTCACTATGGGAGTCACTGGACATTTTAGGCTAGAGGGATTTTTTGCAGACTACCATGTAGAGTTGGTCAAGCTCAAATCAACCCCCAAATCAACAAGAAAGCGTGCTTCCCACTGCAGTTCAACTTGGGAGGAACCATGGAGAACAACAAGGTATGAACATGAAACCTCCTCCATTCTATGTCTCATTGATTATTGGAGACAAATTGGTGCAAAATTATATGATTGATTCTAGGGCTAGTAGTTCTATGATGCCCAAACAGATAGTTGATTAGCTAGGTCTCCAATATGAATTCATCTCTAGAGGGGTAGTGAAATTAGATGGGACATTAGTGACGACTATTGGAATCATCAAGGATCTAATCCTCACTCTGCATGCCTTCCCCAATGTGACTGTTTTACAGAACGTATCCATCATAGATTTGCCACCACATTTTTCATTGTGTTTGTTTAGGGATTTCTCTACAAAAATTGGAGGCTATCTGTCTGCTGATTGGTCACATATGCTCTTTAGAACAAGGTATGGGGCAAAGGCCACAATAAGATCTGAACCCATTGCTGATTATTATATTGAATCTTATGTGCCTAGCCCAATCAATGCCAACTACTCAGCTTTTGATCAAAAAGACCTCCTAAGCACTTGTGAAGTAGACACTAAGGTGAGATGTATCCCAGACTTGAATCTCGATGAGTGGGCCAACAAAAGTCATGATTTTGACCCCTATAAGGAGATGGAGGAATCTGAGCTAGGTTTCTACTACCTACATGAAGAAAATCATCCTCTTCCTGACCTAATTAAGCCATAATATAAGGATGACAATGAGGTATGGAAATTATTATTTTATGGCTCAAGGAATAGACAAGGGGATGGAGGAGGAGCCATGATTGTGTCCCCCAAAGGTATGAAATATTATTCATCCTTTAGATTTCAATTTTCCTACTCAAACAACTTTGCTGAATATGAAGCTTTGGTCCATGGTCTTCATTGGGCAAGGAAGCTTGGAATCAACAATTTGTAAGTGTTTAGTAATAGTGAGCTAGTTGCTAATCAAGTCAAAGGACTTAATGCTGTAAAAAATGACCTGCTCAAGAACTACAAGACTAGGGTATGGGATCTCATGGAGGATTTTGACGCCTTCAACATTGTGTCCATACCTAAGAATGAGAACGAAGCTACTGATAGGCTTGCAACAGTTGGAGCAACATTTGATGTGGTTGAAAACATGAAAAGAGACAAAGAACAACCACATATCCATGTAGTTATGAGGCCAGAAGTGCCAAATAAAAACACATGTTGGCAAGTGTTCGAGAATGATCAACATATCATTAATTTTTTGTAAGAAGAAGCTGAATTTTGGCTAGAAATCAAAGAAAATTAGAGAAGAAGTACGGGAATCAAATAGTGCATCTGTATACAAACAAGCTTCCCAAAGGCTTAGTGATATTGGAATCTATCTTCAATCCTAATGATCAGTTTAGAAAATAGAAATCTAACATATAGATCAAAGGAGAAGATTCAAAATCAATCCCAGTTGGAAAAGGAAAAACAATTCAAATTGGAAAAGTGGTCACTGGGCAAGAAAGGTATGAATTCATACAACTTTCCCAAGAATTTATAGATGTATTTTCTTGGAGCTATGAAGACCTAAGAGAGTTCAATCCAAAGCTAGCACAACAAACGATCAAACTAGATCCAACTGCTCAGCCTATCAGAAAAAAATGAGACCAGTCAACCCACACATTGAGCCTCTGATGAAGAAAACACTAAACAAACTAATAGAGGCAAGTATCATATTTATAATCAAACACTCAAGATGGGTTGCAAACCTGGTCCTTGTCAAGAAGAAAAATGGAGAGATTAGGTTGTGTGTAGATTTTTGAGAATTAAATAGAGCTTCCCTCAAAGACCACTACCCACTCCCTTTAATGGAGCAGATCTTGCAAGTAGTGTGTGGAGAAGAGAGGTTCTCCCTCCTAGATGGCTACTCAGGATATAAATAAATCATGGTGAAATAAGATGATCAATTCAAAATAACTTTCACCACAGAATGGGGCACCTATGCCTACAGAAATATGCCATTTGGATTGTCCAATGCTAGAACCACTTTCCAAAGGGAAATGCATATGAAATTCAAGAGGCTGATCAACAAAATAGTATTGATCTATCTGGATGACATTACGGTGTTTTCAGAAAATGCAGCAGACCACCTTTCCCACCTAAGGTAGGTGTTTTGAAGATGCAAGAGTTTTGGGGTATCATCGAAACCTTAAAAATGTATATTCTTGGCCCAGGAGGGAAATCTTGTAGGCCATATTGTATCAAAGGAAGGATTGGAAATTAACCTAGTGAGAGTTAAAGCAATAAGAGCATTGCCATTGCCAAGCCACAAGAAGGCTCTTCAAATCTTCCGGGGAAAAATCTATTTTGTCTGCAGGTTTGTAACAAACTTTGTTGCTCTTTTTAAGCTAGTAATGTTGAGGATAAAGAGGATCTTAGCATTTAGGAGGACAACTAAAGGAAAGATAATATTTGAGGCCATTAAAGAAGCTATATTACAAGCCTTAACTCTCGTGAACCCAGATTTCTCTAATGACTTCATATTGTATGCCTTTGGTGGTAGTGACACAATTTTTGCAATCTTGGTTTAGCAGAACAAAGAAATTATGGAACAACCAATTGCTTTCTTTAGTCAAGGTCTGGAGGACTATGAAGCGAGATACTCCTTCATTAAAAAGCAAGTCCTGGTAGTAATCAGAGGATTAAAGAAGTTTAAGAATCTGGTTTCAAATAATAAAATCCAATTGTTGGTCTCTCATACAGGAGATAAAGGATTCCTTCTCAACAACCATCTGAATGAAAAATCTGTAGGATGAATCACTTGTGTCATGGAATATGACATTGAGATCAAGGTCACTAAGCTGGTCTGTGGGAAGGGGTAGTGTGAAAAACTAGCCTCGGGTCAACTAGACAAAGCAAGTAGTGAAAAGGAGGCTATTTTTGTTTTAAAGGATAATCAAGAGGAATAAAATGATGATGCACCTACTCCTTGTTGGAATCAAGACATGGTACATTTCCTTCAAACAGGCCTATGTCCTCATGGGATGAATAAAACAAAAAGGATACATTTCAGGCTACAGGCCATCCCATATGTTCTTATTGACTGTGTCTTGTTCAAAAGAGACATCAATGGAATTCTCCTGAGATGCATCGAGAAAAATCAGGTTGAGAGAGTGCTACAAGAATTCCATATTGAAGCAGCTGGAGGACAGTTTTCTCCAAAGGTGACAACACTCATAATCATGAAAGTAGGTTATTATTCACCCAGAGTGTTTAGTGACTTCTATGCATGGATCAAAGTGCAAGAATTGTGCATTTTTCAAAGGAAAAGAAAGACTAGCAACACTTCCATTGCACCCAATCTCAGTTGACCAACCTTTCATGCAATGGGGATTGGACTTCATTGGAGTCATCAATCCAAATTCAAGAAAAGGTCACAAGTGGATTCTGACAGCACTAAACTATTTCACCAAGTGGACCAAGGTAATGGCACTCAAGGAAGCTAATGAGTCTAGTATACTAGATTTCTATGAAGGGATAGTGATCAGATTTGGAGTGCCAGCCACCATTATATCAGACAATGCATTGGCATTCATAGGTTCCAGGATCACAGGATGGGTTGTTAAGAACGAGAGTTAATTGAGCACTTCATCAAACTATTACCCTCAAGGTAATGACCAGGTTGAGTCCACAAACAAGAACCTACTAAAGATCATCAGAATAAATCTTGACGAAAACAAGAGAACCTGGCACAAAAAGCTCAAATTGACCTTATGGGCTGATAGGATAATGCCAAAGAGATCTATATGCAGCTCTCCATTTAAACTTTTCTATGGGAAAGAGGTAGTGTTTCCTATATCACTTGATTTGCCAGCATTGGAGCTCATGAAGCATCTAGAGATGTTTGAATTTGAACCGATGGAGGCCAGGTATGTGGAGCTGATAGAATTGGAAGAAGTCAGAAAGCATGCACTCTAGGAAATAGAGAAAAATCAAGCCTCAATTAAGAGATGCTTTGAAAAAAAGGAAAAAGAAAGGACCTTCTAGGAAGGAGACCTGGTTTTGAAATGGGATGTAGATAAAGAAAAACTAGGAAGACATTCCAAATTTGATGCCATTTGGAGTGGCCCCTATATGGTCACAAGATGCAAAAGTAGCAATGCTTTCCAATTGTCTATGTTGGATGGAGAGGAGGTGCTGATTCCAGTAAATGGAATCTATCTTAAACACTGTTATTGAAGAGGAAGTTCTCACCCTGTATATTATTTTAGTTTCTCTTTCCTCTAAGTGTTTGTGCACATCGAATTGTTGTAGTTTAGGTTGCTTTTCTCCTAAGTGCTTTGCATGTTCTACATGTTCTATTTGGAGCATGTATGATTTCTATTTTGTACATAGTTGTGGTGCTATTTTGTTGCTCTTGTGCAGTCTATTGAGAGAGACAGATGAAGCCCCAGGTCAAAACAATTTTCTACTCTTAGAAACCTTCATTTTGAGATTTCTTATGAAAATTGAGAGTGTAAACAGCCAGGCTCGTGAATCAGAGGCAGAATCAATATCAAACCATCGTTATCGACTCCATGCCCAATGGATATGACAAGGCAATTGGTCTTTTCCCCTAGTAGGCAGATACCCTTGTGAGTTGCCAAATTTTTATCCATATTTCACTCCCCCTGGGCAAAATATTTGATTAGCCATGACCCCACATAGAAAGAACTTGAGAAAAATCATGCAGATCTTATAAATGAGTTGTAGAAGAACTTGACAATAGAGTGACGAGGGATGAGAAAGATTAAATGACCCTATGTAAATAGAAATGATTTTGTCGAGCCGTTTCCGTGTCTTGAATCTGTGTTTCAAGTTATAGGTAGAATCAACTATGGAATAACAAGGTTAGAAAAGAAGGGGCAATTCCGTAGAGGAACTAGGAGCAAGAAGGGGGAAAATGGTGAAGATTCAAAGTCTTTGTACTCGAAATGGTTAATAAGAGAGCCCAGAAAATGACTAAGTATGGAGGAGGCAACAGAGAAAACCACGTGTCATGTGGCACTTCTCCAAAGTTAAATTAAGAAAAGAAAGTCAAGTGAGCTCCGGGATGCCACACATCAAGAGCCTCAAAAGGTTGTGGGGCCATTGAAAATTCTTCAACAAAGAAAGAGGATGCCAGGTGTCAGCTCGGCATAAATCTGAATTGGAGCCTAGGGTGGAGACTCAAACTCGCACTAGCCCTCCATGTAGCAAATGGTCAAACATGTCAAAAGGTGAATAGGGCGGGCCTCAAAATTGGCTAAGTATAAAAGTGTGAGTGGAGAATGCCAAGTGTTAGAGTGGCACATCTCCAAAAGTTACTCCAAAGGCAGAGACCCAAACGAGCATGAACTCGCCATGTAGCTCAAAGTCCAAAAGGGTAAAAGGGACTGTAGAAAAGTCCACAGACCTGCGGAGGCTGACAATTGTCAACTTGACACTCCTCCAAAGGAAAAATTTGAGTTGGGCTTTCAATAAATCGTGGTGCCTCCACGTGTCTAATCTCAGAAAGGGGTAGAGCCGGTTGAATAGTCAATGCATGGGGTAGGCCGACGGAGACTGCCTAGTGTCTAAATGTTGTTGATTCAAGGATTAAAGAGAAAGAAGGTTACCAAATGAGTGCTAGACTACCGTGTGTCCTAGGTCAAAAGATATGACCCCACCAAGTAAAAGACTTAGCCAAAAGTTACAAAATGGGTTGTAGCTCTGCCCAAAGGAAAAAGTTAGCGTTTGAGCCCGAGTCAAATCCAAAGTGAGCTGTGGGGGGAAAAGTTAATTTTTCCCCTTGTTATCCCAAAAGGATAAAAGTTACAAAATGGGCCACATCTCCACCTAAAATAAAAAGTCATCGTTTGAGCCCAAGTCAAAGCCAAAGTGGGGAGTCAGAGTAAAAGGTGAAATTTTTCATTTTGACAAAAGGCACAGAGATAGAAATTGACGCGCATCTCCCCAACCAACCAAACGGTACCACGTATCTAAGCAGATCTTTGGGGCAGTGGGGTTTTTTCTGAGTTTTGCATTTTTTGCAAAAAGGGGGAAAAAGATAAATTACAAACCCACAAACCCAATTTTTTCCCTAATCTGATTGCCACGTGTCCCATATTAAAAAGGAGATCCATTTTTCAAACTGTTTTCTCTCCCATTTGTATGGACCCGATACAAACTACGAAGCGGCATATCTTTCAACTCAAGGCTTGAAATATTACAAATATGACACTGATGGAAAAATCTTGGCCTCATCCATGCCATGGAGATCTAAAACTTTAAGTTTGTAGAGGTTAGGTAAAGGAAAATGGAGGAAACATCTTCAAGGGCCACCAATGCGGGATCCATCTACCTCAACAACCAGATCGGATTTGATTTGTTCTACTGTTTCTTCTCCCTCCAAGGCACCGAACCAGTGGTTGAGGTAATCAAGACGGATTTGGGGGCACATTTTATTAGAGGCATTAAAAACAATGGTTGAGTTTTAACCTGATTTCCCACTTCTCTCTCTTTCTTCTCTCTAATTGAATCTATAAATATAGGGGCAGGATTCATTGTAAAGGGTTGGACATTCCTTGTTTTGCAGGCTCCCTTTTCCTTCTAACAAGGAAATTTGTAGAGTTCAGACCTTCCATCAAAATTACAATATGTTTTCTTGCCTCTCGGCTATTTTGTAATGCATTGTATCAATATGTAGAGCAATAAAACACGTCTGTGATCGATTCTATATCCTCTCTGTCTCTTTTGCTCGCATATGGTCTTTCATTATCAATTTGGTTTTTTGTGCTCGATTATTGCATGTTTTTTGTTTTTTTGTGTCTATCAACAAGACTAGTGTCCATCATTCCTTCATTACATCACCTTGTAGTTAGTTATTTATTATTTCTTACATTCCTTTCCACCCCTATCTCCTTAGCAAATTTTAGGTTAGGTATAGAGATAGATCCTCTGCAAATTCTCATGTATGCACCCAAACAGAGGAATAGGAACCATCATGTAATCTAGAGAGCTTTCCCATTTTTGAAAGGTCCCACACCTTGGGAAAATTTCAATGTTATGCAATCACACCAAGTGATTCTGCCTTAGAAAATCAAATCTATAGAACTCATTTGGGAGTGTTGTGATTTCGCACTTTTAAAACCATTTAAGCAATACAAATCCTAAAACAATTTCTGAGGTCTCAACAATATGAAATCATTGAGTCAAGGGGTAAATCCAATGAGAAATACAAATTAAATATTGAGACGAGGGACCCAAAATTAATGGCTCAACATAGAGCTTGCTGAGTAGCTCGATGAGCTACTTAACGAGCTAGCTTGCCCCAAGTCCGCAACAAGCTTGAAAATCACTAAACCTGTCACATTCCATGTGCTATATCTCAGGCACCAGGTGTTAAATTTGCAAAAAATCATAGTAAATTGAGACCCAAGAAGAAAACCTACATAGGGGAGACTTAAAAATGAGATTTTCAGAGGTTTTCTAAACCCCGTAATCACTGAGGACCTAGTTTCTGAAATTACATAACTTGAGCACCAAGTCTCTGTTTTGTAAAAAAGACCAGTCATTGGAATCATGAGAAGGATCTCTATAACATAAAGATAAAAAATTTGGAATTATAGAGGTACCAGTCCTCCGAAATTTGGGAACAGTAAATAGTTCCCCTAGGTAGGTGAAGGCAAATAATGAGGTATGTGAGAAAAGAGGTCATGATGAAGCTACAAAAGATAGGGACCAGACCTAGGTACAATCAGAGCCAATTCATTCTTGCACAAGGCAATACCATTAATGGAGAAGAGATTTTCCAAATCTTCAAGCACTCATTGCAGGATAAACAATGAATTTTTATGGGTTTTGGGGCAATTTCGGGATTTAAAATTGCTCTCTCTCCTCTAAATTTCTTCTATAAATATTGTAAGGGGTTGCACATACAAAGTTTGTTAGTCATTTTCTCCTCCCAAACACCCCACTCTTCTTCTGGGGCTTCAAGCCTTCCTCCAAATCAATGTAATGGCTTCATGCCTCTTCTTGCTAAAGCAATGTACTGTGTATATTCATGTGGAGAAATAAAATTGTGTTTGTGTTGATCTATTTGACCTCTCATGGTTTATGGTTTTCATTTTACCTCTCATTGTGCTTGCAAATTTTTTCGTTGGTTGGTTCTATGTTGGTAATTATGTATTGAGTATGACTTAGTTTGTGGTGTAGGACTAGCCTTCCTAGGTTGATCTCTTCCTTTTTTTTTGGGTTGGGAAGTGGCTAGTAATCCTTTTGTGGTGTATCACCACTCTTAGTGTAGGTTTCTTTCATGTAATCCTTCTCTCCCTGTCCCATTAGAAACATTAGGTTAGGGTTAGTAAGTAGTTTTTCTTGCATTAGGATTAGTTAGTGGTATGTAGGTTAGGAGTAGGAACCGGCTCAGAGAACTATCCCATTTTGCAATGTCTCACACTCAGGATAGCTCCATGTTCTGCAATCACACCGAATGTCCCATCTCAAACTTAGGCAATTCGGGGGTGCTGTGATTCTACATCAACAATTCCTTTAACATTTTTTTTTCCATTACATACTTTTAACTATATACATGCATATTTACATGTCTTTTTGATGTATATACATGCATATTTGACTACTTGATCATCTTCTCCTTGCAGGTCTGACCGTATGAGAAGAAAGAAGTCAACAACAAGAACAAAAACATCATCAAAAATAATAAAAACAACAACAATGGCATTGAAAACAATAACATTCTATGGAAGCACACACCTCGGCAACTACACACACATTTCCACCCTAGGTTCACTCTCATCACTTTTTTCTCTTTTACATCTTTAGTATCCACACTCCATCTTTTTGGTCACTCCACGCTTTTTCTAATACTTCGACGTGCTTTCTACAATGCTCTACATGGACATCAGGCATGCATCTCTATCTACTTTATGTTATCGAGCGTTCCAATCACCAACATAAAGTGGGGGAAAATATAGACTTAAAATCACATTCTTTGGGTATTATTTAGTCCTGGTCTCATACTACTATTCATATGGTTGTTGAGTGAAGAAAGTACTAGTTAACCCCCCTGTCTTTTGGTCATTTTACTTTTCTTTTTGTTGTCACTTCCAACCTCCCGCACATACATGCCCAGTCTATTTTTGTCTTTTTGAGTCATTCTACCCCTGACTGTGGCACTCGACATAGTACTGAGGCACCCCAGGCACTCAACGTCCCCTGATCCTTTTCCCACTTTACCTCCATCTTTTGGGAACCTTCTAGTCATTTAATCTTTCTATATTTTTAGTGGTCGGCCTCTTCGGGGTTAATTAGAAAAATATAATAAGAGAACCATATAAATATAAAATTATAAGACCATAATGAGGTACCAAGCACCAGGCACTACTATCATCACCTAAGGTTGCATCCATCAAATTCTCCATTTGCATCCATCTAGCTCCATTACAAGGGAAAAAGTTGGTTCATCTGCATCAAACTGCATAGGAGGGAATTTTATTCTACTCCATCCACCATTATACTACATTTCTACATCTAGTTATAGCTCGCTACTTCACAAAGTGTGACTGACATACGAGCACCTAGGGCACAGATTTCACACACACACACCTAAAAGTACATTTGGGTATAAAATGTAGTGCAACACTCAGTTAGTAAGTCCACCATTGTTGCTACTGAGGATAGTCTGACCCCTTCATATGAATATTTACTTTTTTTGGTATTGATGCTTATTTTGGGGTTTTACAGGTCTCTCATTCATCATTGATTACTACTGACATTCGACGCAGTGCAACGAAATACATACAACAAGTAGCAAAGGTCTTAAATCATCTAGCGACATTGCAAGTTTGGTTTCTAGACCTCTTTCACAGACCAGGGTGCCTAGATCTCATACCAAGGTGCCCCAGTCTTCTCATAAAGCTTGTATCTTCCCATAGTTTGTTACAATTTAAAGAAGCCATATGTTTATTTTGTTAAAAGTGAAAGATTTTATCACTTCCTATACATGTTTTAATTATAGAGTATCTCCTTTCAAAATAATTCTTACATAAATGTTCTTCCTGGACTATGAGGAAATAATCACATTTCTTTTGTTCTTTTTATTTATTTCAATTAGCTAAAATAAAATCATGCCAGAGAAAGTTTCTTCGGTAAAGAGGAAATTGCTTCTAAGAATCTTCCCTTCCTGACACACTTGAGGTAGGATATTCATTACACAAAGTTACATAGAACAAAAGTAATAACATTTGAGTACTTCCTCATTAGAGTAGTATAGCAAAGAAAAACCCAAAACAGAGGAATAACCACATACAATTATTCTCTGTTTTAGTTTATGTTAATTAGAAGAAGAAATAATTTTAGTTTAAATCATTTCTTAGTGTCTGTAGAAGTAGATCTTATTTTCTTTTATAAATCAAGAAAGCAAAAATCAATAGATTTTTGCTTAGTTTCTTTTAATTTCATTTCTTTTAAAAGCTTGTTAAAATACAAATAGATAGAATAAGTATTTGTAATTATTTTATTTAATTAATAGTAAAATAATTTTATGAATTAAAATATTAAACTCACTTTTATTTTATTTAAATTAGATTTATTTCCATCATTTGTTTAATATCAATAATTTAGAGTAATTTAAGAAATCAAATCAAAACAAAAAACCTAGTCATTAAGAATTCACACTACCCGTTTACAGCATCTGATATCCTTTGACTACTTTTCTATACCCATCTCATCTTCCACATTTTGGTTGTCTTGGCACAACCTCAAGAAATCAAGTGCATAGGGAATCTTGTGTCATTTTTCCTGCGTATAGTATCTAAATTGGTGTTTAATCTTAGTGTATTAAAAAATGGTATTACATAACAAGAAACATATATAAATACCATTTTTAAAAGTTTGATATCAAATTGGCTATTTTGTACTGATGGTTGTCTTAAAAGAGCTATTCCATTAAGTGGTATGAGAATGATCAAAGGATAAAAATTTCCACTCAAAACATCTCCCATATTTATTACATTTTGTAAGGTGTTCCTAAATTAGTGTTCTAAGGAAGGAGATCACTTTCTTATAGATATGTGTACAATTTTGAAAGAACAAGAAATGTCATTCCATATAAGGAACATGTAAATAAGGTTGTCTAGTTAAATGCATAAATTTAGATAATTTCTAGAAATGTACCCTTGGTTATGGTCAAGATACTTTTTTCGTGTTGAATTTTTTCATCATCTTCACCTTACTATTTACTTTATGTTATTTATCAATAACAATTGTCTTCAAAATTGTGATAGATCACATATTCTTCTAAAACCTCCTTTTATCAATTATTTATATTCCAAGAAAATCTTTTTATATAATTAAATATAATTTACTAATTTAAATCTATTTAACTTTAAATTGCAACATATAGTGCAATAACCTCTTTCACATGTATGTTGAGGAATTCTTCATAAAATAGAAATAATACTAAACAAATCTACTACTTAGTTTGAAATACTTTAAGAATCTCCTAATTGAGATTTCCTTATTCAAAAAGACATTATAATTTAACTTCATGACAACAATCCTTTTGCAATTTTAAGGTATTTAGTTTAAAAAACTAGGGGTCAAATATTTTAGTTTAATGTTAACATTAACTACACCTCTCCTTTAGCCCACGTCTCTAACTTGTCCCTAATACCTAATTCAAAATATTAGTAAAGTAAACATTTTCACCCCTAATGTCTATCAATATATTGACTTTGATTTGATCAATTTCAATTACCTCAATATGAATGAACATGTTAGGATATTTCCTAGCTAATGAACCCTCATGCAAATAAACCATGTTTTAAATACAACTATAATCCTTGTTTCTGTAGCACTAAGAAGCTCTCGTTTAAGTTTTAGTCTTGATAAATACATGCATGCCTGATTTATTTCCACTTTTGTTCCTGCTCAAATCATATCTATGATCTGTGTTCCACTTTATTGTCTCTGTCTAGTGTACATTATTCATACACTAACTATTTACATGGAAATTGTTTAACATGTGGATAGATATGATTGCACCGTACTATTAATGCCCATCCAAACTATATCCATGTCTTTTGTGTCATTTTCAGATGTATGAAAGAGGAACACTCAATCTAACTTGAATTAGCTTCAATGTAATTAACCATATACATTGTAATAATTTAAATTTAAATAGATATAAAGAAATGAATTATATATAATTACATAAAATACTTTTCTTTGCGTCTAAATAATTAATCAAAGGAGGTTTTAGAAGAATATGCGATTTATCACAATTTTAAATATAATTATCATAAACAAATATCATAAATAAAACAACAATGAGAAGATTATGATCAACATAAACAAAGTACATGTTATCCAATTTTGCCCCAGGCCAAATTGGACAACAGGGGTCTAATGGGACCTAAGCACCTAAGTGGGCCCAATAGGTTGAAATCAGCTTACAAATAGTTTCTAGGCCTCTCAAGGGCACTTTCGGTCAATTTAGAAAAGAAAATGACATTGAGAAATTTTTTCCTCTTCTGGGTTTTGACCCTCATGATCATCTTGAAAAATAGTGAATTTGGGGCCCCCGTGCCCACATCGGTCCCCAAAATGGAAATAATCAGAAAAAACCATGTCGGGCCTCAAAACACCTTGTATTTAGTCTATATTGCCCCCTCCCTTGACTCGAGAAAATCTGAAAAATCCTAAAGAATGAAGTTCGAGATCAAAATTTTACATTTTGGGGACTGAAGATACAATGAGCTAAAAATAGGCTCGTTGATTTCAAGGAGGTCTGTAAGAATTGTTGTGGGAGGACCAAAATATGTGACTTGCTCGGGAAAGTTGGGGTGATTGGATTGGAACAGGGGACACTTTACCAAGAAGACCGCGAACTCATGAGGTGGATATGACAAAAGGATGAGCTCTCCGAGCTCGACTGGTGTATGTGTCGGTGGGTGACGAGTTTCATTTGGCAAAGGGCTTGGGTCTAGCTAAGAAAGTCACAAAGCAAAAGGAATCAACCAAGGGTTCCAGTGAGCTCAAGGTCAAAGTCATGTGTGTGGGCGAGCCATCGAAAGTTGCAGGTGGGAGTTGGCCAAAGAGAAAGTAGAATAGCTCGTTAGGCGAGATGTTGAGCAACACAAGGCTACCTCGGCCGAAGGGATCACAAAGCAGCGAGTTAGGGAAGCCCATTTCAGGATTTTAGATCTTCCCATTTTAGGAACTCTGTGGGAAGATCTCAAAAAATGTGGCGAGGAGATTCCTGAACTCCGAAGGCATGCTGACGTGGCACAATGTGGTGATTTCAGGGGTCAAACCCCTTTCGGGGTCAACAGAAAGCTAACTCCAAAGAGGGGGCGAGGTGGTGAGTTATCAGGGATCGACGCATTCAGGATTTATACATCGACATTTTTAGAGGTGTACAAGGATCAATTTTGGAGGTGGGCAGCAAGGAAGTTTGAAGGCAAAAGGGAAAAAACATGAAATATTAAAATCTCGCCCAAATACATTCAACAACCCATCAAATTGTTGGAATTGGTTATCGACATGAGCCAAGCAGCATGTCAGTGGGTAGGTGAAATGGTTAGCACCTTCTTGTGAGTAGTTGGCATTGAAGAAAGACCTCGGTGGTTAGGAAAGAAACTCAATGGAGCTAGAAGGAGCAAACTGGTGGCTCATATTCAAATCTTCATACTTTGAATAATTTTTATTCAAATTTGATGATTTTATACTTGATGAAAAGGATTTTTTTAAGAGAATTTTATGGTGATGACCGAATCCAAATCCCAAGGAGGCAGATGAAGCTTAAGCCAAGTCAAGTAACTGTGGAAAAAATGATGATATCTTCCTTCATACCCCATCATTTTTTACAAATTTGTAGTCATTGGAAAGCTGATTTCAGGCTCTGCATCATGGCATCACTAAATTTTAGATTTCGGGGGTTTTGGACCTATGAAAATTGTAAGTCATACAACAGTAAGTAAAGGCCATTAATGAGTTAGGTGGAATAATGGGTCATGATGAAGCTATAGGATCTAGGATTTATCCCTAGAAGCAACCAAAAGTAAATTTCTTATTGTGGAAGGCAATACCATTAATGAAGCAAAGATTTTGAAGATCTTCAAGCACCCATGGAAAATTAAAAAATGAATTTTTATGGGTTTTGGAGTAATATTGGAATTTATTTCCTCTCTCTCCTCTCCTCAAATTTCTTCTATAAATATTGTAAGGGGTTACACATGCAACAGGTTAGTCATTTCTCCTCCCATGCATCCCTATTCTTCTGGGGCTCCAAGCCTTTCTCCAAACACTATAATGGCTTCTTGCCTTCCCATATTGGAAATTGCATTGTGTAAACTTAAAATAAGAAATAAACTTATGTTTGTGTTATATTTTTAGCCTTCCATGGTTTGTTGTCTCTCCTTACCTTTCATTTTCAAACAGGTGGTTGTGCATAATTCTTGTTCATTGCAGGCTTAGTGTGTTGTGCTCATTTGGGAATGATGTATTGAATGTAATCTGGTTGTGGTGTAGGACCACCCTTCGTAGTTTCATTTATTTCATTTTTTTGCAGGCTACTAGAAGTGATTAGCACTCCTTTTTTGGTGTATCACCACTCTTAGGGTAAGTTTTCATTTCATACATCTCTCTCTCTGTCCCCTTGGAAGCTTTAGATTAGGGTTAGTGAGTAGATTTACATGCATTAAGAGTAGTTTGTGGTATATAGGTTAGGAGTAGGAACCGACCTTCTCCAGAGAGCTATCTCGTTTTTTAATGTTCCACACTCAGGATAGCTCCATGTTGTGTAATCACGTCGAATGGCCCATTCAAACTCAGGCCATTCGGAGAGTGTTGCGATTTTACATAAAAAAATTTGGAACACCAGGTGGGAAAACTATAGAAGTCAATTTTTCATTCTTAACAAGTTTTTCTGCTACAAAACCTTGTCACATTGAAGCCAAGTTCAAACAAGAATTCATTTTTCAAAGTTTTCGTGAATTTCATAATTCAGAGGTTGTAATTTTTAAGTTTCAGAGGTTTTAACTGTAGGGTCATAGTCCGAAATCAAATTTGGAAGGCTTAACATGTGAAAAATGGGCTCAAAATTTCATAGATAATAGATCAGGGGCTAAATTCAAGAGGGTATCCTTAAATTTTAAAAATTCTCATTTTCTGAAATTTTAGGATTTTAGGTTTCGAGATTTTAGACCTTTCAGTTTTTAAACTTCAGAGGTTACTTATTTTTCAAGATTTCAAAGATCATTTGCAGTTGAACCAATTCAACCCCCATATCCATTTTTGAGCCTTTAAGGTGTACATTTTGGTAATCAATTTCATCTCATCAAGTTGTAGTGCATTTTGTGGAATTTCAGTCTTCAAAGTCACACATGCAAAGCAAAATTGGCAACTCCATCTAGATAAAAAAAACTCATCTCTCTGAGTAAAATACCTTATCTCTTTTCTCTATCCATTTCCAACCATTTTTCTCTTTTCTAGCTCATTCATCTTCTTCATTCATGCATCCCTACAGTCATGGCTTCATTCACTTCATGGGATTCACATTTAAGGCAACATCAGTATCAGTAAAATCCACTCCCAAATTTGTAAAGTTTGATCCCAGGGTGTTATTAACCATCTCCAGATTCATATTGTGATGGAAATCAATAGCAGGCATATCTCAGCAAGCAAGACACTAATCAATTTGGATATATGCCAAACTATCTAGCTACTGGAGAGTATGGGTATGCAGATTTTAGAGGACATTCTTCACCCGAAGATGTTGAGTTACAAATGAAGACCCTAAGGATGATGGAAAGTATGGTGTAGTCTAGGGCTTTAGTCCAAATGAATACATTCAATATTGGATCAAGGGCTCCTTGTCCATGGGAATGCCCCTTTCCTTATCATTACAACCTATAAGAGAAACTTGGCTTTATAGTTGAGATGTTGCCCCAAATAGAAAAATGGATTAAGGATATTGAACTTTATTCAAGTCAAAATTTTCCATGGGAGACCCTTGCATTAGCATCTCACATTCCTTTTCCTTTGCCCCAATTAGTATCATTTCAACCAAAACCACAATTTCCAAATTTCTTGCCAGATGTACCTAGTATGGAATCCCCTTCCCCATCTCCTACTCTTCCACCTCATCTTGGTTTCTCTACCCTTTCTCTTTCCAATAAACATTCCCCTCCATAAGGACATGATGTAAAACCTTCCCCTTTCATGACCACAACCAATGCAAAAATCAATGAAGACCCCACCCACCACTCCTCTCATATTCCCAGACTCATGTCTGGAAGAAAATCAAGAACAACAACTAGAAGAAGAGCCAAGTAAGGAAGAAATGATGAAAAACTTGATAATATTTTCCCTCATATTCAGAATTGAGAAAATTCCCTTGATGGTTAAGCCAAAAGAGGAAGTTGAGGTCTAGCCATAGGTGGTGAAGACTGAGCTTGCAGCGGAGGTAGAGTGAGAACAAGAAGATGATCAAAAATTGGTTTGTTCAGAATGTAGTGTCCATGAGGGCACTCTATTTTCAAGATATTTTGATCAACCACCAAATGCAAAATTGGCAGGAGGGGAGGAAAGAGTAGCTCCAAATCCAAAGGAAGAAGAGCTCCATGTCATTAAGGAAGATAAAGAGAATTTGAAGGATTCAAACAAAGTGCAGGTTATGCAAGAGACCATAATTCTTCCTCCCACTTCACCCCCTCCAATTTATGATGATGAAGAGAAGTTTGAACTCTCAAACTTCATGTTCAAAGATGAAGGGAACCATATTGAGCAAGTTGAAGACCCAGAGAACACTATGAATGAGGTTAAGTTGGCACAGCAGGACAATGAGGGGGAAGATAATCTGTCAAACTTGGAAGATTGCTTCAATGAAGTGGAGCCCATGGAAATAACCACATTTTCTCCTCCATCATCCATATTCCAAGCACGATATCCTACTTCCAAAGAGGATCACTCAGGTGAGCAGCCACATTCAACCACTTGTAACATTCCATTAATAATTCCATTAGAGGTCACAATAAAGTTCGATGACCTACGTGTTAAGGAGGATTACCACATTCCCAACGAAGGAAAAGAGTCCAAGAAAGAAAGTATTCATTAATACTTTCTCATTTAGTTCAAAACTCATAACAGCGGGCACATTTGACAATTCAAGCCATGCCCCATTAGGTATATATCTTCAATTGAGACCGGTCGTATTCATCTCCAAACATGAGTAGCTTCATAGTAGTGAGGATCAGATGTTTCACTTATAAAATCTACAAGATCCTCATGCGGGCCATTTCAAAAGGATTTTTTTTTGCATTCAGTTGATATCTCTATGTTTTGGGTGTAGGATTGGTCCTTTATCAAAATTTCACTCATCCATATAGCCATGTCTGGTGTCAAATCATCACCATGGCTTCCAGTCTTGAGAAAGGGATGTTACATTGCACTACCAGTGTCATGATTTATTTGAAGACTTCTCTCTCATCCAACTAAGGTAGGATAGGTGTAGGTTCTTTACAGCATCACAAGTGCTTCTACACACTCTGCATGTCTCAATTGACCATGTATGATTTTTCATTTTGTACATATTTTTTGGTTCATGTTTACTCCCGAGTAAGTGCAGCAAGTTGGGGGACCAAAAAGTAGATATCAAATCCTGAAATTTATATAAAAAAAGTAAAACATCAATTTTTCTCTTCTGCGGACTTCAAATTTGAACCATGCCGAAAATTCAAAAACATGTCACAAAATTGGTATCATCACATAGGGGAGACTACTAGCTTTGAAGAAATATTGATTTTAAATTGAATAGAATATGATCAATATCATTTTATAATTTTTTACTAATAGTATTTTTTTAAGACACTTATTCCTGTGAATGTTCATGTCTATGTTTAAGACTGAAAATTTTGTTTCACTTATTAGAATGTCATAAAACATATACCATCCCAACCGTGGCAAAATTCTATACACGTTTAAAAAAATGTATTTTATTTTGATATCTTTTGATTAAGTTATGGCGGGAAAACAGAAAGTGCTCCATTTTCTTTATGTTTTTAAACCAATTTCACGAAAAAAATCATTAAAAAAATATTGCTCAAAAAAATAAAAAATAAAATCTATCCCAAGATACATAACGGCATCTAAATTTTCACCAAAGGAAACAAAAATACCAAGTTTTGGTCATCCAAATCGTGGGCAAAAAGACTATAATCTTATAGGATTTTACAAAAAAAAAACCAAGTCATTGAATTTTGAGTGTTTAATATAGCTAAGGTTGTCCATTTTAAAAAAATTAGTAGTTTACAAACTAGATTCTGGATGCTACTATTCATATGTATACAAGTTTTTCTAAATTTGAGTGCACGCATTGCTAATAATCCCTACAAGTTGAGATTTTGTTGTTATTTACAATATGATGTCCACTTATGACCCCTTTTTGGCCCCCTAACTTCCTGCACTTACCATCCCTCACAGTACACGGTGTTTCAGTAAGCCTACCGCATGCAAAATAAGTTCATACTTGTTGTAAAAAGTTCTAGATTTCAAAAGAAAACAAATTCAAAGAAACTAAAATCAATATTAAGGACGGGTCTTACTAAGTTTCATTCTTTAAGTCCTTCAAGACAATTCAAGGTGAACTTCTAGTGCCTCCGCCAAATCATAAAATAGCCTCCAAAAACATGTCGCAAGTGGAACTTTCAAAGAAAGAAGAAAATCAAATTAAATAGAGTTCCATGTTGTAAAAACTTGAGAATTAACTTATTTAAAACTCTACAGCATGCAATACTTGCCAAGAAATCATCAGTTGTGTGCTTTGTACTTGGTAGAATCAGACTTTGGAACAGTCCATTTTAGTCATGTAGATTAGGATTGCAGAGAGGAATATGTGAAAATCCCAGGTTTTAACAATTTTCTACTCTCACAAAATTTTAACTTTAAGATTTTCTTATGAAAATTTTGAGTGCAAACAACGGCATAGGTCCAAGGCTAGCAGATTTCAAGACAGGTTCAGCGGTGTACAAGAAGTCTTCAGGTTTCAATTTGACAAGGTACAGGCCAGTTACATACTATCAGTCATGACTCTGCGACTAATGGACAAATAGAGGCTACAGGTACGAAATCATCTAGTAGGAAGATGACCCCACAAGTTGCCAAATTGTCATCCAATTTTTCCCTAAGAAAAATTGGACAACAGGGGTCTAATGGGACTAAGGCACCTAAGTAGGCCTAACAGGTTGAAATCAAATTATAAATGGTTTTTAGGCCTCTTGGGAAAACTTTTGATCAATTTAGGAAAGAAAATGTCATTGAGGAATTTTTTCCTCTTATATGTTTTGAAAAAGACTCAACGATGCATCTTGGGATGAAATTGGGAATCTGACGGGCCCCTAGGTCCACATTCAGACCCAAAATCGAGAGTTAATCATCGTTAGAGACACGATGTTACGGGCACTAAAAACACCTTACATTTAGTCCCCCATAGGCCTCCCAGATTCAGAGAAAGTTTGGAAAAATCCTGAAAGTTTAGAAGTTCGGGATTGAAAAGTTACATTTTGGGGCCTTAGGAGGAAGCATGAGGGTGGTCAAGCTAAAAATGTGCTCAGCGAGTAGCTTGGCAAGCTAGGGTGTTACATTGAAGAGCCTGAGCTGACATTGTAGCTTGGGTAAGATAGCCAAAATAGGTGACTCACAGATCACACTCTGGGGTGAGATGGAGCAGAATAGTCCGAGTAGACTCGTCGATCTATTCGACCGCGAGCTCAGTGAGGCGGATGAGACTAAATATGGCTGAGCTCCCTGAGGTGTGTGGAGTAGTATCCATCTGTGCTCGACGAGTTTCATACCAGCAAAGGGCTTGAGTTTGGCTAAATAAGTCATAAATAAAAGGTATTTTTCAAGGTTTCAAGCAAGCTCAAGGTAAAAGTCATTGTGCGTGGGTGAGATGTTAGAAGTTGCAGGTGTAAATGTGCAACCAAAGGGAAAGGAGAATAGCCCATCGGGTGAGCCATGGAGCAACACATACCCTTGTGTCAAAGCTTTCAAGTTTTATCCTCAAAGAAGTCACCCCAGGTATGCCTAGTTCAGAATTTCATATGTTACCATCCCAGGAACTTGATGTTAAGATCTCAGTGAAGACCCAAGGTGAGGAGGTTCCCAGGAAAGTCAAGTTTCCCAACCCCTGAAGGTGATTTTAGGATGTTCTTGGCACAACTACGGTGATTTTTGGGCGGTCAAACCCATTGGGAAGGGCTACTACTAGCTAACTCCTAAGACTAATGATACCCCCTGATGAGTGGAACTGAGTGATTGGGGATCCAACACAAACGTGAATTTAAGGTCTAGTAACATCATGGAAATTTATTTAGGAATATTTAGGAGAGGGATTTCAATTTTTGAGTTAGGCGGTGAGGAAGTCATAATGAAAACAGGGTTCATAGGCCTAAATTGTGCACAGGCCTAAAAAAGCTGATCAAATAATTTGGGAAGTCCCATTCCTTGAGTTGCTCTGGCATATATTCGTAGAGTTGAAAAAAGAAACATCTCAGTGGAAAGGTGAATTAAATTGGCGTACATGATGGTGAAATCATATTGGCATTCACAGACAATTTGGCATCGGTAGGTTTAGGATAGGGATTTTTTCTATGGAGCTTGAAGGGGAAGGATGATAGATCAAAATTCCACTTTTCATAGGGCTTGAACAATGGAGGAAACAAGACCTAATGACCCCCACAATTGGATTCAAAATTCCATGTTTTAAGTCAAGATTTTATGGTAATGACCAAATCCAAAACATTCTAGTGAGGTAGCTCAAGCTTAATCACCATTTCAAGTTTCCAAGGAAATCAAGGATGATATCTTCCTTCATAGCCCATCATGTAGTTACAAATTTATAGTGACCGGACAGCTAATGTCGGGATCTACAGGATGCTATGGCGCTAAATTTGATGTCCCAAGGGTTCTGGACCTTCAAGAAAAGAGACATGAGGGATAGTAGTAATGTTCTCAGCCCCAATAATCCCTCTAGGTGGAAGACATAGAACCTCATGAAGTTATAAGAGCTAGGAGCTATCCCTATACGTGATTTTCGATAGCATAGACTTGGGCTTCACATCACTCAGATATATTTAGAGGAATCCCTGGTAGTAATCCCTTTACGTGATCCTGAAAAATGATGATCCTTATTATTGTCCCTTATGGAAAAGGGACACGAAGGACATGAACAATATTCCTAGCCTGGTGAATCTCTTAGGTAATCCATGTGACCCTCTTTATAAAAGGATTTTGGTATTTCAGTGGGATATCCAAACCAAAAAAACTAATTTTCTCAGTATTACGATAAGTGTTTTATTTCTATTATTTTAATATTCCTAAATATTTTGAAAAAACCTAAAAGTAATATATTCCAAAAAATAAAAAAAACCTATATGGTCTTACCAAATCTATTATTTTAGTATGTTTAGTTCAATTTCGATCACCTATACGACTAAAAATTACCTCCCACTATCAAAAACATCACCAAAATCTATTTTTTTATGTCAATTCGGTCCATGTACCTAGTGTGAGTCCCCCAAGTGAAAAACACCCTACTCAATTCATCACAACATCCACTTACTATTCTTTGTTGGCCATTTGAACATAATCAATAAATTTCTTTTGAGGATCTTTAATCTAGTTTCAATGTATTAGGTTTCATTTTAAAGACCCTTATTCTCTAATATTCTTTTAATAATCACATAATACTTCTTGTGGCCAAGGTTCATTTTAAGACACCTCTATAAAATTGTAGGTGGAAAATACTTGGTTAATATCCCCAGAACCAGTTTCAGTGAAAGGTGAATTTGACAGTATTCCAAAACCGAATTTTCACCTAGTTTTTCGAGCCAAAGAAATTAGAGTTCCAGACATCGATGCACCTTTGACGCATGACAATACGACATCAACAACCATCCTTGATGCATGTTAACACAATGTCAACAGAGACCTTTAACGCGCGTCAATGGCCTCTGTTGACGCTCATCAATGGCCTTTGTTGAAGTGCGTCAATGGACTCTATTGACATGTGTCAATGAACTCCATTGACGTGCATCAATAGAGGCCATTGATGCGTGATTTGGCCTATTAATAGTAAATACCCTCCCGCCGATCATTTTTTCGTTTACACTTTCTGGCTCTCAATTTTTTTTGCAAGAATCCCTCTTTGTCAAAGACGCAAGCACAAATATAATGTCAACTTCAAATGCTTCCCAACCGCAAGCTCAAGAAAAAAATCAAGAAGAGAATCCAGTCCAATCCATGAGCAAGATCATCTACAGGAATCCCTTGTGCCCCCACATTCATACTATTTTAAAGATGTCTTCCAAATATAAAGATTTGATGGATGCATGTGAGTTTACTGGGCTCGTTAACATGCCCCATTTCACAACATATCCAGATATTTTGAATTACCTTATCTCATCCTACAATACAGAGGTTGACCTTTTTTATGTGACTCTTAACGACGGCCGAATGTTCCACTTCAATATCGAAGCAAATGACATCCATTGGTTTACAGGCCTTCCATTCAAAAATTTACCAATTGTTACAATGAAGGCAACACTCTTGGAAGAAGACAAGAAATTTCTCGAATCAACATTTAGTTTCCATGTTGATTGTAAGTATAATTCATTTTTATTCTATTTTTTATTGTGATACAATTTGGTGTTATAAATTTATATTAATTCCCACTGTTTGGCATTTGCAACTCATGTCAATAAATCTAGGCAAGGTGTGGATACGCAAGCAATTACACACCACTTTCTTGCTCAGTGATTTCATTTTTTTGATCCAAAATAGTTATGCAGGGTCGCCAAACAGATATACCAAACTAGGCCATTGCATACATAGTTGCAACTAGCTCAAAACAAAATTCGATTGGTGCACCTATCTATAAAAAAAATAAGAACTGAAAAATTCAAAGCTTTCAGAAAAACTTGTCATTTATTCCACAAACTATCTCCTTGGCCTTTATTGCGAGGCACTTTTAAATTTAAAAGATAAAAACATTCCTACTTGCACCAACGAGGAGTTGATGAAGTTGTCAATTCCATTTTAAGAACAACAGGTATAAACTATTTAGTTTGTATTTCAATTTTCAACATTACACTGCACAGTTATTAACAATTTACGGTTTACAGAGAAGATTTATTGAAGCCCTTCCCTGAAAAAATGTGTTATCAAGAGGAAGAGGCCAACAACACGCTGAGGCTTTGGGAGACTCCCAATCTGAAATGGAAGCTCACTCCTCTCCGAACCCTCAATAGTTTGAACTTGTTAAACGCCAGAGAAGTAATACCTTCTCATATATTATTTACAAATTCCAATTTTTTTTTTCCAATTTAAATTTTAACCAATTGAATTGACATAACATTTAATGTTGATGACATTGCAGGGACTTTCGACCATACTTGTGTTTAAGAAACTCAACCTTCTTCCCCAACTCACTCCATATAGTCATATGCATTCGTATCTTCTGAATAACCACTGAATAATACTCCTACATGGAAACCCTTAGCACCGTGAAAAACTAACCCCTCGACAACAAGGTACAACTTTTCAATACTACGTTTACTTTCTTAGTTTTTGCTTTTTTGGATTATTTTCTAGTTTTTCATGTTTTTTCTTGAACTTTTCAACACATTGCGGTCCTTCTAATCAAACAACAACACCGACCCCCACTCAACCAATAATTTTTAAAATGCCAACCAGAGGAACAATGAAAAAGAACATTGGTAAACGCATGCCAATTGCTCTGGCCCTTAGCAGGACACTAAACATTGCCTCCTCCTTTCGAATTCCAACGCTCTCACTTGGTGGCTTGCCTAGTGTAATGGGCATATCAGTTTTGAATAATATAAATTTAGATGAATATTATTTGGGCATTGATAGCAATGACCCAACTAGTTTTCTCAATACCCGTGAGATGATTTAAGGCCAACAGATATACTTCAATTTCAACATGCTTTACAATATTGAATTACATTTCAATTTAGATTTATTTATCTGAATCTTGATTAATTTTATCACAAACAGGATCAGGCCACCCAAAGGTAGAAACAAGTAGCAGTTGATCTAGCTAAAAGGCCCCATACTTCTCCAGTAAGATCATCTTCATCAGATACAGATGGTGAACAATTGCTACCTGCAAAGAATTCATTCTTGTTAATTTGAAATTTTCATTTTTTAGTAATATGTTGAATTGACATTACTCTTTTTGTGTAGTTGAAATATGAAAATTTGAAGATTCAAGCAAAGGTATTCCAAGTTCACTTGGAAATAGCGAGGAACAGTTTATCCGCAGCTAAGAATTTGAAGGAAAATATTGTTTTGGTTAACAAACAAAACAATACACTAAAGTGGATAATTAAAGAGCACGGCTTCAACCCTGAAATATTATTCAAAGCTAAGGTAGCATCTGATCCAAATTTGCTATCGCATGGAGATGCAACAAATCAAGAAGAAAGAATTTTAAAAAATCTGGACAGTTTTGTGGAAGATCTTATAAGTTCTAGGGTTATTTTTGCTATTGGGGAAAGGGGTACAACCAAAGTGGAAGAAACCGTTGGGGAAAGGAGCATAGGAGTTGAAATGGATAAAGAAAAAGAGGGTTGAAACTTTTATTATTGAGTGTGAAAACTTTAAATATTGAGTCTATATTTGAAAATTTGTAACATTGAATGTTGTGGTTATCGTATTTGAATTTAATTATATGGATTTGATAGCCTTTAAAAATTTGAAATACTATGTAATCTTTAATTTTGATTGCATATCGATTTGATAGAATTTTTAGATTGTATATGGAGTTTATGCTTTTTGGTTTACTCTTAATGGTGATTGCATTAGATAGGAATGAATCATGATGACGTATGTTTCTGGTTGACTTGGATTATCATGAATTATATGTGGACGTAGATGATGAATGATATAGATGATGATGAATGATGATAATGGATAATTGTTTTAGAAACATGGAATGATGATAGATGATGATGAATGATGATGAATGATGATAATGATATGATATATATGGATGATGATCAATTTAATGTGGACGTAGATTTAGCTTCAAGCACGATAATTCTTCTTCTCTAGACATTTAAACTTGTTTTAAGATAATTCTTCTTCTCTATACTTGTAATGATATGATCATGATGTTGTTAGAATGGATATAGATGATAAATAAATGGAATGTGTTAAAATGGATATAGATGAAATTAGAACGGATATACTTGTAATGATATGATTATGAATTGTTTTAAAAAAATGGAATTGTTTTAATAAATTTAAATTAGATAAATAATTGTTTTAATAATAATTGTAGTGTCAGGACTCACGATTATGATAATGATATGGTGATGATATGATATATATGGATGATGATGAATTTTATGTGGACGTATATTATAAATTGTATAATGTATCGTGGATTATGAATTGTATAGTATAGAAATATCTTCCTCTATAAAATTCAATTGTGTCATTTTATCCCATAGTTAAAAAAATATATCAAAGCATTTTACAAATATAAAAAATAAATTAAACATAATTGTAAGAAATCAAGAAAGAATCATCACTGGTAAGAAATTAAACATAATTGCAAATATGATAGGGTTAAAATTACCTCTAGTGTATTAGATTGCTGTGAAATCATCACTGGTAATGTGCTAGATCTTTGTTTTAAAAAATCTCAACACGAGAAATGGATTAGTAGATAGATGGGTGAGTTGCTTGACATTGTCAGTCCCGAGAAGTATCAGCTTCCTCAGATGGATGTCAACCCACATTTTCCAAAAAAATAAAAGATTTTATTTAAATAAATGTAAATATATAGACCTGTAACATCTGTAATGATAACAAGAGTTGAAAAAAATGTAAAGTAACAAACAATAAGATTAAGGTGAAGAAGATACCTATTTAAAGTTGAAATCATTATTGGTAATGTGCTAGTTCTTTGTTTTAAAAAACTCAACACAATAAATGGATTAGTAGATAGATGGGTGAGTTGCCTGACATTGTCAGTCCCGAGAAGTAACAACTTCCTCGGTTGGATGTCAACCCACGTTTTCAAAAAATAAAAATATTGTATTTAAATAAATGTAAATATATATACCTATAACATCTTTAATGATAACAAGAGCTGAAAAAATGTATAGTAACAAACAATAAGATTAAGGTGAAGAAGATACCTATTTAAAGATGAAATCATCACTTCCACTGGTAATATGCTAGATATGTGTTTTAAGAAAACTCAACATGAGAAATGGATTAGTGGATGGATGATTTTCCTGACATTGTTAGTCCCGAGAAGTAACAGCTTCCTCGGATGGATGTCAACCCACATTTTCAAAAAATAAAAAGATTGTATTTAAATAAATACAAATATATAGACCTGAAACATCTTTAAAGATAACAAGAGCTGAAAAAAATGTAAAGTAACAAACAATAAGATTAAGGTGAAGAAGATACCTATTTAAAGTTGAAATCATCACTGCCACTAGTAATGTGCTACTAGATCTGTGTTTTAAGAAAACTCAACACAAGAAATGGATTAGTAGATAGATGGGTGAATTACCTGACATTGTCAGTCCCGAGAAGTACCAGCTTCCTAGGATGGATGTCAACCCACGTTTTTTAAAAAAATAATATTGTAGTTAAATAAATTTAAATATATAGACCTGTAACATCTTTAATGATAACAAGAGCTGAAAAAAATGTAAAGTGACAAACAATAAGATTAAGACGAAGAAGATACCTATTTAAAGTTGAAACAATCCATTATCAATAGCTTCTTCAAACTCGATGTTATCTTCCGTAGAATGTGACGATGAGCCAATTACACTCTCAAGGTTGGAAACAGTTGTACTTGTAGTTGTATTAGTCACACCTCTTCTTTCGCAAAGGGAATTCCAATGCGCAATTGCTCTATCAAACGGAAAGGTTTTGATGGAGTATCGAGAAAAATAACACCTCATGCAAC
>CM034154.1:167718477-167843477 GCA_019776745.2 Taxus chinensis | reverse complement strand
CTGAGTCTTTTCAGTTTTTCTGATTTATTTATTTGCTACAAAAGTTTTCCGCACTTCTATGGATGCAAATAATCAGAATTTAATCAATTTTGGATTCAAGAATACTTAAAATTGGTTAAAAAAATCACGATCTTTGGAAACTATAAAAGTGATAAAAATTACAACATCACGTTTTCAGATCATTTGAAGTAGGGATCTTGTTGTGCTTAAAAGAGAGAGAAAATAAAATCCTTGAATTCGATGAGTGCTTCAAAACTATACTGGTGGTTTATGTCATGGATATACATCAGCATTAAGAATAATTACAGAGCCTTGCATTCATATTCTATGTATTTACAATGATTATGCCAAGTGATTTCTAAGTGTGCTAGATGAGTAAATTAGGTGATATTAACTTGATTATAAAGGATTTTGAAGATAATTATCATGATAAGACTAATCTATGAAGATGAAAAGACCCAGAAAATTGTTATTGCATTAGAGTTGAAAAATGTGTCATCGTAATATGGTATAGGTCGCCAAGTACTAGATTTGACATCTTGACCTAGCTGCATGATTTTGAACAAGGATGTGAATGAATTTTGGAAGTTTCCTAATGAAAAATAAAGTTTAGATATTGATCTTATGCATTTAGAATTCTGATTTTTTTGACACATCAGTTCTGGGAAAAAACAAGTTAGGGAAGAGATAACAATATCTACTAAGTGGGAATGAGATGTGGGTGTTTTTCTTAACAAAGGAACATAGTCACAATTAATAGTTTGAAAGTATAAATTTCCAAATTTGAGTTTCTACATTGTGTGCACCTGTGTATAGATATACACATATTTGTATATTTGTATACATATAAGTATGTATGTATACAAATGTGTGTGTGTGTGTGTGTGTGTGTGTGTGTGTGTGTGTGTATTTTTGTGTATGTGTGTATATATATAAATAATATTCCCACAAAATCACACACACACACACACACACACACACACACACACACACACACACACACACACACACACACACACACACACATAATGTATGTGTGTGTGTCTACACACACACATAATGTATGTGTGTGTGTCTACACACACACACACACAGTGTGTTTGTCACACACATAATGTATGTGTGTGTGTGTACACACACACATAATGTGTGTGTGTGTGTCTACACACACACACACAGTGTGTTTGTCCACGTGTGTGTGTGTGTGTGTGTGTGTGTGTGTGTGTGTGTGTGTGTGTGTGTGTGTTTGCGTACATACACACACACACATATATGATTGGGTGTGTCTATATGTGTGCACACCCACACTCACCCGTTTGTGCTATCTCTCCCTCTCACCCTCTCAAAGACAAAGAGATAATAATGATTAGTTTAAATAATGTTTATATAAATTCTTGGGGTAGTCAATGTGTGTAGACACATTTAAACTTCTAAATTTGTGATCATTTCTTAAGAATCAATGTTGTACATATCGGTTTGGCATCTTTGGATCAATAATGATCATAGCAAAGTTTTTGTCTAGATTATGTGTGGGAGTTTTTATTTTCTACAGTCCAATGTAGTGGGCATATGTTTTATTAATGATTTTTAAATTTGTTGAATTTTGTTTAACCCTTTGTATCAAAAACAAATGTTTGGTATACTCTGTTTTTCTATTTCAAATTACTTTTTATTCTCATTGTGTTAAAATTTCTTTCCCTGCATTAATTCAATGTGTGTTATTAAACCTTATATTAATTTAATTTTAGCAATTTGAAAACGTTACAAATCCATCAAAAAAGGATATTTCAGTTGGCATTTATTAAGATAAAATTAATACTTAGAACTCATTTGCATCAATTATTCATATCTAAGTTTGTAATGGCATGGTTACAATATAATTGTAATGTAAGTCCTCTGTGCACATGATGTTGACAACGGATGACTGGAAAAAAATTCTCCTAGAACATGATATGTTAATAGCGAAATAGCTAAATGTGGTTTTCAATGTCCATTATAATCTAGGCATATTTGATGGAAGAGGAAAGATTGCATGGGTGGAAACTATCAATTGGTCTAGCTATCTCCCATGGATTCAAGTGTAAGAAACCCCTTTGAATTCATTTTTGTTTTCTCTTTTTTACATGTGTAACAAGACCTATTGGGAGTATATTCATATGCTCAAAAATTGCTCCCCGAGCCTATTATGCTATTGTTTACCTTGTGAAAATTAGTAGACATTATGTCTATCAAATTTATGGGAAGGATGTATTTTCTTATGAAAATCAGACTAGAACTTCATGTCTTACATAAGAATGATAGCTTTGGCATATAATTTAAAATCCCTTTTTGAAAACCACTCTAAATGATTTTACATCTAATGTTTTGGAAAAATGATATCTAGTATCATGTATAGTCGTAATAATGAATCAATTTTGGCCATAATGGTTGGAAGAAAAAATGACGGTATATAGGATATGGACTTTTGATCCCAATATTAATTACTTTACCATATGTCCTTAATGAGTTGCGCATGCCTTTTCTGCTTCATGCCATTCTCACAAAAGTCACATAGGCCATAAGTGACTTGTCAGAAGATAGAAGTTGATCATAGATGGCAGAGGAGTGATTTGACATGATAGGTGGCTTTCAACTGGGTTGACCTTCTCCCTTCCTGTGATGGTTGCATCCCCTATGATTCCACTCACATTATACACACAAGTTATTGTAAGTGTCAAACATCCTTTAAAATATAGCATGAGGAAGATATTTTCAAGTATTTTGCCAACCAAATTGTTTCTTTCTATTGTTAGAGGCCCCAAAGGTTTTCTCTTCTTTTTTTGATGAAATGACATATTCAGAGGCAACAACAATAAGAAATCAAAGAATCATACAAATATTTATTCTAAATATTTTTACTTTTTCATTACACATGCCAAACATTCTTTCGATGGCAGTTCCCTTTACCATGAATAAATGTTTGGGCTAAAGGATGGAAAATAAAGCCTTGAGATCCACCGAGAAACACTATTTAGTAATAACAACAACGCAAGGTTGGGGCTAATTAAAGGCTTTCAATAACAACACTACGAGTGGAAACGTGAGTATTGAAAGAAATGGGCTTTCTTTCATACGCATTTCTATTGTATGTTGCCTCAAAGAATTGAGTGTGTCACTTAATTTCAACTTCAAAGAGTTTGCCTAAGTGACACGTGGTCTACATCAGACTTTAATAAACAAAGAATATGATCACTTGTTTTTCCTATAGCATTTTACCTTCCTCAATAACTCTCCTCCCTCTATCTCTTCTTCATCACCCTACTTCATTTTAGGATTTTTCTCCTTCACTCCATCCCTATCAACATATCCAACATATCCATTGTATACCACTTGCAATGTATTTGGTAGTACATTAAAAAATCAATTTTAAATTTGTTCATTTATTTCACGTTTTCTATAAGATATTTCAAAGTCTTTGGTGTAACGGGAGAAAATTTTAATGGACCCGGCAGGAGATTACTGGACGTATCAAATGACCACGTTTGTGAGAGACGGTGGAAGTGGAGCACAACTCACCGAACGTAAATCATAATAACAAAAAACTAATTTTTATCCACTTGTCACGCGTTCAACGCACAATGGATGTTTTAAACAGAGGTTGAAAACTTGAAACGATCAACTCCACGACCATACGAACATTCGATTCGCCCTCAACTTTTTAAATTTAATGTCTTGCCTGCAAACCAAAAATTAAAGCACCTAGGCGAAACCTGTGCGGGTGAGAGGATGGACTTCTAAAACTAAAATCGCTGTCTGGCGGCAACGGTATTTGTGTGATACACCGTACCGGTAAAAAATAACTTGAGATCCAGCTGTGATCTGTGATTATAGTATGTATCTGGAATTGTTGTTACTCCGTCTTGTAAAGAAATATGAATATGGAATCCGCGAGGAATTGAGGCTTGTAATTGAATACAAGAGGGGAATGAGTCTTGTAAGTTCAGAGGGGTGCGTCTTCGCAGTTGGGGGAAATGGGTGTCTGAAATTCGGGAGCCCAGAAAGAAGAGGAGAATATGATTGGGATCATATGAGACTCCTCACATGGCCGCTCGGGCATACGATGTGGCTGCGCTCTGTCTCAAGGGGAAATCCGCATTGCTCAATTTCCCTGATACCGCACCCACGCTTCCTCGCCCATCTTCCTCAAATCCGCAAGATATCCGATCAGCGGCTTCCCGGGCTGCGCTCGCATTCGACCCGCGCAGAAGGATTGGATTTTTCCCGAATCTTCAGACGCCAAAACGGAAGTTCTTCTTCCAATCCGCCTGAAGTTCAATTAGGGGAAATTAATAGAGAAATGTGGCCGGAATTGAGCAGTGGAGAGATAAATGATGAAGATCTATGGCGGGAGATGTTTCAGTCAAGAGGCGAAGTGGATCGAGTGGCAGATTTTTGGGTGGAGTCGCCGAACATGGTGATGAATATGGCGGAGGCTCCGCTTCTATCGCCTTCTCGAAGCCTTATTGATGGAAATGAGAGTTTCTTCGACGAGACAGAGCACTCTACTCCCTATGGAGTCATGGACTAAACTGATCCGTGGCGATAAAGTTTGCAAGGCGACTACCTTTTGAAGAAATTGTCGACATACGGTAGTAATGCTCCGAATTTGACCGACCATTTCACAATGGCAGTACAATTCGACAACTACCAAACTAATATATATAAAAACTGACGTTGTGATATTCTCTTTATAAACAAGCTCGAGAGCCTCTAGAATCAATGGCATTTATTAACCCAAAACTAATATATATAAATATATATCACGAAGTCCCTAAATCTTTTAAGTGGTTGGAGTTTGCAGCGGTGTCATACAGACTAAGGAGTTTCTATTGAATATATTCATTAAATGTAATAATTTTATTTACTCATATTTTAATCTAAATTCTCTATGTTGTGCTATAGTGCAAAATTAAACAAATCACCTTTTCAAAATTTCACAACAAATGACTTTCAAATTTTGTTCTCCATTCATATTGCGTTCCTCAACCATGAAGGGCATATTCATTACTTAGATGACACTGTAAAGTTCCTTTTATCTTGTTTTTCGTGATGAAATAAATACTATATTACATTATTTATTTTGTGAATTATCTTACTTTTCAGGTCTTTTAAGTTTGTCTAATTTGTTGACAACTATTCATTTGGTTTTGTTATCATATTCAAGAATTCCTCCATAGGGAGCATCCAAAGGATTTCCTCCTATTCATATTTTGTGTCATCTCTATCAATAAAGAAATCGTCACATACACACACACATATCAATTGATGCAAATCTAAATCCCATTTTGATGTTCATAGTGTCATCTCAATGATGCAGAGGTGGAGTCAAAGACCATACCAAAAAGGTGGATTCAAAGACTTGTATGTCGGAGAAGTATATAACTTGCTCTTACTCTATTTTGTTCATATCTAGGTGCCTTTTATAGTGGAGGTAACAAAAAATAAGGAATTGGACAATATTTATAGAGAGCAATATGTTTATATGTAGTGAAAAAATCGAGCGTGTCCACATGGACAAAAATAATTAATGACACAGTCTTCTACAATAGCAAGTCATAAAATTCGTTATACAAATATAGTTTACGACCATGTTATTACACATATCATATAGACATAGAATTAGATAATGATAATGAAATTCTAAGCTAGTGTGAATTGTTGAGTTGTGGAGCTTAACATTCATGTGTGCTACAATATCATCATTATCTAATTTGTTATCAAATTTATTCATGCATTTCAAAATATTGTGGATCATTCCATTCAAGCCAAATTGCATCCTCGACAAACCTCCATGCATAAGTTTAGTTCACCATTCTTCTAAGACACATATATCTTATTTTTAAATTTCATGCTATGTCAATGTTCAAAAATGAAAATGAAAATGAATAGAGAATCAATGATATATGTGAAATGGTTATAATTTTTCATTGAAAACATTTTTTTGCACTGATATAGGATAACAATGTTATTGTACAATAGACGAAATTTAATTTTTGTATGAAATGCATTAAATCTTGTGTAAATGTGTAGGAATATATATAAAATTAAGTCTAGCCTCCGCTTCTTTTCATGTAATTACATAATTTTTTACTTCATTCTTGTGTAGCACTCTTATGAAACAATAGACGAGATGTGCAAGAGTACCAAAAATTTTAATCTTAAGAGTGCAATCTAATGTCATTCCTTGGTGATCTACATTGGAAATGTTTACTACTTCCTAAATTCAAGTATCATACTTTGTGTTGTGTGGATAGTGATCCCACATGACATTATAAGTTTGATTTGTTGATGATTTTCATGTGTGATAGGAGGTAGAGATAAACATGTTGGTTGGAATATGTCATATGGGGGTCTCCCTTATTGTTTAAAGCTGTCAACAAGAAAGGAAGGATCATAAATGTGTTATATCTTTGAAGGGGATAGTTAACTAAAATTGAATAAATACATGTATATGAGGATAGTTAATCTAATATATGAATAAATGTAAATAAAGTAAAATAAATGTAGTAAAGAAGTATATAAGTGACGAAACAACTATGCTTAAGAAAAATGCTAACCCTAATGTGCAAGAGAGAAGAGGAAAGAACTTATCTGAATAATAGATCCTCATGGGACTGTGTTGTAGAGGTGACTAGAAAATATGAAGGTGGGAACAAATATTTAGAAACTCTGAAAAGGATGGATCTGGACTGATTCCCTAGAATGGAGTGCTTAGAGAGGGACTAGGGTGCCTGCGGGAAATCTAGTATGTAGACTGGGTGCCCTAGTTTCTTGAAAAGTTCTAAAACTATTCTTCACATGGCTGAGAGGTGGTCTAAACCCTTAGTGTCTGTCACATCAGATTTGATGCCCTGTATCAGATGTTGGTGATATTCCAAGAGGATGAGTAGACTGGCAAAAGACCGAAAGAAGTATCAAAACCCTAAAAAAGAAAAATTCTAATGAATGGGTCAGACTAACCTTAGCTGCCACAAGAGTGGGCTTACTAAGTGTTGATACACTACATTTCGGACCCAAATGTAGTTCTGGTGAGTGTGTGCATGTCGTGCCCTAGGTGCTCTTGTGTCAACCACACTTTGTGAAGTAGTGAGCAATAGCTAAATGTAGAAAATATAATAGAATGTTTGCATGGAATAGAATATAATCCCTCCCTCTATGAAGTGTGATGCAAATTTCCTAGACTTGTGCCTTGATGATGGAGCTATGTGGATGCAAGTGATCTCTAATGTAATAGATGGATGCAACTCTAGATGGAGTGATAGTAGTAAGTGATGCTAGGTCCCTCATTATGGTCTCATAACTTTATATTTATAGGGTTCTCTTGGTCTAATTTTTTAATTAACGCCGAAAATGTTGACCACAAGAAAGATAAATATTTAAAACGGCTAGAAAGATCCCAAAAAGAGACGGTAAAGTGCAAAAATGACCGGGGCGCCCTGGTGGGACCAAGGTGCCCATGGGCGCCTCAGTCCTAATTTGGGTGCCCCAATTGCGGATAAGTGACATAGGATGATAGAAGCTGACTAGGCATATGGGTGCAAGAGGTTGGTAATGATGAAATAAAATAAAACATGATTGCCAAAAGATGGGGGTTAATTAGCACTTTCTTCACTCAAGGACCTTCTAAATAGTAGTATGAGACCGGGATAAATAATGTCTAAAGTGCATGCTTTTTTCACTACATTTAGGACTCTTGTAATCGCGATTCTCATAATTGGTATGGGATAGTTATGTGAGTTGTTTATTACTTGATTTTTACTCCTATTTGGGATGGTATAAATGCAAGAAAACCTTGTTTAAAGTCCTTGTAATCATGGTACTCATAACCGGTATTAGATGGTTACAAATGGTATTATTGCTTGGATTCTTTTCTCAATTTGATGGATTTTTATTGGTGGATTTGTGTTCTTATTTTTTTTAAATAAAGCAAACATATTGCTAGGATACTATTTGTTAAACATGAAAATCCTCATTTTGGGAAATCGAATATAAGTTAAACATTTCTGAAATGGTATACTGGAACTAATATGGATCATGATTTGAAATATGTAAAGATGGTTACCTAACCTATAGTGGAAACTAAAACACGTAAAACTACAATGTGTATTATAAGACTATCTATGGGACGATATATTTCCCTTGTATTGATTCAATGAACTAGGGTTATGATCTTTGTGATGGAAATGTTTTTGGGTGGTAAAGGAATTTCACAAGGGTTGTTAATTACTTGTGTCCTTTCTTTATTTTTATTATCATATCATGGGAGAGTGAATTATAGATCTATTATTATGAGATGTGAGCGAGAGTAATTAAAGAGATGTGTATATGAGTTAGTGAGTGATTTTTATAGATGAGAAGGTTTTCCTAATGTAGTTTTCACACATGAAAATTGATAGGGGTTAGGGGTTGACTATAGATAGACTCAAGGTATGCCCTCATGATTAATTAGTACAAGATTAATTCATGCTCCGGTTCATTGTTTTATTTCATTAGGAATGTGTACCTATCGTTATCCTAAGTCTTATTGGCCAAAAAGCATGTCCATTACTACTATTATTTCAGGGATGTTTTATTCCTAAGTACTGCATTCATAGGTCTACTAATTTTTGGTAACTATAGTACACATGACATTTCTCTCTTACCTTATTGATTACTTGCATCTTCTTTATCGTGAAGGCTAGGGCCAACTCTCATTTTGTGAGAGGTGTGTGGGAATCCATAAGGCTCGTGGTTGGAGGTAATCACTTTGATGATACTCTTTATATCATTTGTATGGCTTCAACATCAAATGTATCTTTAGAAAAGGTGAAAAGTATTTTCGTGTTGTGGTTATGATATATTATATTCATGATACTTATTATAATATTGTATTTGATAAAATTGAATTTACAAATTGTATATTTATAACATACGGTAAATTGAACCACCTATCGTGATGTATGTGATTTTTTTTATTAAGAAATATTAGGAATGGATTATGTAGGTTTGTGGATCTTGTTTTCATGGAGTGTGGTACTTCTATGTGTTACACTCGGGTATTTTTACGGCGGGTCCCGCTCACCGGTGAGCGGGTCAGGGGGTTATGTTTGTGGATCATGTTTTCATGATCTAGAGTGAAGGGGACACCTTCCTCCATGTGTTATTTTCGGGTATTTTTACGGCGGTCCCGCTCAGGGTTTGTCGGGTTTCAGGGGGGTTTCGGAAAGGTGAAGCCCCCCCAATCGACACGATGGTTCAAGGGTGAAGCCCCCGAAGCAAATTTATCATGGGTGGTTTATCAACCCATAGGTAATGGAGTAACCTGATTATGGGTTGTTTTTGGGCCCATGGTTTTTTGGTACCCATTGTTTTGATACCCACGGTTTTTTTGCCCATGGTTTTGATACCCACGGTTTTGTATCAAATTGCTTAAGCAATTGTCTATTTATATGGTCTTATGCATATGATAGATATACAAGCAAATGTATTGTAGATGTGCTTTGAATTCAGGTGTGAATTCTATAGAGTTTTGTTGAGCATAGCTCCAAACTAATCTGGGTATTGTATTGAGAGAGTGGAGGCTTGTAATAAAATCTGAGCAAGTGATTCTTGGTGGACGTAGCCCATATTGAGTGAACCATGTTAAATATTGTCTCTCTATGTTGTGTTATTTATTCTGCACTTTTATTTGAGATTCTCTGTGTTGTGTTATTTATTCTGCACTTTATTTGAGATCTGTAATATTTTATGCATATTAGTTTCTATTTTTGCGATTTTGTAAGGGATTATTCCGCATATTTTATCTCTTATTTCCTAACATAGATTGAATCCATGTGAACCATTATGTATTGAAAATTATGTAGATTGAATCAATTGTTCATTTTGAAATAAATTATAACATGATCTATGAGAAATAAACCTATTTATTATTATAAAACATATAACTTGAGAATAAATGGAACTATCTACTTTTGTATCACTTATCATGGACTTGTAATTATGTTGAAACCTTTATGTTAACATCATGAATACATTGTGATCAACAAAATAGATAAACCTATTTAAATGGAATTGTACTTGTAACAACTATTGGAATAAATGGAAATGAATGGACATGTTAATGGATTGAATGCAAAGTCTTAGTTACTTAGATGAAAAATTATATGTGAAATCATGTAAGTACTTGTACTTAGCGTATTACGCACAACTATGTTATTATGGTATAAAGCTTATACAAGTTAAAATGAATTACACAAATTAATTTACTATGATAGATAACTCTTATTTACTTATAATGTTATTATATTTCTCCATACATGTGTTCTTTTATCAACCATATAGTAGGAAATTGAGAGGCATCAATTTATGTCTCCAATTGTCTAAGGGTGATGGGAAATTCTAGTTTAAAAAACTATTTCAACGTGTTTTTTATTACCAGACAAGGGGGGTCACTACAACTGGATATAAGCAGCATTGGTTCAATGCCATGGAATTTTTGAGTTTTTAATGTTTCTAAATTGTGTTATTGTGTGATATATTGTTTGGATTAAATGGCACAAGTGGAATAAGTATTTCCACTAGTTAAGTTGTGTATGATAAATAACATCACTCAATATTAAACATGGTTCCTCTCGAGGCATTATATGGAACAAAAGTGTCACATACCTATCAGTTGTAGATAAACAGAGGATATACATTTTAATGGGCTTGATATGCTTAAAAAGACATGAAAGAACAATTAAGGATTGATCAAGAAAAACTTGTTGAGACTACATATTTATATGAGAGTTATGCAGATAAGAAGTAAATTCCTAGAGAGTTTGAAGTAGGGTAAAATATTTTTATGATAGTAAAACCTATTAGTAGAGTTCTAGCAAGTTTGGAAAGGAAACAAACTAGCTTCATGTTATGTTTCGACTATTTAATGTACTCAAAGTGATAAATCTAGTTCCAAACAAGCTTGCACTAACACATACTCTCTCTCTCAAGTGCATATTGTGTTTTAGATGCTTTTGCATAAACAATTGCTTGCTAATGAATATCATATTTTTGGACTGGAAATATTTCTAGTTAAGGATCACATTTTAGTATACTATTGGATATTCGTGATAGATTGGCAATTTTTGAGCCATGATATATAATTTCCCTGAAAGACGCGATTTAATTAATTGACCCATTATTATTGATTTTCATAAATTAATTTGAAAGGTACAACAAGATTTATCATGGGAGATAACATAATGGAAAAAGAAAATCAAGACACTTAAGAACCACCAAAAAGGAAACAAGAATAGAAATAAGAAGAATAAAAACAACCCATAGGTGAACAGTTTCATTAGAAACTAAGACCAAATAGCAAGTTGTTCAAATATGACAGTGATCACTATGCTAGTCATTATCCTCCAAGTACAAAAGTAAACAACATTATAGGACTACCTTAGTGATTTTAGGAGCATACTTTTCTACAGTTGCTTCTTTTAGCAATTGATGGTTGTCAAAGTAGTTTCCAGACTCCACTTATGGAGGTTAAACTAGGTGGAGGATCCATGAGTAATTATAATGGAGTACTTTTGGGTATTTGAGGCTCAGCAAGTCCTACTTACAGAACAAAAAATTCTCTCAATGCAAAGGTCTAGTGGGATCCATATTTTTAGGAGGATGCTTACTTGTGAGGACTAGGAGGAAGTCTATAAGTTTGATTTATTTTACTTTAGTAGCATGATTACTTAAATGATTTATAATAATCATTGGGACGATGTTTCCTCGTAGAGGGGAAGGATGTCACATCTTGATTTATCATACTTATGTTTTTAAAGGATTTTAGATAACAGGGTTGTTGTTTCCATATTAATACATCAGGCACACACTTAGGACACAATGGTTCATCTAAAGTATGCAATTTTACAACAAGGTTTTCCCACAGAAGGTTTCTTTAGAATCATGTTTTAGCTGTAAGTGCTTTTACATTCTTTACTTTTCCCAGAGAGATCATGATAGGAGAATCTGAAGTTCATGTCTCCTTTGAAGAATTTTCTCCTACCCTGTTAATGTTAATATACAGTGTAAACCAATTATTGGATAGCAAGAGGTTACTTCATTTACTTGATTAACTTATTCATTTGTGAGGAGGCAGTTAATTTCTCAAGGTCTAACATAATCATCACTATCAAGAGTCCAAGATGTTAACATATAACAAAACAACACAAAATCATCATCATGTATTGCAATATCTATCAATGTCCACTAAGAATCCATACAATCCATTATAAGAGTCACAAACACAATGATAATCATAATGTCTATATTTTCTAACCACATGTTATCCAAAACATCATAATAATGTCAATGTCACTCAAGAAGTAATAAACATGATCATAGTTATTGGTTCTCAAAATGGTCTCGCCCCATTTGTGCCTTTGAAAAATTATTCATTCACGACCTCTGTCATTTTCTCCTTCCCCGTATGGTGCTTGGTTGGTCTTATTGCCATTTTTAATCTGCTCCTCGGTCAAGGATCATGTGTGGGTCTATATTTGTCTCATGGTTCCTTTGTTCCTCTTGAAAAGCTTTGTATTTTGGGTCTCCCGTGCTCTGTTCCTTTAAAACTTGCGTGTTCCCATTTTCTCCTTTCTCCACAATTAGAATTTGTTCAAGTTTGGATAATTAGAATTAGGTTTGACAAATCAAGGATAAATGATATTGATGTGCCCCTAAGGATCATGTGAAAGCCTTGCAATGGTCAAAGGATACGCATGTCCTTAAAGACAAGTTCATTTAATCTTAGCTCGACAATAGATATTTCTCAAATGTGACTTTCAAACGATTGACTGTTAGATAATTAATACATTTGTTAGTATTTGTTATAAGACAGTTGTATAACTGTTTTCCCTCACGGTGCTCCTCATCGGCCTATATAAAGGCGTGCACTGTATTATTTTAAACAGAGCAATACATTCTTCTTTGCAGCACCAATCATTGGTTTCAGAGCAGGTCGAGGCGTCGTGCCTGGAGAAAGGAGCATTTCTCTACTGTCCTGCGTGAAGAAAGTTACCTGTCCCGCTCACGAAGACTGTCCTGTGCATGCATGGAGACTGGAGCAAAGTCTGGTGCGCTGTGCGTGAAGGGAGTTACCTGTCCCGCCTGCTTGAGTGCCTATCCAGCGAGTTGGAGTCCCGTTTCTTTGCTGCGTGCCTGAAGGAGCGTGATTGCTGCGTGCCTGAAGGAGCGTGAAGGAAGAGTTGCCATTTATTTTGCTGAGAGGAGACTGAGCCTATCCCTGCGTGAAGGAGGAGAGGGTGTTAAGAGTTTCCTTTTCTTTTGCTGAGAGGAGACTGAGCCTGTCCTTGCGTGAAGGAGGAGAGGGTGTTCCTTGCCAAGAGTTATAACCCTTGCGTGAACTCTTATCTGTGTAAACCACTGAACCTATGCGCCTTCTTTGCTGTTTGCTATTGGATGTGCGTGGAGATTCAGAGAAGACTCATTGCTAGTGCGCCTTCTTTGTTGGCTATACGTGGAGACTCATGAAAGGATACATTGCTAAGCAAGATTCATGCTTGTGACTGCTACGTGTAAGCAAAGTCAGAAAATTGCAAAACTGTGTGTGGGTGTATGTCTCAGTTTTCATATGCCCAAAGCACCGCGAGCAATGCACCAAATATTTGGGCATTGAATGACAATGAGGACACCACTGGGCTATTCTTTTCCTTGGTCAACGAGCTACACAACACTGGTAACATTCTCTTTGACGAGATTGTGCGCCGAGGACTGTTGGAATACTTTTGGTTCGACGTTCGACTGTCAAGCACGATGGATTCATGCAGAACTTGAATGTGGCTATGATGCAGATGATGAACATGAAGTAGAATTCCCATAGGAGCATCCGCGTCTCACTACACGAGCCTATAGAGCCCATCTTCGGGACAGATTCCTTCAGTAAGCATTGTATCCATTTTGAAAAATGAATAAATAAATAAATACAATTTTGAGTTTTTGAAAATGTCTGCTCCAAAAATATTGCTATCTGATACCCAACTCTTGAAAGGGCCAAATTTTGCCAAATGGAAAACCAAGATGTAGACGATTCTTCAGTTTGAAGATCTTTGGGGGATCGTTTCTGGCAAAGACACCCCTCCCATAGATGTTGATTTGTTGGTTAAATATGAAAAGGCTGATGCAAAAGCACTAATGCTTATCACCCTGAGCCTTTCTGATGAGGTGCAACCTTACATTCGGGAAGCAACCACTTCCTCTCAGGCATGGACCACATGTTGTGTACCATCTATGAATCCAAGAATCTGATGACAAAGTTACATCTTCAGATAAATCTTCACACGATGAGTATGCATGATGGTGAATCAGTAGAAGCCTTCTTGTGGCATGTGGCCAAGTTAGGTATAGTAGAACTCTCTGCTCTCGGTGAACCAGTGGATGACAATTTGCTAGTCCCACTCACCTTGCGAGCTCTTCCTTCACGGTTTCGGACACTGATCACCACGTTGACCATCACTCAACAAGAGATGAGTTTTGCAACACTAGTGAATTATCTCTAGCAGGAAGAAGCCATGCAGAATGTTAAAGAAGCCTTTGAAGACAAGGCCCTCAACACGAGGAAAAATCATAAGCCTTGGAAAGGGCAGTCAGCCCCTCAAAATCAGAAGTAGCATCCTTAGCAGCCACCTTCTTAGCAGCTGCCACCACAGCGGCCACCTCAGAAGCAGCAGAATCACAAGGTGGATCGATGGTGCCACATTTTCTCCACGGATACGCATGCGACTGCGAATTGGTATTACAACAGTCGCAAGTATGGAAACTCTGGTGAAGAGATAACTTCTAGCCAAGGATATTCCAAGAAATACCAATGGCATGCTCATAATCAGAGGCAGAAGGGTCACATTGCTGCTCAGCAGGATGCCACCTCCAATGAAGAGGTTCTAGATACATGACTCATTATGACATTGTTCTAGTCTCACAGACTTTACAGCCATCAGAAAATGTTTGGTTGATTGATTCGGGTGCCAGAAAACACATGACTGGCAATAAGAAGTTGTTCCATACTCTGAGTGACCGGCACACTGGAGATCGGATCACCATCGCAGACAATCAAGAGTATATTGCGGCAAGGATTGGTGATGTCATCATTCCTCTTGGGACACGAAGATGTACACTCACAAAGGTACTATATGTTCCAGGTTTGACCTCAAATCTCTTGTTTGTGAGTCAACTTCTTAACCATAGAATGCAGGTTGAATTCTTTGTTGAAGAAAGGGGTCAAGTCTTGCATCATTTCCTAGGGAGATTCAGTAATTGCTCAAGCATTTCTGAAGGGCCGTCTATTTACACTGGATGCGGTCACTTCATCTAGAATTGCTCTCTCTGCTTGAACGGCAGAGTCCACTGCACTATGGCACTTTCGATATGATCATCTTTCTACTGGGGCTCTGCATCAACTCAGTGCCAATGAAATGGTAAGAGGGCTTCCTCCACTATCCCATTCCTTACCTATTTGCTCGGGATTTCTTGCGGGAAAACAACATAGAGGTCCATTCAAACAGAGCTCTTATCATCATGCATAGCATCTTCAAGTCATTCACACCAATCTGTGTGGACCCCTACTAGCTAGCTTTCAAGGTTTTGCATAATTTCAGCTCATCATTGATGATTACTCATAGAAAATGTGGGTATATTTCCTTCGAAAGAAGAGTGAGGCATTTTCCAATTTCCAAACCTTCTACCAGCAAGCCACCAAGTAGTCTGGGAAGCCTCTCCTTCTCCTCTACTCAGATCAAGGGGGGGAATTTGTGTCAAAGAAGTTCTTAGCATACCTGAAGCAACATGGCATTCAACAACATCTGACTGCTCCCTATACGCCCCAACAGAACGGGATTTCCGAGCGCCACAACAGGACTGTCATGGAGATGGCTCGTTGTATGCTCTCAACCGCCAAGTTGGAGGATCAGTTTTGGGCAGAAGCAGTCCAGACAGCAGTGTATTTACTCAACCGATCACCCACGAAGATCTTGCAGAACAAGACACCGGAAGAGGTATGGACTGGTCGTAAACCTTCTATTCATCATTTAAGAGTTTTTGGTTGTACTGCATATATGCATGTTCCAGATAAGAGAAGGAAGAAGATCGATCCAAAGACACTGCCATGTCTTTTCTTGGGGTATAGTACTACCTCAAAGGCATATCGTCTCATGGATCCTGAGACAAAGAAGATCTACGAGAGTCGAGATGTGGTATGTGATGAGTCGTCCTTTGACTCCTTGCCACACAATGGAGATCCAGTACCGACCTCGTCACATAAATTGCTCACACATCCAGATGATGAGCAAGATGATTCTTCTCAGAGAGAAGAAGAGCTGAGTGGAGACTTGTTCGTTGATCTTGGCACACTGGAAAACACATCTTCACATCAGCAGCGCCAATGTCTGAAATGGGTCAAGAGTACTATCAGGGATGCACACCTGAACTCACTTCCTAGTACTTCTACGGGAGTTAGAACATGAAGTCAAGCTAGACATGAGGTAAATTTTGCACTCATGAGTTCAATTGTTGAGAGCACCGAACCTGACACTGTTCGTGAGGCATTAGACCAACCACAGTGGAAACAGGCTATGGATGCTGAGTATGATTCCCTGATTCAGAATCAGACGTGGGAACTTGTCGATCTACCTCCAGGTAAGAAATCCATTGGCTGCAAATGGATTTTCAAAACAAAATATAAGGCAGATGGTTCAATTGACAAACACAAAGCACGACTTGTTGCAAAGGGTTATGCTCAGCAAGAAGGAATTGACTATGATGAGACCTTTGCACCCACTGCGAAGATCAAAACCATCAGAGTTGTATGTGCACTGGCAGCACAAAATGGATGGAAACTTCAATAGATGGATGTCAAGAGTGCTTTTCTAAATGGTGATCTACAAGAAGAAGTGTACATGGCCCAACCTGAAGGGTTTGTAGACGAGCATCAACCACACAAGGTATGTCGTCTGATAAAGTCTCTTTATGGACTTAAACAAGCACCTAGGGCATGGTATATAAAAATTGATGATCACCTATTGCAGCATGGATTCACTCGTAGCCCCTTAGATACAAATTTGTATATCAAGAAGGTAGGAACAAATATTTTCATTCTGGTTTTGTACGTAGATGATCTTGTGATCACAAGAAGTTCTGACAATCTTGTAGATGATGTAAAGAATGATCTGAAGAAATCCTTCGACATGACTGATTTGGGGCTACTTCACTATTGTCTTGGCTTAGAGATATGGCAGAAGAAGAATCATATCTTCGTCTCCCAGATGAAATATGCCAAGACACTCCTGGAAAAGTATGGGATGTCAGATTGTAAACCAATGTCCACACCTATGGAAAAAGGTTTGCAATTATCTAGATTCCAGGATTCACCATAGGTAGATGGCACTCACTACAGGCAGCTTGTGGGGAGTCTCATTTACTTGACTTATACCAGACCAGATCTTTGCTTTGCGGTGAGCTATCTCCCTAGATTTATGCAGGAGCCAAAGAAATGTCATTGGATAAAAGTAAAGCATGTGTTGAGATATTTTTGAGGTACAGTTGACTTTGGTCTGGAGTATCAGAAGAACACTCAGTTCTTCTTACAGGGATATATAGACTCAGACTATGCAGGATCTGTTGATGATAGGAAATCCACTTCAGGATATGTTTTTCATCTCGGATCTGGACCTATCTCGTGGATTAGCAAGAAGCAAACTGTTGTTGCTCTCTCATCCACTGAGGATGAATACCATGCCGCACGAGGAGCTATGTGCGAAGAAATTTGGTTATGTTACATTCTTGCAGATATAGCGATTCTTGAAGAGAAACCTCCCATCATTCACTGCAAAAATCAAGGTGTGTTGAAGCTTGTGAAGAATCTTGTTTTTCATGAACTTACAAAGCATATTGAGGTGGAATGTCACTACATTCGTGAACAGGTCTTGAACCACCAAATTCACCTCCAGTACTACCCTACTAATTTTTAGGTTGTAGATATTCTCACCAAGCCTCTCGGAAAGATGAACTTTGATTTTTTTAGGGGGTACATTTGTAAGAGCAATGTATTAAGAGGGGGAATGTTAGCGCATTAATACATTTGTTAATATTTGTTATAAGACAGTTGTATAACTGTTTTCCCTCACGGCGCTCCTCATCGGCCTATATAAAGGCATGCACTGTATTATTTTAAACATAGCAATACATTCTTCTTTGCAGCGCCCATCATTGACAAGCATTTCTCTTGGTCAAATTTACATCATTCAGTCGACAAGGAAATGTGGCACCTCTTGGTTGGATGTGGATCAGCTTAATACTTCAAAAATTCCATGAAAAGCCTCAATTTTAAAATGTGTCCACATGGAGGAATGACACTTGTTTGAGAATCAACTTTTTGGTTTGGCTTTAAGTAGCACCGGGAGGACATCTGGAGGCTTCCACTGGGTCTCCCATACTTAGAAAAATTTCAAATGGTTTTCGGGAAGTCGAGGACACATGGAGAAACGATGCTCATTTGAAGATCTAGTTTTGGGCTTTTCCTTGGAGTAGTGTCAGGAGGACATGTGGAGGCTTCTACTGCTTTCCCATACTTAAAAAAAATTTGATGCAATTGGAGCAGTTTGGTGGAACATGACATGTGGCGAGCTCGCACTAATTTATGGTCTCTTCTTCGGGCGCTATCTTAAAGTTGTGCCATGGAGACATGTGGAGGAACCACACATGTTCAAGGACTAGCCCTTCAGTTTCATTTTAAAGAAGCGCTAGGTTGACACATGGAGGCCTCCACTCACTTTGCACTTTGCTTGGACTTTTTTAACGGCTAAAAAGAGATCTACCTCGAAGCTCTAACACAGTGGCACCTTCCACTGAGGTTCAAGTTTTGAAACAAATTTTACTCGGAGCAAGACATGTGGCAAGCCCACTTTCTTTCAGGGTCTCAAATTTTTGGGGACTATCTCAAGATGCACCATGGTGACGCATGGCAGTTTGAAAAGTCAAAAGGGGTGGGGAAGCGGACCATCAGGAGGCAACTTAGAATTTTTTACCTCTTATTCCTCATAAGGGGTTAAAATATCAAAAATGGCTCGTGAGGCCCGACAAAGGATATAGTCAATGTTTGTTTCAAGGTCAATGGCAGAGGTGCAGACCCTCGAAGGAAAATTTGAAAAATTGTCCTTTTTTGAGGGAAAAAGAGTTACAAGTGATAAAAGGAAGCATGGCTCCGCTGGGACCCACATTAGAGACTTGTAGCGGAAGGGTGGAGTTGCGGGGAAAACTTGTGAAAATTTTCCCCTTTCCAAAAGAGAGGTCAAATGGTAGAATTTGGCTGCGTGTTTCATTTGGGACCCACCTTAGGACACGTGTCAGGGCTCATTCCTTCAGAAGTGGAGGCACTGGGAGAAAAACGTGACAATTTTTCCATTTTTTTCAAAAGGGTCAGTAAAAGGAAAAAGAGAAGCCCACGAGGCCCGCTCTAAAACTAAATATTCCACGTGGATGACCCAAATTCAAAGTCAAAGATCAATGGCAACTGCTGAGCATCTTAAATATGATTTTCCCCTCATTTTTACTGTAAATGCTCCTAGAAGTGTGAGTCTTCATGATTTCTTGGTATTTCCTACACGCCAAACAGAGAAGTGAGTTTAATTTTGATATCTAAAGTTTGGTGGGAGGAGATATGGAGACTTCTTTTTCCATTAAAATGGCCTAACTATCAGGCCTGATCTGATTTTCCATTTTTCTTCTCCCGAGCATGCAAGGGGCCATATTTGATTGATATATGGGAAAAAGTGGTTGGTGAGTTGATGGAAGAGTGATTTTCCTAGAGGAAGGAGTTGAATGCGGGAAGATATTCGAAGAGATTTACCACTAGAGCACCTGGATGAATTTTTTACAGATCTGATTCTGTGAATCACGATCATGAATCATGGTAGGCACTGGTGGCACTCAATGTCTTTGATCTTTATGGGAAAAAGGTGCTCTATTTTAAATTTTATAAATGACATGAGATTTATCATGCAAATGGTTGGGAGTGTTAGGAAAATATCAAAGACTAATTTTATCCAAGTGGAAAAAAGCTTGACAAATCCTGTCCATTTTGAGAATCCGTATCTGAAGAAGCCTGTATATCTCTTCTTTTTGTCAAATCTGATCGTGTCAAGGTGGTTGTGAGTGTACAACTATTGACAAGCTCTGAGATTGTTCTGAGAAACTTTCCCCTGGTGATAGATTTAATCAAACTTTGAGTTATTCTGAGTTTATTTTGAGTAAAATGTGTTTATTTCATTTCTGAATGTCTACATGAGTAATTTTTCTTGTTTCTATGGTGCAATCTTGTATCAAAATCTAGGGTCTTAATCACATAGGTCTCAATCCTTGTGACAGTTTAATGGCATCTGCAATTTCATTTCTCAAATGAAGCTTTCATCTGGGAGTGAAATAAATGATTTAAAATCATTTTTCTTTCATCCTGTTGACAGATATTCTCCTGTAAGCCTCTGGGTGTACCTCAGGCATGACTTGGCCTCAGAATCTTGATGCTTTATTGGGTCTTCTGACTCGATCCTTTGTGTTAGAATATAATAGGTTGTGTGAAAAAGTGCTAATCTGGGCCTCCATTAAAGCACATATTCTAGGGTTAAAGGAACATTTTAGCTATTTGTGAACTATTTTGTTGATCTGAATCTTTCCATTTTGTAAAAAAATCTCAAAAATTTAGTGAAACAAGTTCATTCTTCCTACACCTCCCTCAAAAAAGCTATTTAAAACAACCAATCCTACCCATACTACCCCTGTTTCTCATGGTATGTATACCCACCCAATGACCATAATCCTTTTACTACCAAAAAATTTCAGAAACAATCAGGATCTCCAAATGTCTTTAGTGGCCTGAACCTTGCTGTGAGAGAATATCTCCACTGATCTAGAAGTGACAACTTGTGAGAGTTAGATTTGGTGTGCATTGATCATATTTTCCCTCAAGGTCTCCTTAACAAAAAAATTCATTCAAAAGAAAGGTACATGTATCTCATCTTCTCCATAGACAACAGGCTACACAATAGGTTCTCTTACCTTGGTTGAAAGACACAACCTAAAATAGTGAGGATAAGATCAAATCCTCTTGAGAGTGCTACCCATTTCTCCACATTTCCAAGTGACAAAAGGACTAGTTAGATCCCTTCCCCGGCTACAAAATGACATACATTTATGATCTATCTACCTCCAAGCTTCCTGTTGAATACTTGTGATGTTGTTTAGACATTGAGGGAGAATCGATCTGGGTACCAACACCTAAGTTACACCACTGCCGGGGACTAATTTGAGTTGCTAAGACTAATTTGCTAATTCATTGGCACGTCATATCTATTTAGCCTGTCAGAACACCTAAGTGGTGTTGTTGCCATGGAAATAGTGATTGTAGTTCATATTCAGACCCTAGGTAAACAGTTTCTTGTATGCTCTAAAGTGCTAGATACATCCATTTCTAAGAATCATCTCTGTGTTTAGGCATGTAAGAAGTTTCAAAGTTACACAAGTGTTGTTATGTGCAATGTTCTCCATTTTCTATAAGTTATTGCAATGGTAAGTTTCATTGATAAATTTTGAGTAAAGAAAGGTCATAATCTTTCCTTGTCTAGTTTCTAGTGTTGACAAACATTTGACAGAATCATATTTAGTGCATTTGTAACAACTAAGGTGGAAATCCTTGGTGGTGACTCCATGTTGATCTGATTCTTAATGAATATCAGTGTGTTAATCTCTGTCAAGTGAGATTTGCTACTAACCTTTGCAAAGCTAGAAGGAAGGAGTTCTTTCTTTGCTAGGGACCCTGCTAGGACATTATTTCTTGAGCTAGGAAAAGAAAAATCAAAAGGAAGAAAATCCTAGAGAGTTGTGGGAGATCAATAGACAAGAAGAGGGATCTCCATTGATGAAATTGAATAGCCTATCATTGAAGACTGTTATTCAAGTGCTTCTGAATCAAGTAGCCTTTTTGTGGAATTGAACTCTCCAACTAGATAGGGGCCTTCATTTGATTTTGAAAAATTTTCTTCTCATTCTCCCCCTATCTTTTCAAAAGTTCATAGGGATTTCCAAGAAGCAAGGCCTTTGATGGGATATCCATTTTGAAATTTACACTCCTGTGTTTCAAAGACCCTCTGCCTCTTATCAATTTGTCACCCCTCCAGGGTCACCTCCTCCAAAACAACATGTCCTTACAACCCATCCAGACCTCCATTTGTTGTAAATACCTTTAGACCTATAAATTTTGTAGGGAATGGCTGGTTACCCAAATGTAGTTCCTCAAGATGTAAGAAATAGACTACCAAAGTTCCAAAGAAACAATGCTATGATTGGTGACTCAACATTTGAAGCTTTTCCTATCAATATGATGGAAGACTTTGAGATTGAACATGAAGATGTATATATCAAATTGTTTATCCATACTCTAGAGGAGGATGCTAGGGATTGGTATAAAGAATTTCCAGATAACTCTATTGAATCTTGGGCTGAGATGAGTAATGCATTCAGATTACAATATGGTCATAGGAATGACCCTATGCTTCTTCTATTAGAATTTGAAAACATCAAGAAGAATCCCAATGATTCAATACATGATTTCAATACAAGGTTCAATAAGACCTTGAGGAGATTTCCTGTTAGAATAAGGCCTTGTGATGAGTCATGTTTGATCAAATATACTAATGCATTTGATAAAAAGGTTGCATATTACTTAAGAGATAAGAACCCTACTAACTTAAGGAAAGCATTCTCCATGTCCCTACAAATAGAGAACAATATCAAGGCAATTAGAAAACCTCCAAAGAGGGAAGGTGTAAAGCTAGTTAACCTAGAAAAGCCCCAAACAAGTAAGGGTGCTGATTTGGAAGAGGCTATGAAAACTTTGGCAGGGGTTATCAAGGAGATATCCTACAAATTATCCTGAGCTAAGAAAGGAGTTGGGCATAGCTCACAAGGAAAACACAAGCAACAAGGCCAAGATAGATTTACAAATCATCAAAGAATTGATGATAGAGGCAAAGGAGTTGTTGGATTTGGGAATAGGAAACCTCAGGGCAGAGAAAATAGAATGGTGCCTGATCCTTTGGTGGTCATAGTTGTTATGGTGGAAGAGACAAAAGACATTGATTGGTGTAACAGATGTTTCATGCCCCATGCTCCTTGTGAAGAAAATCAACAAGAAGAAAATATAGCTGATGATAAGAGTGATGATGATGTTTGCATGATGGGATGCTCCACTAGCTCACAACAAAGGGCAACCTCAACTAAGGTGATAAGTGTTAGACTTGCTGCCACTTTTTGGGACTGCATTCATAGAGTACATATTCTCCCTCCCTCTCATACTTTAGAAGTGGATGATGTACAAGATTTTGAATTGCCCAATAATGACTTTGAATATTTAAGGGATTTAATGATAAAAAAGTATGATGGAGGAATCCCATTTGAGAAGGACAAGAAATTATTAATGAATGATGTTGTGGCTCAAGACAAGGAATATAACATAAGAAGTAAGGCTGTCAAAGGGTTAGGGCCTCAAGAAGCCAAAAGCTCCCTTACTTTCTAACATTCTTAAAGAGGCTCCTACAAAAGATCCATCTACCAAAAACCCTGCATTTCCAAGAAAAAATCATACCCCTCCTTATGCTCAAGCTATCAAAAATCATGTGCCACCTAATGTGTGTGTTAGCCTTTCTTCCAATACTGCCTTGCCAAGGAATGTCCCATATGATATTGCCCAAGTAATGAGTCAAATCAAAGTCTCTTTCCCAATTTTTGAGCTGCTTAGGATCCTTGAGAACAAAAGGAGAGTATTTGAATACTTGGCATTGAGTAAAGAGAGGACTATGTTGGGGAGAAATGTGAACATCATGGAGAATTCTATAGCCATTGAGGATTCCGATACACCATCAACATCAGAAGAGCTAGCTGAATCACCTGAGGTTTATTTGGAGACATATTTGGTAGACTCTCACCTGAATGTGGATCCATTCTTCACCACTTTGATCATCAAGGATAGGCTGCTCCACAACTACATGTTTGACTCAGGGGCATCATGCATTGTCATGCCTTTGGAGGTCATGAATGAGATGAATATTAAGGTAAAAACAACATATGGGAAGTGCACTACCATGGACTCCAGAGAGGTTCGAGTAGTGGGATGTGTGAAGGGTTTAGTGGTGCAGCTTGCAGCCTACCCATTAAAACTTGATGTTGTCATAGTTGATTGCCCAACCAAGTGGGGTATGTTGCTGTCAAGAAATTGGGCTACAAGTATTGGTGATAGTGTCCAAATGGACATGTCTTATGCCACCATCCTAGTTGAGGGAAGCCTTGACAGGCTATATGGGGAGAAGAAAATGTTGCACCTTATTGAGGATCCCAACAATGCATCCTATGAATTATTGTATACAAATGTTGACACTGACAACTTTGTGGTATTTTCTGATGGAAATGAGCATAAGATTGAGGAGTGTAAGTGTCTTGAGCAAGCAGGCTCTCCTTTGACTCTATTGTTTGATGGAGCTTTCTCGAAAATTGGAAATGGTGCCGATGTTGTCCTAATTTCTCTAAGCTAGGAAAGGTTTATTTTTTCCTTTAAGCTTAAATTTGAGTGTACGAATAACATTGTTGAGAATGAGGCATTGTTGTTAGGTTTAATAATATCTTGGAAGTATGGTGTTAGGGACATCATTATTAAAGGAGACTCGGAGTTAGTTGTCAAGCAAGTTAGAAAATTGTATGCCATAAAGAATCAACAATTGAAATAGTACAAGCATGCAATTTGGGACTTCATTGAGATATTTGACTCCTTAAATATTGTGCATCATGACATGAGGTTCAATGAATTGGAAGACAAGCTTGCAGTGTTGGGGTCTCGGTTTAACAGTTCAACAATATCCCCTTATTGTGAATATGAGGTCGAGGTAGTGACAAGATCCTTTGTCCCTGACAATATAAAACATTGGCAGGTTTTTGATGATGAGGCTTAGGTCAAAAGGTTCCTGCAAAACAATGGAGAGTTTACTGATCAAAAAATTGATTGGGAGCCAATGGTCTGTACAATAGAGGGGAAGGAAACCTTATTTGGAAAAGGCATCATCTAACTAAAGACCAATACCATTCCTAGAGGGATGGTTGCTCTTGAATCAAATTTTGATAATGTTAATTGCATTATTAATAGGCATATGGAAGCCTCGAGGGATGTTGAGGAGCATGACCTTGGCACAATGGAGAAACCAAGGAATATTTGGTTGGGCAGCAGTCTTAGCAAAGATGAAAAGTAGTCATGTATTCAGTTGTTAAAGAAATAACAAGATTGCATGGCTTGGACCTATTATGAGCTCAAAACATACAGAGAAGACCTGTTCCAGCAGGATATTCCCTTGGAGCCCAGTGAAAAACCCTTCAGGCAGAAGTAGATTCTAATTAATCCCATGTTATCACTCAAAATACAGGAGGAGCTAAAGAAGCTTAGGGATGGAGGAATTATCCAGCCCACAAGGTATTCTTCTTGGGTTGCCAACCTAGTGCCAGTAAGAAAGATAAATGGTGACATCAGGTTGTGTGTGGACTTCAGGAATCTAAAAAATGCCTCAATGAAGGATAACTATCCTTTACCTAACATGGAGCACATGCTATAGTTGGTGACTTGTTCTGAGTTACTTTCTACTTTAGATGGCTTCTTTGGTTATAATCAAGTCATGGTGAATGAATCAGAAAGGATCAAGACAACATTCACTGCTCCACGGGAAATGTATGTATATGTTAGGATTACCTTTGGTCTGATGAATGCTGGAGCCACGTTTTAGAGAGCAATGGATGTTGCTTTTGCTAGTTACATCAATAACTTTATTATTGTTTACCAAGATGATGTAACATTGTTTTCAAGAAGGAGAATTGACCATTTTCTGCACTTAGAGAAGATGTTGATCAGATGCAGGTAATATGGCATCTCACTCAATACAAAGAAATGCCATTTTGGTGTGTAGAAGGAAAAATTTCTCAGTCACATTGTGTCATAGGAAGGAGTGATAATTGATCCAGAAAGAGTGGAGGCCATCAGAAAAGTTCCAATTCCAAACACCAAAAAGGGAATTTTGTCCTTCTTTGGGAAGATAAACTTCATTAGAAGGTTTATATCAAAATTTGCTAAGTTGACTATCCCAATCACTTCCATGTTAAAGAAGGATCAGATCATCAAATGGGAAGAGATTTTCATCCAAGATTTCAATGGAATCAAAGAGGCATTGAAGCATGCCCTTGTTTTAGCAGCCCTAGATTACAAGAAGCATTTCTAGCTGATTTCTTTTGCTTCAGAAAACACTATTGATTTTTTCTTGCTACAGAAGGATGATGAAGGGGCTGAGACGCCCATTTCCGTTTTCAATAAGGCTTTGCAAGGAGCAAAACTGAAATACACAATCATGGAAAAATAGGCATTTTCCTTGGTTAAAGAAACAAAGGTTTTTAGGCCTTATATTTTAAGTTCAAAAGTTGTTTCTTATGTTCCCCATACCAGGGTAAAAGACATCCTGTCAGAGATTGAAGTCTCAAGTTAAAGATGTAGATGGGTGAAAAAATTGCAAGAGTATGATATGGACATCCAAAGCACGAAGTTAGCGAGAGGTTTGGGGTTAGCTAAGCTCATGGCTGAGAGAAACTTGCAGATCATTGAGGTAAATGAGATTGAGGAAGAAAGGGCAGTTGTTTTTAAAAGATTGATGAGTTTTGAGAGGTACAAGGATTTGATGTTCTATCTCAGACACTTAAACTTACCTGACCATTTGAATAAAAAATAGAAAAGATATCTTAAGTTGGCTTCCCAGAAATATGTCATTACTAATTTTGGGTTGGCATGGAAGAACCTAGAGGGAGTCCTCTTAAGTTGCATCACTGAAGATGAATCCACCAAAATAATTGCTGATATCCGTGGAGGAGTTTGTGGGGGGAATTTTGCTATAAGAGTCACAACACATAAGATCCTAAGGGCTGGTAATTGGTGGCCAAATATTTTAAAGGATGTAACCATGTTGGTCAGAAAATGTGAGAGTTTCTAGTGTTTCTCTGGAAGCATGAAGGCTTCATGCTCCCTACCTTTGCAAGTTGTATCAATTGAAGCCCCATTTAAGCAATGGGGAATGGACTTCATTGGTGAGATTTCAGACCCTTCAAGCGCTGGCCATAAGTGGATTCTTGTAGCCACTGATTACTTTACCAAGTGGGTGGAAGCAATCCCCACCAAGAAGGTTACACATCAGGTTGTCATGGATTTTGTGCTAAACAATATTGTTTACATATTTGGAGTACAGTTAAAATCATAGCTGATAATGCCATGAGTTTCAGGGCTAGAAATCTTATGAAAATGTGTAAAAGATATGGGATCAATTTGACATATGCCTCTAATTATAATCCCCAAGGAAATGGACAAGCTGAATCCAACAATAATAATTTTCTAAATATTATCAGAAGAACCTTGGAGTTGAACAAGACAAAATGGGGTGAACTGCTGAAGTTTGTTGTCTGGGCTGATAGGATCACTATCAAAAGAGCCATTGGAAAGAGTCCATTTGAGTTGGTATATGGGACTGAGGGCCTGCTGCCCCTGCATATGCAATTATCTTCATATCAATTCATTCAATAACTGGAAGATCAAGAATTGAGTCCTCATGATGCCCGCTTCAATGAAATTTTTGAGCTTAAAAGAAGAGAGGAGGGAATCTCACCAGAGGCATATAAAGTTTAAAGAAAAGCTAAATAAAATATTTGATAAGAAGGTCACTCCTAGAGCCTTCAATATTTGAGATCTTGTGCTATTATGGGATAGCAGGCATGAGGATAAGGGAAAGCATGGAAAGTTTTATTCATTGTGGATGGGACCTTACTCCATTAACATTAGAATTGGTGAACACACTTTCTTATTGAAGGATCTAGATTGTGAATTTCTCAAACTACTTGTTAATGGTAGAAATTTGAAGCATTTCTTCGATTGATTCCTCTGAATCAAGGTAAGCACCTCTTATATAGTGTATAGTTTGTTGTTTGCATCTTGTTTTTTGTGTTTTTGCTCGTTCTGGTCCTTGGTGACTTGTTTTTGTTGGATTCTTTGTTTTTTTTTCAAGATGGCTTCATTTCTCTGCTTTATGGAATGAATCCACTGCTTAATGGATATTTTTGCACTTGGTCTACTTTTGTTCTTGTGGCACTCGCAGGGAGTACCCATCCCCGAGTCAAAGCCAATGTTGTAGATCTGATTCTACCGATCATGAATGAATCATGGCAAGCACTGGTGCATTTAAAGTTTTTTTCTTTTGGGAGGAAGGGGATCTGTTGGAAATGCTATAAATGGCATGAATTCATCTTGCAAATAGTTGGGAGTTTTTTGGAAAAGATCAGGATTGATTTTATCTAGCAAAAAAAGCTTGACAGAGCCCATCCATTTTGAGAAGCCGTCTAGAGAAGCATGTATATCTCTATTTGTGTCAAATTTGATCGTGTCAAGGTGGTTGCAAGTGTATAACCATTGGGAATATTTAAGATTGTTCTATAAACTTTCTCTTGCTGATAAATTTGATCAAACTTTTATTATTCTGTGTTAATGTTGCGTAAAGTGTATTTATTTCATTTCTGAATGCGCATGAGTAGTTTTTCTTGTTTCTATTACAATCTTGTACAAAAATAGGGTCCAATCACACATGTCTCAGTCCTTGTGATAGTCTAGTGGCATATGTAATTTCATTTCTCATAGGAGCCTTCATCTGGGAGTGGGATAAATGGTTTAAAATCACTTTTATATCATTTGGTTGATAGAGATTCTTTGTAATCCTATGGGTGTACCTCAAGCATGACTTGGTTCAAAATATTTGTGCTTTATTGGGTCCTCTGAATCAAGCCTTCATGATAGAATCCCATGGGTTGTGTTAAATAGTGATGATCTGGGCCTCCATTGAAGTACATATTCTAGTTGAAGAAACAATTTAACTTTTAGTGCATTTTGTTGATTGAATATTTCCATTTTGCATAAGATCTCAAGGATCTGGTGAGTCAAGTCCATCTAGTTTCCACTCCCACCAAAAATCTATTTAAAACAACTAATCCTACCCATACTACCCCTGTTTTTGCTCTGTATACCCACCCAAGACCAAAATCCTTTTACTAAAGTATGCAGAATAGATAAGGGTCTCAAATATCTTTAGTAACATTTGCCTTATTATGAATATATCTCCATGATCTGGAAGTGACAACTCATGAGAGTCAGATCTAGTGTGTTGATCATATTTTCCCCAAGGTCTCCTTTACAAAAAACTTATGCAAAAGAAAGGTACCTGTATCTCCTTTCAAATGAAAGAGGTTACACAATAGGTTCTCTTACCTTGGTTGAAAGGAAAAACCTAAAATAGTTAGGATAATATCATATCCTTTTGAGGTGCTATCCATCTCTCCACAAATCCAAGTAATAAAGGGACAACTAGATTTCTCCCCAGCTACAAAATGACATACATTTAAGATCTATCTGCCTCTAAGCTCCATGTTGAATCTATGTTGCTACTTGGTTTGAAAAGGAGAACAAATCTGGGTACCAACAATATTAAAGTAGTTGGCGAAGAGGAGTGGGCACTACATCCCCCTCCCCTTAGACTTGAATTCATCCTAGAAGTCACTAGAAAATATGTGGGAACTATGCTCGTAGTCAAATGTGGAATCCTCCCATGTAGCTAAAGACTTATCATATTGATTCCAAATAGACTGCACACTTAGTCAATCTCATGCCCTTAAAGGCCTAATGTGTCCTTCTTAGCTATGATGTGCGCATGGGACTGCATAGTCACATGTCCCTACTCCTACACCTACAATGAGGTCTAATACAAGACATGAAGTGGATCTGGTATATAGCTTCCAAAGAACAAAAACATGGAAAACATCATGGATATGAGATAAGTTGGGTGACAAGGTTAAGTGATAAGCTATAGGACTCGATCCGCTCCAAGATCACAAATGGACCCACAAACCCTCAGAAGCTAACTTAGAGCCTTTTCTATGTAATGGATGGGGCTCTTACGTTGTCTATGCCTTTCAAATAACACCTTCATGTTCCAACCTAAAAACTGCTGGTCTAACCTCCTCTAATTCATCATATTGTTTCTGCATTTATCATGTGCCTCATGTAGTCTCTTCCTGATCAAGGTGACCTACTATTCCATATCTTGTAACATAGCTAGCCCAATAGTTACCTTGTCCTCTAACCTGTCCCATAGCTAAAAGGAGTCATGTACTCTCTATCATATAATGCCTATTTCCTGGAATGGTGTCATGCTGATGGAACTCTAAAAACTATTATTGTATGCAAACTCTGCCATGTTGATATGGAATCACAACACTCCCATCGAGTGACATATGATCCGTAACAGAAACCCAAAGCATATCAACATGATTACATAACATGGAGCTCATCGTAAGTAGTGTGACCATTTATCAAAATTTTATAGCCTCTCCAGAGAAGGTTGATCTACTACTCCTAAGTGTAGGAAAATAATTGAATAATCCTAATCCAAGTGCTTCCAAGGGGATGGGAAAAGAAGGATTGCAATGAAAGAAACCTACTCTACCAGTGGTGATACACCAAGAATGGAGTGTTGATCACTCTTCCCAACCAGTACAAAAAGGAGAAAGGGTACACTAGCTAGGGAGGTTGGTCTAAACCGCAACACAAAACCTAAGTTCCACCAATGTATTAAGGGAAGGCTAGAAAACTGCAGCAAAAAACCATGAAATAAGAAACAATGGTGATCATCTTGTCATAGGTACACAACCACTAAATGAATTGCAATAGACAAGAGAGTACCCACATATTCTTCAAGCATACAGTAAGAGGCAAGTGAGAAATAATAAAAGGCAATGCAAGGATTGACTAGTGGAATCATAAACTTCAACTTCTCATTACCTCCATGACAACGAGCACACGTATTTTGTTATATCCCTAGGAAGAGGCCACTGAAGCGATTATAATTAGTCTCTGAGTGAAGCGATTGAAGCCCCAAGAGGAATGCGGTGCATGGGAGAAGGATAAGGTACATGATAAGCGTATGCTCCACAATTTCCAACCCGTATAATTTCCCTATAGAGGAAGATATATCTAGGAGAGAGAGGGAAGAATAATCCCACCAAAATGCACTCCAATCTCCCTCATAAAATCCAACATTTTCCTTTTGGGAGTCTATGGGAAAGTCTACCAAAACCATACTCCATTATACCTTACTTGTTGGGGAAGAATTGAATTCCATACCTAATCATTTTGGTATCTGATAAATCTAAAATCCAACTCCTCTAAGATGACGGTATGTATAAGACATTGAGGGATTTCCATGAAAAGTCTATTTTTTTCCAAACAAAAGCTCACGGTGTTCAAAAGTTATGGCACATTTGAAGATGAGTGTCCCATACTGCAATAAATTCCAGTGGTGATCATACTTGCACAAAATCTAGACTGCGAACTTGACATTGCATCCTCTGAGAATCTGAAGATGTTGTACTTTTGGGATTTGGAACTTGTAGGCTTAATTTTTATTTAACTGGAGTTTGAGCCTCCTACCAAAAAAAGTGACAATTCATCAAGTCAAAGCTTGCACTAGTTCTAGAAGCATGAAGGTCATCCAGAGTTTGGTAATCTGAAACTTATAATCTTGTGACACTGTTCATCACTCAAATGTGAAAAATGTGTCTGAAATTTTGAAACTTTGAATTCCAAAATTCTGGATCTTCAGGTAATCGAAACATTTGTGCAAACATTTTAGGGGTTTAGTTTTTGGGATTTCGGGGGTTTTGGGTTTTAAGATTTTGTAGGGTTTCAGAATTCCTTCAGGTTTTTGACGAATTTTGGATTTTCATTACTTTCAGGTCATTGGAATTTCTGGGACTTTAGGGTTTCATGGAAGTGATGGGTTTTGTGAATTCATGAGAAATTGGGGGTTTACAAGACGTCATGGGTAATATCCCACTAAGTTTCAGGGATTTGGAATTTATACCTCGGTCACATTGGTTAGGTTTGGGGCATTTCAGGGATTTGGGGTTTCAAGTATTGGAAGGATTTTGGGTTTGATACCTTCATCCAACTAGGTGACGTGAAACCTTTGATATGTTGAACCTTTATCCCAAAGTTAAAATTTCACAGCTTCTTCAGGTCTCCCATACAACTTCTTTCTCGTCGAAGTCACTCACAATAATTTTCTTTAGCCTGACCTCCAAACGCTCCTCGCATGTAAGTTAGTATATCAATATATCATACTATCAAATATTTTCACAAAATGGTCCAAGAACGTCCTAGATACTCCATTCATGCAATGCTGCTGAACACTTCTTCACTGACTTTCGTCAATCTTGAGATTGAACAACTGTGAGCTCCATAGTGGCTGATATCGAGTCCCTCATGATTTTTTGTGTGATAGTCACGTTTGTCTACATTCATTATCCTAAATAGATCCTAAATTAGACGAACACTATCTTTGATATAAAATACTCCTCCCAACATCATTGATCTGATCAAACATATCATCGATACATGTGAAGGGGGTAACGATGTCCTCAATCGTTACTCTAGTTCACCTTTCTGTTATCAGTTTGACCATCTGGCTTCAAGTGATCCTTCTTCTGCACATAAAATTGATCAATGTATCCCAAGGACCAAACTATAAGATGATTTAAGCCCTTTTCAAGAATATGATGTGTAGCTATAACTTGAGATCACAAAGTGTAGGGGTAGTCATCCTGTAAGGCGCTCATGAGATAGGTTCTACCTGTCAGGATCTAAATAAACTCATGGAATAATGCATCTATTTGTATAACTGATCTAGGTAAGGTAGAGAAACTATGAACCACTTTATTTCAATCTTGATCCACTAGATGATCTATCGATTGATGTCCCACAAGTGATCATCCTACAACATAGGTCAGCCCCATAATGAAATGGCTATAGAAATGGCATGTCCTTACGCATTCACCACTTCAATATACATGAGGATAATATAAGGCCAATGGGTATAGTTGATGCTCAGCCCAACAATCTTCGAATGACACTACCAAATCATTTGCACAAGACATTAGACTGTTGTATCATATCCACTTCGAAGGCCTTGTCCAATGAAATCAACTAGCTCATTATGGCATGAAATAATTCTTAACCCCTAAATGGGCTGAATAAGGTTACGCGTTGATAACTCTACAAGTATGTCTTTAGGCTTGAGCAACCCTCCATGGTCTAGGATACCCATAAATCTAATCACTATGTCTAAGGGATCCCATATGGCTTTTCTCTAACTTCCCTATCTAAAGAAAAATCCAAGGAGTTAGTGAAAATTTGTAAAAAATTAAAAATATGAAGTCATGGACTTATTTTAGTGCAAATCGGGTATGGGGGCTGTGGATGGAACCAATGCAGATTGTACAAGGGTTCTTCGTACCTAAGTCTGGCATGAAATGCTAAGTGACGAAGTACAATGTGGAAAAAGTAGAAAACATTGTCTGGGACAGTCTAGTCCAAAAAAATTGAAATGGCTGCAAGGAAATTGAATGTGACAAAGTCAGTGGTCAATGGCCCTCAGGGACTCAAATTGCGGTAATGGCTGAAAATCAGGTCTCAAGTGTCCTGTATAAACCTCAGAGATAGGTACGCAAAAGACTCAAATCACTGAAACACCTGCGGGCAAGTTGAATGTAGAAAAGTCAGTGGTGAACGGCCCACCTAGCCCAGTCAACAATGGATGCATAGGGACAAAAAATTACAAATCGGGTGACGACAAGAAAATTAGTCCAAGCCACATAGGAACACATGGGACAACTAGGCCTGAAATAGCTGATTTCACTGCATAAAGAAGGAATTAGAAAAGGTGGATAATCTTAGCCCGAACATCCCAGGACACATGGGACATCAAAACTCGTAAAACCCACAATGTAAAGGAAAATGTGGATCATGATAGCCCGCATGGAACATCCCATCCTTGAACTTCAAATGGTCATAAATGTTTACCTAGAGCTCCATTTTAAATACTCAATCCCATAAAATTCAAGAAATCTTTAGTAAACTCAAAATAGCTTCTCATACTCAAAATACCATAAATTTTGCAATTCTCAATGAAATCGTGCAAAATTGGTATAGTTTGAATCATGGCTTTAAGCCCGATGTATAGAGATTGAGAAATTTTGAATTTGATGAATACTTGATGGTTATGTTTTTGAAAACGTGTCCAAGTTAAGAACCATGATTTTATTGGTGGTTGGGAGGACGTTAAATGAGCATGGGAAATCGTTCTTTCACTGTTGCAAGTTATGGGACAACATGGAGAGCCTTTTGCAAGAAACATACCATCATTCCATGTAATGTATTGCATCTTGCAAGTGGTGGGAAGGAATATTTAGGGATTTCAATCCTCTCTCTTCGAAACTCTATAAATTGAAGTGTGGGCTCATTGTAAAAGGGGGAGAGTTTTTTAGTAGAAAAACTCTGTCATTTTTGTTTTGGGAAGCCAATGTGCTGCAGACCCTTATACTTGACTTCTTGCATGGTGATCTAGAACTTTACTTTATAATAGATTGAATTTTGCATATCAATGAAGTAATATATGCAAGTTTGTGGATGTATCCACTCTTACTGTGTTTGTTTGCATTCTTCTTGCCTCTTTGATCTTATTACAAATATATTGTGTCTATTTTTACACTTTTGAAGGAACCTATTATTATTTTTTATGCATGGAAATGTGTTGTGAATGTTGTTATTAGAATGTGGAGAACTGTCATCACCCTCTATGATATGCATTTTACTCTCATTTCCACACATTGGAAATTATTCTCATTCCCTCCTTTTCTGGTGTATCATTACTTTATTTTCAGATTTTTTTTTATGTACTCTGTCTCCCTGGTCCCTTGGAAATTTAGATTAGGATAAGATAATCTTTCCTATATTAGAGTAGACTGTAGCAGGTAGTTTAGGAGAAAGAACCGATGTTACCCAGTCACACCATGAGCTCAACCATACACACTTGTGTAAATAGAAGGGTGCAATGAATTGGTGATAACAATAATCCCATAAGATCCCAAGTGAAGGATGTAAAGATTCAAGGTCATGGTGAAGGGTCCTTGGTCTGCTACACACTCCTTGACTAAGATTCCACTATGATCTTTTCTCTAGAAGCCATATCTATGTTGAAACTACGACCCTACCTAACGTCCACCAACCTGCATCACTCTATTAAAGATAGGGAAATGAAATAATCAGGAGAGCCTGAATCAAATAGGATAGAGATACGAATACCACCAATGCTACATGGTGTATAGATCACATTGTTCTAGTGCTCTGCCTGGAATTTCTTGAGTACTGCATATATCATTTGACTTTGTACCATATCTCCAACTGTTAGCTCAGAAATAGTTTCCTTAGCCTTATTACTAGGGTTCTACAGATAATATTTCCAATGGTATCTTTGTGCACTACATCCATAACATCTTTGAGGTCCCCTAGAATTGGGAGAGACTCCTCTAGGTGCTCTAGTGGTCCATGTTGTAGATCCTGATGATCCTTCTTTAGAATTTTGTTACTACTATGGACAAGCTCTGACTGATTAAGATCTAGGTCATGCATGTTTCCTGAGAGGTCCTCTACCTGGAGACCCTAGACTTTGCCCTCTATGTGCATCATATCTCAATGGAGGCCTGAATTTTGGACAATTTTGCTGCTACTACTGTGGTTGGAAGGAGGACTGTATAGATCTATATCCGTCATGAGGAGGAGGGGTTTCCCCCTTTGAATTAATATCCTACATCTATTGAATGTAGATCCTCACCCTGTCTCTTTCCTTCTGTGTCTTCCCCATGTTCTCCTCTACAATATAGTATTTTTCAATGGCCTTATCTAGAGTCTACAAAAAATTCTTATGCACTGTCCTTATGAGATCTAAATTTAAGCCCCTGATGAACCTCTGAATCTCGTCCTTCTCATCCTACATATAGTGGATATACTATAGAAAATCCAACAATATACTCTCATACTCTGCCACCATCATATATAGCTATCACATATAATGGAACTCATCAATCCACTACTAAATGAAGCATTTGGAAATATATCTACTCTAGAATCACTCTTCAAAGAGATCCCATGTGATGGTATCTAAATCAAGGTGTACCTTCTAATCCTCTTTCCTACACCATACTCCTGCTCTATCCCTCATAAGATGTATAGCAACATGAGCCTTCAAGTTACTAGTGAAAGGACATAGCTTGAAGCATCTACTCAAGATAACTAGCTAGGAATCATCCTGTTTAATCCTCTTGTGTCTTTGGCAAAGTGAAGTGGATGAAGCTTCAATATCTCACAAATATGGTTGGATGCTAACATCTATCTGCCCCTAGGTATCTCCTCATGACCTTATCTATTCCTAGGGCTGCTAGATCTTTCCCACTATTTCACAATTCTATATCTTGCTCTATCTATAGTGATTCATGTCTAGCTGCCTCTGAATGGGAGTTCTCCACCCTGTGGTCCTCAATATGTTGCGGAGAGTCACGAGCCTCCTTTGATGGCTCCCTGTCTCACTTGCTAGGTCATCCCCGAAGTGAAACTCCACGTATGATGACATTGGCCTCCTATAATTTCTATAAAATCTATGGTAATATGACAAAACATGCCTACTCTTGGGGTGCTCCCTCTAACTCAACATGCAAGAATCCCTCGTTTGGTCCACGCCTCTTGCACAAAACAAGGTGAAAGTTAGTCCATCATTATTTATGTATGTTTCAATTTACTAAGTTCCTAAGTTCTACGTTATTAACAATGTTATGTGTCATATGCTTATGGTTGTCTTAAGTTTATTGTTGTGTTCCATGTTTTCTTAGGGTCTAAGTGTTGAATCCACAACTCCGATACCAAAGTGTAATGCCAAAAATTTGGTACACCAAAACCATGCCAGCACCTCAACAATCACTTAGGGAATAATTATGCAAGTTTTTTAACTTACTTATATTGAGTTTATTAAGGAACTAGTATATTTATTTTAATACGTCACTTTCTTTATTATTATTTTCTATTATAAAAAATTAGTATGGTTTAAAAATCTTTTCGTATATCTGTATTAAGTCTATTTACTTAATTCCTAGTTCAATAATAATTTGATTTTTTTGTCCACAAAAATTAATACTTGATTTATTAAAGTCATTTCCTAGGTTAAACTTAATTTTATTAACTAAGTAATAATATCCATGCCACATTTATTTAATTAGCTACACCTTTACTTTATTCCTCTTTTTTTAATTCCCTAAAACAAGTTAATTAACATATCCCAATGTTCAACTTTAGTCTATTTACCCATTTAACCATGTCTAAAATACCCTAGGTATCCCATTTAATAAAATTACTCATAACCCGATTTACACATCCATCCCCACATAAATTGCAACAACTTAAAAGGTGTAGGGTTAACTTTCCACCCTTAGATTAGATCAATGAGAGCCCTTATATCTAGGTTTGACCAAAATCCCTAATTCCTTCTTCTGATTTCTCTTTTATTATTTTATTTTCCCGTAACTTCTATCATTTGCACATTTTAGGGTTGAGAGTTCAAGAATAATGAGGCTATGGAAAAATATGGAGGATCTAAGGATATTTCACTTGTGATTTAGGTCTAAAATGAAGTGGAAATTTATTCCTACTTATAACTCCTTTGGTTCTGTTTTCACACTCCCTTTCTAGGGTTTTAAATATGTAATCTATCATTTTATTTTTGAAATAAACTATTCAACCTAATTTCTGGTTTTGGGTATATGTTCCTTACTCTGATTTTTTTTGTTTTTAGCACTTGGAATACTCACAGGTCCTGACTATATATATATATATATCTGTGTGTGTGCATATAGGTATATATAGTGCTATAGCATATATATAGGTATATATATATATACTATATCAAGTTTCTAGGTTCATGGGTCCATATGTTGGGACCAATTTTTTGCTACAGCACTAGATAAACCTGCAAGTGTGTGTGTGTGTACCATGTGTGTGAGTGTGTGTATATGTGTGTGATAAGAGTGTGACGCCCCCGTGTGTGTGTTTGTGTGTGTGTGTGTGTGTGTGTGTGTGTGTGTGTGTGTGTGTGTGTGTGTGTGTGTGTGTGTGTGTGTGTGTGTGTGTGTGTGTGCGTGCGTGCGTGCGTGCGTGCGTGCGTGCGTGCGTGCGTGCGTGTGTACGTGTGTTTTTGTATTGATTTCCGATCGAATAAACAACTGGGGGACGCAATATGCCCATACGAGTGGACAAGCACAATGGACAAGGGACTCTTTTTTCTAGGTGGAGTGGTGTTGTTTGCACATCCCACACCACTACTGTACGAGTTGGTGTCGTTAATCAGTTGTATATATATATGTTTTTTATAAGGATTTTACGTATATACGTACACATATATATATATACGCATATATAGCTAGACTGGGATTATTATTTTAAAACAAAGATGTACAAATGGAAGCAAAATAAAATGTATTTCTTTCTCTGAATATTAGGAAACTAATTGCAAACATAGTTTTATTTTGCACTATTGTTTAATTTATATTCACAAATAATAGAATCCCACCATTTTATACACCCATTTGAAGAGGAAAAATAGGTATAAACAATACCCAAATATATACTTGTTTTGGTATATTATAAAGAATAGGACAAGAGCATTAAATAAAAGAGTGAACAAATCATACACTTCAATATGTTTCTTTGTATTTCTATTTCGAAGTATAACAATTTCAAATTGAAAATAAAATGTATAGTTTTAAGTTAAATTCTAGATCTTAAATGAGTTACATTTCCAATTTAAAATGCAGACTTACAATTTCCTTCTTTCAACCATATGCATTTCTATTCCAATAGAGAACCATTTCCAACCATTTTACATTTCAAAATGCAAACTCGATTTATAGTTGTAGATTCAAATACTGTATATACAATGCAAAGGAGATTCAACTTTAGTGAGATGCAAATTTCAATCATGAGTCACATTTCATGGCTTTGTAACTCATAGACAAGTTTTTAATAATTCATTTAAAATAAAATCAACATTAATATTCAAGTATAAAAAGTCCTCCACACACAAGGGGAGACAACATGCGGAAAATTTTTATTTTACAATAAATCTCTCTTTTGTTTTAAATACTCAACTACAACTTCCATTTTCAACACAATAGAAAAGGAAGGGAACATAGGAAAAACTCACCTTCCCAACCTTCATTCCAATGAGAATCTGATATCACTACCTTCTAATTGGCCCCCCAAGCACCAAGAATGGAAAAATAAAGAATGTTTACAACCATGACAGCCTAACAAAATTGACTTCAACAACACAAACATGCATACAAATAGTACTTGCACACACTCAAGATGTAATAACACTAATAAGAAAAATTGCAACCTAGATTACAACATATATGATCAAAAAATAAGAAAAAGGAGAAGGGAAAACATGGTGGCCATATCCTTATGCCTCCCAAGTGGGATAGGGATGCACCTACAACCTCTAAGTACACACACACACACACACACACACACACACACACACACAAACTCCTTATTTGTCTAATTTAAAGAATGCCATAATGATATAGTTATCCTTTTAACCTCAAACATAGGTAGAATTATCCCCTCCCACACCTCCCTCCAATAAATTCCTCATCACACTCACTTTTACCTTCTAAAAATGGCCCCATTTTTATCTCCCTACACCATCACTATCGGCCAAATTCTACCCAATACCCCTACAAAATAACATACATTGATATAACTAACAACACAATACACAAAACAAGAAAACAAAAATATAAGGTAATAAGAACCTACCTTGCCATTGAAAGGCTCCTTCAATACTTCAAGAAACAAAACTTCAAGCTTATTTCCAAGTCCATAAGTCTAATTTCATATGCAAGATCCTCCAAATTTCCAAGCAAGTAACCACCAAAACAACCACAGAAATTCCAATAAATAGAAAATGGTGGAGAGGATGGTGTGGTGGCTCCCTGTAGGATGCCACATCACAAGTCAAGCACATAAACCAAGAGTCCATAAATGAGTAAGGTGAGGCTATCACACTTTTATTCTTACACACAATCCACCCTTCCACACTTTCAGGGACACAATGAAGAGTGTTAGGAAAAAGGTGCAATTAATAGCCTTTTTTTCTTCCAAAAACAAACAATAGGAGCTAAATTTGACCCCTCATATATTAGCTTATGTTGGTGGGATATTTTAAGTAGTAAGGGGAAAGTGTAACATGTCCCACAAGTCTCCAAAAATGGGCTCAAATCCCTATTACAATATTTGAGAGATGGGGGTGGGTACGAAATTCAAAATAAAACAAAATCCATTTGAAATCATGAAGAAAACGAGGACTATGTACCACATTCATTTCCACCTTTGTCATATCTGCTAATTAGCATTATCCACATAGTTAAATAACTAAATGAAGATAATAATAAATAAGTACAATAAAATGAGAAGACATTACAATTCAATAAATTACATACACAACTAAGAAAAATAAACAAAAGGGAAAAATACAACATTCACACCCATGGTCATATACGAGGTTGTTCCCCTTGGAGACCTCATAACAAACATGCCAAGTAAAATGAAAAGCACACACATACATTTCTGCCAATGTTACCATGTTGTAAACATACAATATTCTTCCATAGTTAGTCTTATATTCCCTTTTTTTGTGATTTCATTTCCTTCAAAACACCAAGATAATACCACCTTGGGACTCACGACCATATCAATACATCAAAAAATCAAAACACATATGTCTTATAAATTTACATCGTCATACAACATAATTGTTTTGTTATCATGGTTAAGTAATGCTATTCTAAATCAATTATTTAAAATTACAAATCATTGCAATTCTACCATCTATCAAGATTCATATTTTACAAAAATCATTCATTTGATATATGGACTGCAACTTATATATATCTAGATGCATTCGACTGCATATTATTGATCATCTATTATCATCACATTATCAATAAATCATAACATCAATGTGCTCATATGGTTAGTCTAATCATCTCACATAATAATCACTGTCAAGAGTCCACGATGTTTACATATAAAAAAACAACACTAAATCATCATCATGTACTGCAATATATATCAATGTCTGCTAGGAATCCATAAAATCCATAATAAGAGTCTTAAACACATTGATAATCATAATTTCTATACTTTCTAACAACATGCTATCAAAAATATCATAATAATGTCCATGTCACTAACAAATTAATAAACATGATCATAAAAAATAGGTGTCGAAGAAGAGTGGGAACTACATTGTCCTCCAACCTTTAACTGCTTCCCTGAACTATGTTTGAAGAGATCTATGTATTGTCCTAGATTTTTGGGCAATCTTACATTGGCGATAGAAGAAGTATAGGGAGGAATTCTGCTGTATCCTCCAAAATTTAACTACTATTCCGAATGATAATGATATGATGTATTGTAAAATCCTTTGTGTACAGAGTTCATAGATTGGTCTGAACCCGCTCAGTATATATAACCCACAATGCCAAGTGTGGAGAGTGCACTTAACTGATCCGGTGTAACTGTGTTATGTTAGTATGTAAAATCGCAAATTATTTCCCCCACTTTGGGGATGCATGAAATTTCACTGATCGGAGAATGTGTCCCCAAAAGAGGATAAGAAACATAGACTATACCCTGGAAATTAAATTTTAGAAACCAAGGTACACACAAACAAGAAGTCTAGCTAAAGATAAGTGTGAACAAACATGCATATAGAAAACAATGTATAGTCTACACAAATAGTGTGTAAGCTACCAAATAATGTAGTAAACACATAAAACGACAAAGTAAGCCACATAAAATGGGTTACAAACATGGGACATCATTCAAAATTTCATAAGATATTTAAGGACATCATGGCCACAAACATGAAATAATTTTGCACAGCAAACAAAGTGTAATTCCTACAAAAAAGAGCAAATAATAAGAGATAATGTAACAGACAAGTATGGAAGAAAATAATCCTACATAACAAATACTTCAAATAAATAACGTGTTAGCATGTTGGAAAGATACTAGTATGTCAAAAGCGTGTATAACCAAGTACTGTAAAGTGATAATTATAAAATGAAACAATAACACCTGGAAGATATGAATGTGTGGATGTCTGCAGCGACCAATATAGGAAGAGTAGAAGGAAAGCATCCATGGTGTATGTAAGAGACTTGTATTTGCAATCATTATTAGAAAAAGATGTGAACATGCATATGTGGATGATATATATAAATGACATATAGGTAAGTTAAGTATAATATATAATAAAGCGATTGTGAACAAGAAAAATTAAGCCAGAGTAAGAGCAACCATAATATGCATTATGTTGTGGATGGATGGAATGAAATGTAAGATGGAGTGATAGGAGCTATGTGCCCACTGAGTGAATAGAAATGTATGCAATGAGGTTCATTTATTTTTCCCCCTTAGTTTTCAATAATGAACCATAAATGAGAGTGTGTCATCAGGAAATGGTCAAAGTGTGTGTTGTCTCTATCTCGTTGTGATGAATGTGTACATGTATTTATGTGATGTGACCTATAAATGATGTGTGAATGAACCCTATAGCCAAAATGTATATCACGATGATATGAATGTATAAATGATAATTTAGCCTAAGTGTATTCACTATAAGATGAATGGATGAGTGATGATTTATCCCTAAGCGTATATCACTATAAGATGTAAGAAGGGAGTTGCAATGTAACTTAAGGTGTATACCACTATAAAATAATAGAATAATAGTATATGTGATGATTTATCCTAAATACTATGTCATTAGCCTAGAAATTTCACACGATGAAAGGTCGAATAGTAAATTTGTGAGGAGTGTAAGGTCCATTTGATCTCTAAACCCTCAGTAGCCGACTACAGACCGAGGAGCTAAAATTAATCATTGGGTAATGATTACAATGTGTATAAGAAAATTTAATGATGAAATATGACTATGTGTTGAGTGTTTCATGTAAATACCAATTTTGTAGAATGTAATGCAAGATGTGTAGAATGTGTAAAAATGTAATTTATAAAGTGGTATGTAATGTATGTAGAAAGACAATTTTGTAATGTTAGACTCACATGTGATGAAGAATATCATGATATATTCTATGTAAATGCACACATCTCAAAATCTCGTAGACTAAATATAGAATGTATGGTGCATGACATGTGATGTGTGAAGAATCCCAATATGTAATCCCTATAGTGTAGTGTATGGGGTTCATGTGTAATAAGCTCTCAACAGTCACGTGTGAATGAAAGAATAAGAGTGTGTCATCAAGTGGTGGTTGATGCTAGAATGTGTGAGGAAGATTCCTATATGAAAATTAAATGATGATAGATGTTGAACTAAGTGGGGGGATGTTATGTGCTAATCCCCCCAAATGTATGATAGAAAATATGACAATGGTCCTTGTTATCTCTCAAAAGTGCACCCTGTAGAGAGATGGTAGCAGGTTTTTAAAGCTTGCAAAAATGATCTCTCTCTTTCGTAGATACAATGGAAACACCTCAGGTCTGTGGGTATACCTATTTCGAGGTGAGTCTCTGATATCAAGGCCGGTTCCTTTTTGGTGTATACTAAACTACTTTCTGGGAGTTTCAGGGTAAAAGATGACTGTAAAAATGATTAAAACTGAGGTGATACACCAAATTTGTATGAGATATTTGACTGAGTATATGCACAACTGATATGTGAATGATTCTTGATGCATAAACCAATATTTTTCTGCAGAGTATATAAGGGAAAAAAACTTGATTATACTGAGGGAGAATCACAACAGTACTAATAAGTTAACATGCACATTAAATTTAAGTAGAAAGGATTGAAATTTATAGTAGGGTAAGGTGGTTGATCAGGGAATTTGCATTCACAAGATTAATAAAACATACACAAGACTGCAAAGTAACTTGGAAAGGCAAAAAACACTTCACACTTAGAGGGAAAAACTAGCAAAATCTACTTCAGTACTCATATATCCAAAAGTCCTCCAGCGATTCCCCTTGTGCTTTGCCAAGGCACACAATATATAGAAAAATAAAATTCACCCGCTTCCTAAAAATAGCCTATGACTGTACTCGCCCATGCATCCTAATTTTATCCTTTATTTAATAATAAATAAAAGGATAAAATAATACAAACTAGTATAAGAGGCATTAATAGCCTTTGATTACATCTCACTCAACTGAAGTTGACTAATCTATTTTTAAGAAAGAGAAGGGTGAATAATTTTCTAAAAATAAGGTTGCTTGCAAGGCAAGTCTTCTTCCTTTGAGCATGCAAATTCGTCATCTTATCTATTATGTCTTGTTATGAAGACATGTAAAAATACAACTCCCTGTATGCAAGCCAAATATTAAAAATAATTGCAATAATACTCATCCACATATTAATCTGGCTGGGACCACCCTTTCCTCTGATGCTGACACTCATTTTGTTTGCTAGTGATCTCATGGATAACATTATGCAAGTCTACTCCAAACTCCTTGCTGTGGGGACCACCTTCACATTACCAGGTTTGGACACTGTACGTACCCAAAATTGTAAGGTACTGTACTACCAGAACAATGTGACAAGTTCCCCAATGATGATACAAGTCTCCTCGCAAGGTGTTCGGGATCCGAAAAAGTCCTCGGAGTATGCGTTAACATCCCGCATGCCCTGCGATTAGCCCCCATGCCCTTTGTTTTCCCCCTCTTTCCCTCTTTTCTTGGCCTTTTGATCTTCAGTGACGAAACCGCTGCCCTGCAGGGCGGCGGTCTCGTGACCGCCGCCCTGAACAGGGTGGTGGTCCTGTAACCGCCGCCCTGCTCAGACCGGCGGTCCTGCACGTGCATTTTCTAGAAAGCATTTTGACGTGACTCATGTAAAATATCAACGTTTCACCAGCTTTCCTTGTCAGACTTGGGCATGCATTTATGTTTTTGGTCCCCTAGAATAGTGTTTGGCTATTGTTTATGGTTTTTAGAGTTCAGTTTGGTTTTGATCTTTGGGTGAATGAAAGCTATAAATAAATGGTTTGTGTACAAACAAAAGGCCAGATATTTTGCTCTCATCCTCTCATTTTCCATAGTTCAGGTTTATAATTTTGCTTAGAGGCCATAACTTCGGTTCATTTGCAGGCTTAGTTAGTATTGTGCAGCTGTTGGTAAGCCACATATCCACCTTGTGCAAGTGTTGTCTGCTAGGTCTACCCCTCATTCACTTTCAAGCTCTCTTTTTCATAGTTCAGTCTTTTTGTTCTGTTTAGAGCCATAGTTTCAATTCTTTGCATGCTTATTTAGCATTGTCCAGCTGTTGGTAAGCCACATATCCAGCTTGTGCAAACAATGTTGTTGTTTTATCCATTCCATTGAAGTATAATAGCTTAGGAAGCCATTAAAGTTGCAGGTTTTGCTCTTCAAATAGGGTAGTTTTAGGTTCTGGTCGCTTTATGTTGCATGATTCACAGTAAAATCCCGCTAGGAATTGCATAAGCCAAGCTCTGTACTCTTGCGCTATCCCTCTCCTACTTACGCATTTTCAGTCTGCATTTTGAGCGGTCCTTGTCCCAATATCTATTTCTGTCGATGCTGGCAATACAAACGCTTTTCTGGATCTATGTGAACACGAAAGAATGAGGAGATCATACTGAGGGGACAAGATCACATACACCATCGGATTCGCCACTGTTCTGTGGAATCCATGTTCTAGCTTTCAAAAGTTCTAGTTAGGATCATATCAAATAAGGTAGTTAAATTTGCTTCATTTCAGTAAATTCTATTCTCGATATTGCCAGGGAAGCTGTGAGGGTTGATAGTTTCTAAGAAACAATGATTCACTCCTCACTTCTAAGGTAGGATCGAGAATCTTGGAGGTAGATTAGGAAAGTTATTGCATTGTTTAGAATAAATCTACAAATCACACAGAAAAATAACTACACTCGGTTATCTTGTTTGTTTTAAATTGTTATTTAGTTGTTATTTCTAGATACGTTTAAATAGCTTGCTTTCCTTAAGTTCTTAAAAAGTTTTTTAGAAAAATAGAAGTTATATATGTTTTAGATTTATTCCACGTAGTTAGAATTTGCTTTGTTACAGTTAGATTTGCAGTTTATTTTGTATGACAATCATGGGACCTCAGGAGCCTACGGAATACATATTTGAGCCAATCGTGCCTCAACCAAACCTCATCACAGCAATAGTTGACATAGACAAAAACCTCAGAATACAAGTATTCCAAACAACAACAGATTTACAACTGATCAGTTCTCAGTTGAGAGGGTTAAACATAGAAGATGACCGAGCACACACGTTTTGGTGAAATCAACCAAACTACAGATTACCCTAGGAAAACATTCACATGACTTTAGAAGGGCTCGAAAGAGAACAAACCTTTGGTTGTGATCCTTTGGTCCCACAGCCAGGTGCAGGAGACACTCTCACAGACATAGATACTAGTCTAAGGATCCAGGTTGCACAAATGCCTATGAGATATTCTGAGAAAATAATGCAGTTGTTGATCCTAAACATAGAAGCTGAGAAGGCATATGATTACTGGATACTAGGAATCAGGACTTGATTTCGTATATGACCATAACAGAACTGCAACAACCAAGAGTCTACGGTTGTGACCCACAAGTCCCACAGCCTAACGAATCCATAAGTCAATCGGATATAAACATTGGCCTATGCACACTAGTATTCCAATCCACTCCACTTCCACCCATCATCATCGAACAATTGTCCTTACTAGATATAGTGGCTAACGAAGCTAGAGAATTCTAGACTAGGCTAGAGAATCGTCTATAGAGTCAATTGTTTCCACCATCCACCATATGACCTAATCTAGAGACATACACGAAACTATCCCAGGTCATTTCCCACGTATTCCACAACCCATAGATCGAATCACGCTAGAGCTCGATATTGATTGGAGCCTTCGAGCAGTCATCCTTGCTCGATCGATCTATCACACCAGTCCAGGTTAGAAGGGCCTTCTTTTCCTTATATTTGTAAATTCCACTAGTGCGTGTCGAAGACATTAGATTTCCTAACTAGTCTGTCTACATCACACGAATATTCCATCCCCACCGGCTGTCTCGGCACGACCTCAGGAGGTCGGGTACGCGGAAGAGTTACCTGTAGATTCCCACGACTCGCTTGTCACTTTTCTCAACGTACATAATTGGTGAACCCGACGTGAAACAAACAAAATTAGTGAAGCTAACGTAAACGTCCTACTTTCCTCGTTCAGAGTCATAGTATCACGTGTTATTTCACAAAATCACATTCGCTCCTTCCCATTATTCTGCGGGTATTCATATACCCCCCGAATATGTTGGGATTCAATGCATATGGCAGACCCCTCTTGGGTCTCGAGGCATACTATGCCCAACAGAACAGACAATCATCACCCTCACTCTCAGTATGGGGTGACAAATATTCACCTAATCAGTTGTCAACACAAGCCCCAAGAAACATATATAACTCATCTTTTTAAATAGGGGAGTTAGATCAACCCCCTCAAATGCAACAAACAGAGCCTTCAGGCTCGAACAATATAACGTTTATCAGAGAATTTGGTTCGTCTCCTTAGATGCAACTTAGACCACAAATTAGTAGAAAATCTAACCCATACCTGGTCTTAGATGATGAACAGTCAATACGTTATCCTAGGAGTGAACAATGCATTCTCGGGGTATGTACCCACCTATAGTAGGTTTACAAATAGAACCCGAGATCTCTTTCCAAGAAAATACCTCTATGCCACTGCATATAGGAAATACTCTTGGAGAAACTTGGCAAGATAGCAATCATTTTATAGCAGGATATCACATGCCTATACAACACCAAGGTATAGAACAAACGCCGCTCAGGAAAAGCACCGTGACTTCACCAAATGAAGTCATTTCAACGTTAGTAGAGAAAGTGAGAGGGTTAAAACTTGCTCAAGCAAGTCAAAATCCTTAGTTCATGCAAACAGGAAGTTCCAATCCTCCATATCACTCTGGCCAAGTAGATCTCCTCACAGGAGTAGGCACGTTAGGCATGCCTCATCAGTATCCACAACAAACGCCAACAAGGCCTATCATCTCTAACACCTTTCCTCCCAGTCTAGTATCAAACAATCCATTACTAGACAATACCCCGTCATACTTAAACATGTACTCCAAATCACCACAGGGAGATATGTTCTCCTCTCCCGCCCCTTTTGCTCAAATGAAGGGACTTCCCTATGCCCCTACCAATGCATACGTTGCGCCGTATCAACAACCCATCCCACCACCACTCCCTCAGCAACCACCATCAATGGTCGAAACCTATCCGATAGGAAGTTATTCAGAATATCTGAAAGAGCCCTTAGACTTCACCATATGAAGCGTCATGCTTCCAAGACCTCTTCCCAATCTACCCAAGTACAAAGGCGAGGGAGATCCAAATGCACATATCAAAGCTTATGCTACAGCCATACGCGAACTACTCCCTTAGGATGGGGTTGTTGCTAAAATATTCCCCAAAACCTTGGAAGGCATCGCTCTTGATTGGTATTATAGAATACCTGAGGCTTCCATCCATTCATTTAAACAACTCGTATTAGAGTTCATCAAGGCCTTCGACATGAACAAACTATTAAGAACGTGAATCAGGGAGTTCTTACACATCAAACAAGAACACAATGAATCTGTTGCACTCATTTCATCTAGAGGCGGCGTATAGTTCTTTATTCTTCAGCAAGTGCTCCAAACATGGATCAAATGGAAATATGTGATTTATTCCTTCATTCTCTCAGCAAAGAGGTGAAGGAAGAAGTAAAGAAGTTCCCACTAAGAACTTACGATGAAGTACTTAAGAGCACTCTTCGAATAGACCAAACAATCGATAGATAGTGGCCATAAAACATATGGTGCAAACGGGAGGTTAATCACCCCCAATCAGAACACTACAAATTATCCCACTACCACAAACGTTAATCAAGGACCCAAAATCCTTAACAAAAATCGGGGTGTAACAACGGATGGAGTAACCGACCAGCCCAAGAAGGTAAATGTTGCCAATACTCCATCACAAACAAACAACCAACGAAACAACAACTTTACCCCGACAATCAATACAGTGGATTTTAACCATCCACAACAACAACAACAACAACGGAGAAATCCTATACAAGGGCTAGGACAAAACTCATTTGGTTATCAAAACCAAAGCCAGAAACAACAAATGCAAAATTTTAATCCTAATAGGCAACAGTTTGATCAGAATTTTAGGCCACAATATACACCAAACCAACAAAACAGGAATTACAATCCCAATTCTTATTGTGGTTTCCACAAAATTCGGGGTCATGATACTAGAATGTGCCGTGACTACAATAAATTCATGCAACGTTTACCAGAAGAACAAAGACAGTTCTTCACAGATTTGTTTTTGGCAAATCCCGTGTCATCACCACCAAACACGCTAGCAGGAGTAGTTTCCCCTCAGAATGCTCCCCTCAAGATCTATAACGATCCACTTCCAAACCATGATAATAATAGACTAAATCCAACTGGGACAAACAAGGGTGCAATACCGGGAAACAATGATCACAAAGCCTCGACTTCACTAAATGCATCAGTTGTGCCACAGTTGGGAAGTCAACTGAGACCCAAGATAGTCAGTTTGGTAGAGCTAGATGCTGAGCTACCTATCGAAGCTATAACAAGAACACTAGAGTATTTCTCTCAACCAAGCCCAAGTCATCTGCTAAAAATAGATAAGAGTCAGCAGATAGTAGAAAAACCCATCGGTGCCTATGATTTAATTAATGACCTAACAAAGACCTTCTCGCACATTTCATTTTTATATTTACTAAAGAACTCTCCTCCGCACAGAGCTACTCTTTTAGAAGCATTAGGTATAGGTCATCTAATTAACATCACTCCACCTCCTGAAACACAAGTAAATCACGTAGATTTTGATATCCACCCTCTGGGGTAGCCGGACAAGGATATCGAATTCATATTCGAAATAAGTAAAATGCCCACATATGCTGAGATTGCACGCTAAGGTGATCCAGCCTTACACTTACAAGTATGGATTTATAATAACTATGTGAAACGGGAAATGGTTGACGATGGGGCCGCAGTTAACATGGTTCCCTTCTCTTTCCTCCAAAAACTAGGATATGGAGAAACAAACTGTTCTACCACTCGAAATACATTAAGAGGCTATGATAGCCTTAAAGCCACTTCGATAGGAACTATAATATTGCCAATCACCTTAGGACCCAAAACAATCCTGACTGAGTTTTATATTATAGATCGGGAAACTAATTATAATATGATACTCGGTCGACCATGGATACACCGAATGAAGGCAATCCCTTCTACATTATTCCAAGAAGTAAGATTCTTGCATCTAGGAAAGGTATTTGCAGCAAAAGGTGATCCAAAACCTTTTGATTTGCACCTAGCTGATTTAAAGAAAAGACCAAGTGTGCATTCAGAATTTGAACTTCCAACAAACCAACTTAATAAACCCACTGACCCAAAACCAGAGGAAAAGTTGGTACCTACGACGGATCTTGAAGCTATCAGCATAGCCAAAACAACCCCAACCCCCAAAGATAAAGTTATAGAAACGGTATCATTAGGGACTACTGCAAAAATCATTGAGTTAATAGAACAAGATTCACCATTGTTCTTACCATTTGATTCAGTAGGCATAGGATATTCCCTAGGTGTTGGTTCCTTTCCAGCAGAGGACCTCTGTATGGTAGAAGTAGAGTGCGCAAATGCAGCAGATGCCCCAACATCTATACTCCCGACTAAGTATTGGACTCTCCATTTTGATGGAGCTAAATGTTGTTATGGAGTGGGGGCAGGTATAATTCTTACTTTTCCCGAGGAGAAATTCCTCCCATTCTGCCTTTAATTTAAACTTTGAATGCACAAACAATGACGCTAAGTACGAAGCCCTCCTCCTTGGCCTCACTTTAGCCAAGAGAATTGGTGTTGATAACATCAAAGTCTTAGGAGAATCGTAATTAGTGGCAAACCAAGTTTCTGAGGTATACGAAACCAAAGCCGAACACTTGCAGCTTTACAAAAATGCTATATTAAATTTAAGCAAGGCATTTAACTTCATATCCATTGAAACAATCCTGTGAGAGAAAAATCTTCTCGCCGATTCAATAGCAACATTAGCATCAAGTTTTACTCCAAGCAATGAGTTAGAAGATACCCAGTTCACGGTGTCCATTCATAATGAACCATTGAAAAAAATAATGACAAATTCCCTTTCAAGCAAAAGTAAATATACCGTCTTAGACCGTATTGATAGTGATGTGGCTACCTTGGATTACTTAAATGCACCTATGCGGCATTACATCTCTCCTATCATATGCTAGATTTTTCCTTAATTCCACATTCGTCATCATATTTTGGGAATCCCATGATGGATCTCCCCTCAAAAATGAAACCTAGCATATACGCAGTAGAAAATGGGGATGATTTGGATTTACCTCTAGCACCACCTGAGTTTGAAGAGGGTAACACCTCTTTGATCGAAGAAACAATCGATGTCAACATCGGGACAGACATATGATGAACCGAAAATATTGAAACTAGGTTCTTCGTTAACCCCAGAAGGAGTAGAAATACATACGCGGAATCCTCAAAGAACATTATAAGGTGTTTGCATTTAATTATAAGGATATGACAGGAGTCGCACCCCACATTGCAGTGCACAACTTGGTCACTAAATCAGATGCAAAGCCAATTAAACAAAAATCAAGACCCATGAAGCCCAAAGTAGCTCTCATGGTAAAGGATGAGGTAATAAAAATCCTTCAGGTAGGATTCATCAAGCCAGTAGACTATTCCTAATTGGTACCTAACATCATTCCCGTTCTCAAGAAGAATGGAAAGATACATATCTGCATAGATTTTCAAGACATCAACAAAGCATGTCCTAAGGACGACTTCCCGTTGCCATCTATTGATGTCATTATTGATGCAACGGTTGGGTTTGAGATTTTGTCTCTCATGGACGGATTCTTGGGATAAAATCAAATCAGAATATCTGAGCAAGATCAAGCTAAAACCACGTTTATAACTCCTTAGGGAATCTATTGCTACACTGTTATGCCATTTGGTGTCAAGAACGTCGGTGCTACGTACCAGCAGGCTATGACATACATATTTCACGATCTAATTCATAAAATCATGGAATCTTATGTAGATGACTTATTGGTTAAAGCCAAGAAGCGTTGTGACCATCCTGAAGTACTCCGCGTCATTCTTTCACGTCTAATAGAATACGGAGTCACATTAAACCCAGAGAAATGTGTCTTTGGTGTAACGGGAGGGAAGCTTCTAGGTTATATCATATCGTCACGAGGAATAGATGTCGACCCGACTAAAATCCGGGCTGTCCTCAAAATGGTTCCCCCTTCAAATGAATCTAGAGTCAGGTCATTCCTCGGAAAGCTGGGTGCAATCCGAAGATTCATCCCGGAGTTAAGCTTCGCCATTCATCCAATAAACAATTTACTCAAGAAAGATTATAGCATTGATTGGACCAAAGATTGTAATGAAGCCTTTGAAGCAATTAAGCGTTTCCTATTATCACCACCTACGCTAATACCACCTAAGCTGGATCACCCGTTGATTCTATATTCACGAGCTACTAATGTCTCGTTGGCCTATATGTTGGCCTAAGAAGACGATAATAAGAGAGAACGCGCAATTTATTTCATCAACTGAATGTTGCTTGACTATGAAACACGCTATACACAGGCAGAACGAGAATGCCTTACCATAGTCTTTGTTACTAAACACCTAAGACATTATATGCTGACTCAAGAAACAAGGGTCATGGTAAAAGCGGACCATTTATGGACTTTCCTCACACAAGGGTCATTGTCTAAAAGGGATGGATGTTTTATAACCTTAATGGGAGAATTTGAATTAACGTTTGTAAATCAAAAGTCAGTTAAGGGACAAGTCATCGCGGATTGGTTAGCTGACAACCCATTAGATGGAGGTAATTTAGTAGAGTTAGACTTTCCAGATGAGTGTCGTATAATACATCAAAACCCGACCCTCTATCTCTGGGTGTCTTTGGTACACTGATATCATTAATTATATCATGGACCATGTGTACCTAGAAGGAGTTACACCACAACAAAGAAAGCGGTTACGCATAATCATAGCTAAATACGTCATTATAGAGCAAGGTGCTCTATCGAAAAGCATTCGATGGTATGCTCATAAGATGTGTCGACACGGAGGAATCCAAGAATATTCTCCATGAATCTCACAGCGGAATATGTGGAGGCAACTTCGGTGGCCATGCCACTGCTCGAAAAATACACCAAATGGGCTATTTCTGGCCCACTCTAGAACACGACGCGATAGAGTTTATACGCAGGTGTCATAAGTGCCAAGAATTCTCCCATGAGATCCACATGCCAGAACAAGCTCTAAAACCAATCGTTACTCCATGGCCCTTTTCTACATGGGGTCTAGACTTAATAGGAAAATTCTCTCCCTCATCCACAGATGGCCATAATTTTATAATCACGGCCACTGAATGTTTTACCAAATGGGTGGAGGCCATGCCTGTTACTATTGTACCTGGTTCTGTGATAGCCAAGTTCATTTTGAACCAAATGATTTGCAGGTACGATATCCCATAAATCATTATCTTTGATAATGGAACTTCTTTTAAAAATGAAGAGGTTCGCGAACTATGCAATAAATTTAAGATAAGCCATCATACGGCTTCCTTGTATTATCCCCAAGCCAACAGATAGGCTAAAGCGACAAACAAGACACTGAAAGCCATTCTCCTTAAAATGGTGAAAGAAAACAAACGAGATTGGCATTTGAATTTATATCAGGCCTTGTGGGCCCATCGAACCTCAATAAGAACACCAATGGGGGCAACTCCTTTCTCGCTGGTATTTAGGGCAAAAGCGGTTCTCCCGCTTGAGGTCGAAATACCCAGTCTCCGCATTTCACTACAAGGGATTCTAGATGAAGACACTTATAGAGAAGCATGTCTTTCCCAACTAGAAAGCTTAGATGAAACTAGGTTAGATGCTGAACTGCGGCATAGAGCTTATGCTGACCGAATGTGCCAGCAGTATAACAAGAAGGTCTATGAACGCGACATATACGAAGGTGACCTAGTTCTAAGACTAGACAGCTGGATCGACAAGAAGACCAGCAAAGGAAGGAAATTCCAGCCCAAATGGTTGGGACAATACTGAGTCATGAAGGACTACAGAAATGGTGCTTACCTCTTATGTACGCTAGAAGGTGAGGAATTTGGTGAAACAGTCAATTCCCTGCATCTCAAGCGGTTCTACGCATAAGCAACTAGCACTACTTGTATAATTATCTACATTGCATCTTCATACAGATTAAGATCATTTTGTCCACTTGTTTCTCACATAAATTGTGATCAAGGAATCTATTCTCAAAGATCTATTCACTACAAACTCATGATGTTGTTGGCATAAAGCTCTTTAATCATACCTCTCCATCTTCATATATCATCGAATCATCTCAGAATCTTTTATGATGTGTGAAAGGCCAAACATGACAAAGCTCTTAACGGTAACCATACCAAGATCGGCAAGTTTATTCTCACTTTGATTTCTTCTTAGGATAGGTGTCTTGCCTATGGGTCTGTTCTAGAAGCTTCATGGTGTCACATCTATCCCATATATGCATCTCTTTGGAAATAAGCACATACTGACATTTTACTCAAGAAAACAAGTCAACAAGAGATTAAAGAGAAAATTTTAATTTTACACATTTCCTTGCCCCACCAACCTTCGGTGATGAGCTCGCATCTCTTACTACTGACGTAGGGTTGGGAAAGGATGGAAATGCCCTTACTCGCCTATGCCTTACCCATGGTGATAAACCCACGCTTCTTACTAGTAGCGTGGGGCAACAGTGTAGGGGTTCTTCTTGACAAATAAGTACAAACAATCATACACAAACAATTCAAACTATGAAAATTTGAGTCAAAAACAAATGAATCAGTTGTATCAAAATCCCAAAAGCGGCATCAAAATCCTAAAAACCCAGATCTTGTCTACTATGTGACCATCTACAGGTGTAAGTCTTGATAAACCACAAACTTCAAGTTATAGCACTCTAAACTATGAAGTCATTCAATTGTAGAGTAAGCTTGTAGCTTCCAATTTGGTTCCGCCAAAGCTTTGTCTATCTTTCATCACTATCGTTTGCTACCACATTTCACTAACTTGCACCCTTCTTGACTCTCACATGATGAGCCCTCGCATCTTACTAGTTGCTATGGAGTTAGGAATGGGGCAAACTTAATCTATTCATCATACTAGTTATGTTCATCACTCTGCCCAAACAAACATGAGGTATCCAAATTTCTCACAAGAAGCTAAGATTCAAAATCACAATATATCTACATTATCGTATATCAGCATCATGAAACACAAAAAGAAAGCAAACATTATGCATCATCTGTTCTCCATTGCATACATTCTAAAAAGCATATAAACATACATCGTAGTATACACTTAAGGAAACTGGAAATAGAAAGGAAAACATGAGTGCCAAGCTTTCCTTAATCCAAAACCTCTCCTTCAAATGCATATATATAAATAAACAATGTTTATGTACAATGACATCATGCTCTAAGCATGGTCAAAATGCTCAAAAGAGCCCGTGATATACAAAGAATATATAATGCAAAATACACGAGAGCCAAATGGCTTCTCAATCCCTGCAAGACCCCTTCGAAGGTGCTAACTGCCCACAGTCCTAGGACTCCGGCTACGCTGATTTAAAAATCTGAATGTATATTTTTTGAGGGCTCAGGGTCCACCTAAGGGGCAGCCGTGGTCTCACCCTGAGAATGGCTCCTCATGAGGCGCTCAACCGTCCTGTAGCCCGCTAACTCTGTGTGGAGGGTCGACAGCATCTTGGCCACATGCCAAATGGGAGTGAAGACATCGGATATGCCTACCAGCTGCTGAGGGCTCCCCGGCATCTACAGATAGCTCCATGTAAGGAGTCCTATCCATTTTAGGATCATCACGGAATTAATACATACCCTGCGGATCAAATCAATGCCACTCGATCAACAGTCTCTGCAAACAAAGGAGAAAAATGAATTAGAAACTAAGCAAGAGGCTAGAAGTATATAACAATAGCAACTAAGGAGATCCTACATATAAACATTAAAAGGGAGAAAGGGTAAGCTTAAGCAAGAGATAAAGAGAGCCTCCAGAGATGAGAGTCGCTAGGATAAACACCCGATATTTGATTTTGTGCGCTGCTGACTGAGGTTTTACTCCTGTAGAAGGTGAATACGATGAAAAAATGCATACGGACATCAGTTCTTTCAAGTCTCACTCGATGTTGTGAGAGCTAGGGATTTGTAGGGGAAAAAGCGCTCATAGGAAGACTAGAGATCGCCCAAGTGCAAGATAAAGATCTGGGCTCATAGTGTACATATGCCTGCTTAATGTTCTATTATTGTTCATGCCACTCAGGATCACTATCATCAGTATCCTCCTCTGACCTTCCCTTTGTGAGTTCCTCAGATTCGGAGTCCAATGTCTCTGGGGTCATACACTATATATGAGCAAAAAAACGTTCTACTTAGCAAATTTCAAGCAAAGGTGCACATAAACTCTAATAAAAAATATGCATAATGTGGAGTCAAACTGATCCTCCTAGTTGTCACTAGAGGAGTGAACTTAGTACCAGGTATTGTACTCACATTTCCAGACCTTGGCATCTAGGCCCCCCTCTGGCCTAACGAAGTGATGTGTAAACTAGATGCCACTAGGGAAGCATGCCCGTATATGTAAGTTGCCACATTGTTGTCATGCTATATCTAGAATGCTGCAAGTATCGAACCTCCACTCGTGATACTGGAATTGAATGAAGTTTCCCCTGTGGTGGATGTTGTTTATACAGAGTTATGCAGTCACTTGTCCCCATTTACCGGCCATGTGCCGGTATGGATGTCTTTGTAAATCTCTGCAGTAGTCTTTGGATGCAAGCTTAGGTTGATGAGGTGCTATAATGCTAATGTCATGTCCTATCCATTTGAGCTGCCCTCATAGCCCCAGGTATATATATGACCTCCACATATTTGCCATTTTGTAATTGAAAATGCTTAAAGGCTGACCCAACTCATGACTAAAGTTGGGTACCTCAATGACTGTCCCTATAAGACGGACTCACCCTATAGGGTGAGAAAATGGATAGAGATGGTCCCCAGAGTATCTGCACCAACAAGCATATATCCGAGCGCTTGCCCCTGCTATGTGTCCTAAATAAGCACTAGTATTTGAGGCCATAAAATATAAATAACGTGTCAAGTTACAACAGGGTCCCCGATCAGATGTCGAGGCAAGGATCCCCATGAAGGCCTGTCGAAATATGGGGATAAAAAAAGAAGGAATGGATCAAACTCTCACCCCCTTGTTTGAACCACGTGGAGTTTTCTGCATTTAAGATATAAGCTGCCCACTATGCATTAGTGTGCCCGTGAGGACCTAGAAATGTATCCAAGTGCATAGTCGCCTCCTGATGATCGGGACCCCCAGAATGCGGTAGACATAATCTATAAGTGGTTGGTCCATTTACCACGGACCCCTGGCAGTTGGAAGGTGTTTCCATTTGCATCCCAGATAAAAACAAAAACACGACACAATAGTTTTTCTTCTTATATGTTGCAGTTATCTATCGACTCAGAAGCGAAATGACAAGAAAAATATACATTCATCTGTAGTGATGTACTCAATCGTCATGTGTAGAGGGCATTAATGTACCCCTAACTATAGCAAATCATATTGTAATATCTAATCTCTGCTCCATCTAAATTTTTACTATTTTCTATTTTTTATACAACCATGTAAGAGGTTTATATTATGATGATGTAGTTAGTTATAGAAACATTGATGACTATATACCTTCTAAAAAGTAATTGAATGAACATTTCATTATACTTGCAAATGATTAATAGAAATTGCTATTTATATCAGAATATTAGTATCCTTATATAGTAATTTTTTTATTAGAATTGGAACCCTGAGCAGGGAAAGAGGCTTTGTAGACCGTCACCGTATAAGGCGAAAGATGCATCATGAAAACACCGCCCTGAACAGGAAAAATGGTCAGGTAACAACCGCCCATGGCCAGGGCGGCGGTCGTGGTCCGAAAACCCACACGGGTTTTTAACCTAAAAAGGCCTAAAACAAGTCCAAAAATGACCCTTTAGCCTAGAAAATGGAGTCTGCACACCAGTTAGGCGCATCCACTTAGATGGACCTTTTGGAATGCACGATGTGCCATCCATCATCATAATTAGTCCCAACCCTAAATGTACTTACAAATTCATATATTTACTACTTGTAAGTGGGGAACTTCCCTTCGACACCTTTTGATATTGATTATGACCAACCTGTTGATTATATTTAGGGATAGTATTGTAGTTTTTCAGTGTTGTATGGCATGTTCATGATGTTAGAGATGCATGGATTGTTGGTGAATTTTATTCACGCATATGAAACCGTCACCCTGGATCCCAGAGCTCACAAACATTTTATACTAAGGTTTTTATGACTCGTTGCAAATGGTTATAGGATAAATACACACACACACACACACACACAGCACACACACACACGTTTTACACACAGATTTACATCGTAGGTATCTGTATGTGCTGATGTGTGTGTAAGTGTCTTACCCCCCACACGAATGTGTACATGTGTCATGTCCCTGTTGTTGGAGCATGTGTTATTTTGTCATATTGAGTAGTACCTATCTGAAAATTGAATTAAGCTTGTGATCTTATGCAGGTATCGATGAAATTGTAAATTGACGTCGTTACTTTCAACAATGATGTTTTGGTTTATATATAGATGAATTTGGAGTTATATTGTATATTTATTTTGGATGATTTGATGCAGTCACAAGGCCAAAGGAGGTATTTGTGTTTTGCAGGTAAACATGTCACAGCAAACATTAGGGGATTGGAGACCAACAACATTGAAATTCTAAATGAATTCAAAAAGGATCACCATGGAAACATGTATTTGTTATGTGTGTGTGTTTGAATTATTGTTAGGGGTTCCCAAGGGGGGGAATCAGCTTCGAATGTGACCAAGTGGTTAGGTGTATTCTTTGATTTAGTTTCTTTTGTTTAATCTTGGTATGTGATTTTAGTGATGTATTTCCCTCTGTTATTTATTTCATTTGTGTCTAGATTAGTGAGAAATCATGTTGTTAAAAAATTAAATGGGTCAAAAGAATCCATTGATTAGAGTTGTTAGCTCTTGATTTATGTGTTGTAAGTGATGTGTAAGTAACTGTACATACCCAAAATTGTACGGTACTGTTCTACCAGAAAAACGTTGAAAAGTTCCCCAATGATGATAGAGGTCTCCTCGCAAGGTTTTCGAGATCCAGAAAATCCCTCGAAGTATGCGTTAACATCCCGCATGCCCCGTTTATCCCCTGCGTCCTTTGTTTTCCCCTCTTTCCCTCTTTTCTTGCCTCCTTTTGATCTTCAGTGACGAAACCGCTTCCCTGCTCAGAGGCGGCGGTCCTGTATCCGCCGCCCTGCTCAGAGCGGAGGTCCTACACGCATTTTCTAGAAAGCGTTTTGACGTGACTCACATAAAAGATCAACGTTTCACCATCTTTCCTTGCCGACTTGGGCATGAATTTATGTTTTTGGTCCCCTAGAATAGTATTTCGCCATTTTTTATGGTTTTTTAGATTTCAGTTTGGTTTTGATATTTGGGTGAATGAAAGCTATAAATAAATGGTTTGTGCACAAACAAAAGGCCTGATCTTTTGCTCTCATCCTCTCATTTTCCATAGTTCAGTTTATCATTTTGCTTAGAGGCCATAGGTTCAGTTCATTTGCAGGCTTAGTTAGTATTGTGCAGCTGTTGGTAAGCCACATATCCACCTTGTGCAAGTGCTTTCTGCCAGGTCTGCCCCTCATTCACTTTCAAGCTCTCATTTTCATAGTTCAGTCTTTTTGTTTTGTTTAGAGTCATATTTTTAATTCTTTGCATGCTTATTTAGCATTATCTAGCTATTGGTAAGCCACATATCCAGCTTGTGCAAATAGTGTTGTTGTTTTATCCATTCCATTGAAGTAGAATAGCTTAGGAAGCCATTAAAGTTGCAGGTTTTGCTCTTCAAACAGGGTAGTTTCAGGTTCTGGTTGCTTTATGTTGCATGACTCGCAGTAAAATCTCCGCTAGGAATTGCATAAGCCAAGCTCTGTACTCTTGCGCTATCCCTCTCCTACTCACATTTTCAGTCTGCATTCTGAGCTGTCCTTGTCCCAATATCTATTTCTGTCGATGCTGGCATTACACGCTTTTCTGGATCCACGTGAACACGAAAGAACAAGGAGATCACACTGAGGGGACAAGATCACACACACCATCGGATTCGCCACTGTTCTGCGGAATCCAGGTTCTAGCTTTCAAAGTTTTAGTTAGAATCATATCAAATAGAATAGTTAATTGCTTTATTTCGGTAAAATTTCCATTCTCGATATTGCCAGGGAAGCTGTGAGGATTGATAGTTTCTGAGAAACTATGATTCACTCCTCACTTCTGAGGTAGGATCGAGAATCTTGCAAGTAGATTAGGAAAGTTATTGCATTATTTAGAATAAATCTACAAATCACACAGACAAATAACTACACTCAGTTATCTTGTTTGTTTTAAATTGTTATTTAATTTGTTATTTCTAGATACGTTTAAATAGCTACTTTCCTTAAATTCTTAAAAAGTTTCTCAGAAAAATAGAAGTTATATATGTTTTAGATTTATTCCACGTAGTTAGAATTTGCTTTGTTACAGTTAGATTTACAAGTTTATTTTGTATGAAAATCACGGGACCTCAGGAGCCTAGGGAATACATATTTGAGCCAATGATGCCTCAACCAAACCTCATCATAGAAATAGTTGACATAGACCAAAACCTCAGGACACAAGTATTCCAAACGATAACAGATTTACAACTGATCAGTTCTCAGTTGAGAGGGTTAAACATAGAAGGTGACCAAGCATACATGTTTTGGTCATATCAACCGAATTACAGATTACCCTAGATAAACATTCGCATGATTGTAGAAGGGTTCAAAAGAGAACAAACCTTTGGTTGTGATCCTTTGGTCCCACAGCCAGGTGCAGGAGACACTCTCACAGACATAGATACTAGTCTAAGGATCCTAGCTTACACGAACGCCTGTGAGATATTATCGAGAAAATCACGCAGTTGTTCATCCTAAACATAGATTCTGAGAAAGCATATGATTACTAGATACTAGGAATCAGGACTTGATTTCATATATGACCATAACAGAAACGCAACAACCAAGAGTTTACAGTTGTGACCCACAAGTCCCCACAACCTAACGAATCCATAAGTGAATCAGATATAAACATTGGCCTACGCACACTAGTATTCCAATCCACTCCACTTCCACCCATCATTATCAAACAGTTGTCCTTATTAGATATAGTGGCTAACGAAGCTAGAGAATTCTGGACTAGGCTAGAGAATTGTCCGTAAAGTCAATTGTTTCCACCATCCACCATATGACCTTGTCTGGGGACGTACACAAAACTATCCTAGGTCATTTTCCTCGTATCCCACAACCCATAGATCGAATCACGCCAGATCTTGATATTGATTGAAGCCTTCGAGCAGTCATCCTTGTTGATCGATCTATCACACTAGTCCAAGTTAGAAGGGCTTTCTTCGCCTTAGATTCGGAAATTCCATTAGTGCATGTCGAAGACATTAGGATACCTAACTAGTTTGTCTGCATCCCATGCATATTCGATCCCCACCGGTTGTCTCGGCACGACCTCAGGAGGTCGGGTACGTGAAAGAGTTACTTGCTGATTCCCACGCTTGCTTGTCGTTTTTCCGGCGTACAGACACCTTGTGGCCTTTAGCATATATAAAAGGTGTGAATATCTTGATTAATAAACATGCCACTTTAATTACCACCTTTGATAATCATACCCATGTATATATGTGTCAGTTTTTACATAGTTGGTCGGCCTAATTATTGTTGCATGACATAGTTTGAAAAGAAATCATCTTTTCGGTGATCATTGTGGCATGTATATTCGGATTTGTATTATTTGGAAATGTATATGGTTTTGGAATTTTAAAATTCAAATGTAATGATATTGTTTGTGGACACGTGGGCTAGCACCTTCCCATGATGACTCACCCCTTAGTAAACTCGGTTGGTGCTAATCTAACATATGTTGAGTTAGCTTTGATTTTGGTGAATCATCTCGAGCCATTGATCTCTATACCTCTTTGTTCGATGCCATTGATCCTGAACTCACGGTTAGGGTTTTAGACATGGCATTAATTGTGGTCGGTGGCGTATTACCCAAGTGGTTTTCTTTGCATGTGGAGCTTGATCCGTAGCTTTTGATCTGTGTACTTGGAGAAATTGAGCCAACGATTCTTGGACCTCGGTTATGGTTAGGTTAGGTTGAGCTCAAGTGGGTGAGTTAAAACAACTCGAAGTCATTCATTTGGTCATTTCATATCTAGTTTGTGGGTGAAGCCTTGGAAAAATTTATGGATGCTATGGTTGAAATTTTGAGCTCTGTTACTTCGGCTTTGCCCTCAGAACGGTATTATGACTCTTTCTTGCCTTTGCATTTTAGTGTTTATCTATGTTCTTTTCTGAGATCCACCATTGTTGGGGCTTTGAAGCTTGATTTTGATTTCTTTCAGACTTTTTAGCTCTGTGTGGTCATTATTTTTGAATCTTGGTTTCTTCTTTTCAAGCTCATCCTTTGTGGAAAATACCTTCTGTGTTCTTCACTAAGGATTTCATTTTTGTGCACTTGGAGCTCAACCCTATGCAGTTGCGAATGAATACTTGTATTATTTTGGTTCTCGACCGTTCTTCTTTCTGGCTCTAGTCAGAATGTGCGTCCTTTATTTTCGAGGGTTTGGCCATTACTGTTTGAACTTCTTTCAGCCATGGTTTAGAGGTAATTATGGATTCACCCCTTTTTTGAATGGCTAAGTAGTATAAATACTCTGTTTTGCTTGATGTTGATGAACTTGTGTCACATTGATTTACTTCGGTTGTTACTATTAGCTTTCCTCGAACCATCTTTAGAGAGTTTGCTAGCTAGTTTATGCTCTGATTATTTGGTATTTTATTTAACTATCTCTAGATTTGGATTTTTCATTGAGAGTCTATTTGTATGTCCTTGTAGGCTTACATTTTCTCTGTGATTTATTTGATTATTCTTCAACGGCCATGTGGGTTTATCACCATTGTGTGATTGCAGGGGTTTTGGTATGGATTTCTTTTAAAACCTGTTTTCCAATGTTGTCCTATACTCCACGATGGCCACCATTTTCTTGTTGAAGCTTGATGTTTCTTCCTTTTCAAGATTTTACTTTAAGTAGCCAATGTTTTGATGACTTAGAGCTTTGTACAACGTTATTCTTTGATACATTACTTGGAGAATATTTTGAACACCTATATCTTCCATTTTTCATAGCTCTTCCAGTTATATTAATGTAAAATGCTATTCCAAGACTACCTTCATTAAGAAAATTTTGTTCTTTGGCTGAGTGTAAATTATTTGATTACAGTCTTGAGTTATACTCATCCCTGTTACTCCTAGCCTGAAATGATATCCCTATTCTGAATAGACATTTATACTTTAGATCTACATTTTATAACTTTTGTAGCTCTGTTCATTTGTTGTAACAATGAAGTTTCCCTTTACTTGTTATTTGGAACTGGACGAATGGATTTAATTCGATAGTTTATTTTACTTATCTCATTGACTATACTTTCCGAATATTTCAAGCTTAGAATCTATATCTACAATCATCTTGGGGCTACAATATATAGTCATTTTGAGGAAAAATAAAGTGTTATCTTATTCTGAGTTCCATGAGGTACTGTTTACCTATTTACAAAATAAAAACTAAATTTGATGATTTCCTAAATACAGTCTGAACATGCAGTCTTTGTATTCCTTTATTTCAAATTCTGAGATGGTCCCTTTGTAATATGCAAGTTTCACTTATACTCTTTGATATCTACAGTAATTTTTAGTAATTCTTAATCTATTTTGATATCACTATTTGGCACAAGCCTTGATTCTGATACTTTACTCTGTTACTTTCACTACATTTCTTTAATTTCAGTTTGACATCGATGATGAAAAATTTGTAAATGTTGATTTTATAAGGCGAATCCCTTCCAATTTTTTTCCAGAATTATCTCTCTTTCAAAAAAATTTCAAACTAGACATGTTCCTTGCTTGTAAGAATCCCCTCTAATATGAGAAGTTGAGCTCATGAAGACCTGTAGCTTAATCTGGTCTTTGCTTGCATAGCTACTATATGATGATATTTCATGCACATTTTGTCTTCTATAGCTTACTTCAAACTGTCATCATGAGATAGATTTTGTTCACCTATAATGGCTTCTTCTTATGTTGTAGATGAGTACAAACTTGCTTGAATGAATGTATTTCATTGATATTGTAGTAATTATGTGCTCTCATATCTACTTTATTCCTGAAATTGTAACTAAATAAAGCTAAAATTTGTGATATTATCTTGGAATTTCAATTCACTTCAGATGTTTAAGCTATAAAGAATTATTTTCTACAATTATATACTGCTTTATTCTTAAAACTGCAACTTAAAAAATCTGAAATTAGTGAGATTATCTTGGAATTTCAATTCACTTCAGCTCTTTAAGCTATAAAGAATTATTTTCTACAATTATTTACTACTTTTCCTTTAATTACAGCTTTGATATGTATGTTGAAAAATCTGAAATGTTGATTTTACATGGCGAAGCCCTATAAATTTTTTTCTAGAATCTTCTCTCTCATCTTATTTCAACTGTAATCCTCTTGCTTTTAGCCTCAGGTTGTTGAAATCTGATTCTTCTTCTTCTTTACAAACTGAAAAGTGTACTTATATCTTCCATTTTCTCTTTTGAGCTCTAACCTCTTGCATTTACAGAATGTTTGTTGAACTTTGAGTTGCACTCTTTGTTTCTTCCTAACATGTACTTATGACATATTTATTTCTCTCTTTGCCTATAACTCTGTACCTCGCACACTTAGGGAAATACAGTTAGGAAATGTTTACGCTTTTTGGCCTCTCTTATGTCCATGTTTTCTTCTTCTCTTTTCACTTCCTTCTTTATGAGTGATTAAAGCATGCATGCAGTTTTCCCTTTAAGTAGAATACATCTCCTACTTAGGAGAAGAGTCATATGCATGAAGTATGATAGTGTAGGAATATGGTTTGATCCTTGAGCTCGTAACTAATGTTTGATTTGTTTTTCTTTTCAGGTACCATGACTTGAGGATGGAGGAGCTGGCCTGGAGATGCTATGCACAAAGAAGAATATACAAGGAAATGATGGGTTCACCCTCATACTCATCTACTTTTTCCTTCATGCATGTGTATCTTTCTTTTCAGTAGCTGTACTTTACTTTTCAATTATATCCCATGGCTTGTATGGGAAACATTTGACTCTCCTTTTGAATAAAACATTGAATTCTATAAATGATTTGTATATCTCTTTCTTCATTTATACTTTCTGTATGGATGTATGATGAACTAAACAACTCAATAACATAATTGAATGTCTTAATCATAAAGGAAAGAACATTGAGTAGAACTTGTAACATTCAGTAATGAACTTTGATTTTTTAGAGGATCTGCACTTATGTTTGCTTGTTCCAAAACTTTACACTTCACCTACTCTGCAATTGGATATTCTCATCAAGAAAACACAACTGTCCTTCATGGCTTTTGTTCTTTTATTGAGGATGGTCATGAAATTACAGACTATGTGATCTGTTACATTTTGTAATAGCACAAATAGCTACAAATTTCATGTAGTCTTTTAAATAAATCAACAACAATGACATAATCTGATGTGACCTCCCCTAGCTTAGGTATACTTCACCTATTCTATTCATCATAACAAAGTTTCGAGTTGCCCATTTTTGCACAAGTGCAAAAATTGTCAACATTTTCTAGCGATCCTATGGGGAAAGCTACCTGCAAGTTTATATACCAGTGCCTTGCTCTTTTCCATTAGGCATGGAGTTCTGAAGCGTATAACCAAAATCTACCTTTTCAAAAGGCCCAACCCTTCCAAAACAAACTAAATTTGGGAAAGGATTTGATAAATTAGATCGTGTGCATGAATGCACTTATTGAAATGAAAAGCAATGTAGTGTGCAAAAAACTACACTTATTGAAGGGAAATCCTACTCTAACAATCACTGTAAGATTTTCCATAACAGTGTTTGAGAAACATACCATTCCCAGGAATGGGAAGTTCCTCTCCATTTAGCTTTAAAAGTTGAAATGTGTTGTGTTCCTTATAAGATGAAATCATGTATGGGCCACTCCAGAGTGTATCAAACTTTGATTGTCTTCCTGGCTTTGCACGATCAACATCCCACTTTAACACAATATCCCCTTCATTGAAGACTCTGAATTTGGTTTTCTCGTCAAAATTATTCTTAATTTTTTTCTAATTATTTTTCATATTTAAATGAGCTTGATCTCTCAGCTCTTGCAATTCCATTAACTCTACATAATGAACCTGTAATGGTTCATTCTCAACTAGCACCATTTGATGTAGAAAATATAATGCCAGTAACTCAACTAAAATAGGCATTCTTACTTCTTTTCCATGCACAAGCTTGTATGGTGAATTGCCAACTGATATTTTACGAGTCACTCTATCAGCCCAAAGTGTGGAATTCAACATCAGATGCTAAGATCTTTTATTGTCCTTGAGTTTTCTTCTGATGATTCTTAACAGATTCTTCTTAGTACTTTCAGCTAAGACATTACCTTGTGGGTAATAATTAGATGAAGAACTCAGATATATTCCATGTTTGAAAGACCTAATCTGTTACCTTTGCACCAAGGAATGCTAAAGCATTATCTGATATGATCATTGCTGGAACACCAAATCTGTAAACTATGCCTTCATAAAAGAATAGTATTGAAGCTTCGTTAGTATCCTTCAAGGCTATTGCTTCAGTCCATTATGTAAAATAATATATAGCGGTTAAGATCCACTTATGCCCTTGTGATGAAGCTGGGTTTATCATTCCAACAAAATCAGGACCCCACTGTATAAAAGGATGATTAGATGAAATAGGATGCAATGGAAAGGAAAAAAGACATTCTTTTCCAACAAAGAAAGAACATTTCTTACACTTTCTAATCCATTCAAAATAGTCTTTGAATATGTTAGGCCAATAGTAACCTGCTTTCATAATTTTTAAAGTTGTAGTACATGCTGAGAAGTGACCTCTTGCAGGTCCTTCATGAAATTCTTGATAATATTTTCTGAATTTTATCATAATCAACACATCGTAGCAAGATCCCATTTATATCCCTTTTGAGCAATACACCATCAATGAATAGATAAGGAATAGCTTGTAATCTGAAATATCTTCATTTATTCTTATCCATACCTTCCGGATAAGTGCCATGCTATAAGTAGTTAACAAAATCAGTCATCCACCTTGATTCTTGGATCTCTTGGGCAAGTTTAGGTTGTCGATTTCCTGGTTGGACCATGATATTTGATTGCTGATACGTAACTTTAGCATGCTGTTCTGAATATTTGGGTTCTACAGCTTACTATTTTTCCATATCATCAATTAGATGTTCACATAAACCTTTACCTCTAACCGTCTTACTAACCCAGATATCAACATCATATTCCATAACCTTCATTATCCAACCTACTCTTTTCTCATTCAATTCTTTATTTAAAAGGAAAGCTTTCACACTTGGATGAGAAACAAGAACATGAATTTTATTGTTTGAAAGCATGTACTTAAAATTATTTAGTCCTTTGACTACTGAAAGTACTTGCTTTTCAAGAAATGTGTACCTTGTTTCATAATCATGCAACCTCTATCCAGAGAAAGCAATTCGTTGCTCATTATTTTCATCATTAACCTGGGTTAAGATAGCCGAGATTGTTTCAGCTCCTGCAAGTGCATACATTATAAAATATTTATCAAAATTTGGTTTGCAAGAGTAGGAGCCAGAGAGATAGCTGATTTTATTGCTTCAAAACCTTCCCTTCCTTCGTTGGTCCAAGAGAAATTTTTCTCTTTCTTTAACATAGTTGTTAATGGTTTAACTAATGCTGCGAAATCTGGAACAAATCTTCTAACAAAGTTGACTTTTCCCAGAAAACTTTGCGGTGCCTTCTTATGATGAGGTAGTGATAGCTGTGATATAGCTTAAATTTTAGAAGGATCAATTGCTAAACCCTACTTCAAAATAATATGACCAAGTAATTTACCTTGATGTACTAAAAAGATAGACTTCAGAGGATTCGGAGATATTCCAAACTACTTACATAACTGAAAGGTTTTCTTTAAATACATCAAATGTTCTTCTAGGTCTTTTGAAAATATAGTCACATCATCTAAATAAACAAGGATGCATTTATTTAACAAGCTCTGAAAATCCATATCCATTGCACGTTGAAACGTTGCACCACACATTTGAAAGACCAAAAGGCATTATTTTGTAATCATAGGTACCCCACTTGGTGGTAAAATTTATTTTGTATCTATCTTCTTCTCGGAGAAATATATGATTATAGCCATTGTAACCATCCAGATGAGATCGTCTATCTAAACCTGAGACTTTTCTCAAAATCTGATCCATATTCGGAAGTGGGTAATGATCTTTTAGTGAAGATTTATTATGATCTTTGAAATCTACACATAGTTTGATTTAACCGTTCTTCTTCCTAACAGGAACAAGATTAGCTACCCAACTTGAATGCTTAACTAGAAAAATAATACCTGATTTGATCAACTTGGATAACTCTTTCTTCATCAGGGGTTCTATTTTTGGATTTACAGGACTCTATTTCTGTCTTACCGGCCTAGCATTTAGATGCAACTCAATTGTATGTTGTGCTAGACTGGGATCAAATCCTTGCATGTCTTGCTATTTCTAAGAAAAAAATCCTTAAACTCTTTGCAAAGATTAATAAATGATTGTTTTTTAGTTGAGGAACATACCTTGCTAAGAAATAAATTTTTCCCTTCGTCAATTTAAATCTCTTCATAGTTATCAGCATATGTTGACATCTTATTTTTGTCTTTTCTTAACTGATCATCAATACTGAAGATGTCTTCCAATGTAACCAGACCTCAAGGTAATTTGTTTGTCTTTAACTAAACAATATGATCACCATATAAATGTTGTAACTTATCCTAATTAACTATAGAGAAATCAACTTCTTATTGCAAGAACCTATAGATTCGATCATCATTTTCAAAAACCTACCAATTTAAATCATTATTAGGTATAGAAGGCATGACAATTAGCTTAATATGAGGCTGAATTTTGTTGTTTTCCATCTATTCCATCACTTCGAAGCTAGCAGCAATTGCTGCAAGTCTATTTGTATGCTTGTTTTCAGATCTAGGCATAGACTGAATATTAATAGCTTCAAAATATTCCATTAAGTCTGAAACTCTATGTCTGTAATACTTCATTAGTGGATTCTTACAAACATTGAAGTTTTTTACTTGATTGATAACTAACTTAGAATGACCAAAGATTTGTAATGTGCTAATACTTCTCTCTCTGGCCCAAAGTAAGCCATGAATTAATGCTTCGTATTCAGCTACATTATAAGTGCATGTAAATTGGAGACTCAAGGATGAGAAATAAATTTCATTTGTTGGAGAAGCAAGCATTAAGCCTGCTCCCTGTCCTTTCTTGTTCTTAGCTCCATCAAAATGAAGCTTCCAAATTCCTTCTGTTGAATTATCTGTTTTGGACAATGATGGAAGTGGTGTATTCTCTTCATGCATATAATACACACCAAAAATATGTTCTTAAAGATCCTTAAAAGGAACATGAGAATGTTCTTCAACTATCTTTTCATCCATAAATAGGTTAAAAACACCGTCTAATGATGAAACATGAGCTACCTTGTCAAAATTAGATTGATCCAGGGCTAAATAATTAGCCACTACACTTGAAGAGTGAGGCTCAATGTGAAATTTGGCCAATGTATCTGAATTGATAGTAACCTTAGTACCATAACGAGTAGTAAAAAATAAGAAGGACCAATCTGAAGAGAGATAACCTCCTATTTTTGCTGTGAAATCTCTAGATAAGCATAAAGCAAAGTATGGAGGCAAGTCCACAACAATAACATCTTACAAAATAGAAACATTTGGGCAAGCATGTAACGTTACCTCCAAATTTTTTATTATACCAACTGTGTTAGTTACAGTTCCATCAAGCTATAAGACACTCCTTTCTGTAGGCTCATACTGCAATCCTAATTTTTCTGCAATCGCTTTTGGCATAACTATGCTACTTACACCACTGTCTACCATGCAATTATGAACTAAATGTTGTCCAATAATCATTGATAAATAAAATGGTGGTGGTTTCTTGATGTCATGAGCATTCAAAACTCTCTGAACCATCCACTTAACTTCCTTAATACAGTCTTGGTCAAATGTTCCAAGGACCATATCTATTTTTTGAACTTCCTTCTCTTATGTATTTGAAGAAATCTGTAGTTTAGCTAGTTCATGAGAAAGTAAATCTTGTTGTCCAAGAATACTTAGAGTGTCCCACATTGAGATTTCAACATTATGCCTTTTCATTACATCAACAATGTTAAAGGAAGCAACTTTCTTAGAGACAAAATCAACTGTCTTAGAATAGACCTTAGCGAAAACTGGTTCTGTTTTAGCTACCTTAGATATCTGAGGTATAAACAATCTTCTTGGATTAGGCTGTGACTATTTTTTAAGGCCTTTATCAACTGGAACGCTTGTTATTTTTGAGGGAAAATAGGGTTTTTAGTTGACTTTGGAGTTGTTTCCTTGTCAGTGACGGTATGCAAGATAGGCCTATATTTTTGCTTTTTATTTTCAGCAGCCCTCCATTGAGCCCTAGTAGTGACTACAATGAAATCCTCCTCATTAAAACTGACTAAATTCTATTTAGGTGCTTTTGGAACATGGGTTTCTTGCTGCCCACCCTCCATTTGAGGCATAAAATATGTTTTGGATTGAGGTTGTGAAACAAGATTTAGATTCAAAAAAGCATTTGGGCAAGTTAGAGCTGAATGAGGTTGATTACAAGGTTGACACCACTCCTCTGTATCCATATTAACTGGAAGTAAAGCATTAGAAGAACTAGGATACTTTGGGTCAAAATTCCTTCACTGGTAAGGCTACCTATAATTTTGATTCTGTTGATAGGATGATAAGGAGCCTGCTAGGGTCTTCTAGGTAATGTAATTTTACTCTCAATTGAAGTCATCTTATTTCCCATAGTCTGTAAAGATTTAAATAGGGTCTTCTAGGTAATGCAATTTTATTCTCAATTGAAGTTAGCTTATTTCCCATAGTCTACAAAGCCTTAAATACATCATTTGATGGAGCTACAATAGTGGGTTCTATGATTGTAATAGGTCGGAGAATAGGTGTTAAATCTACCTAAAATGGCATTGATGGCCTTGGTGCTAATTTTCCAACTTGAGTAAGGCTATTTTCAGCTTGGATAGCAATATCATAAGCTGCTGGGAGTGTCTCTCCACCCATTGATTGCATGTTAGTTGAGGTATCACTATTTAATGCTCTAAGATAATAAAGGAAAGCATGATTAGCTTGAGGCTTTACACTTGCTAGGACTCTCTCCCAAGTTATAGAAAAATACATATTGAAACTAGACATGAATTCGTTGGGAACTCTTTTAATAGTAGATAATTGTTCAATGAGAGACAAATGATATGAGTTGTCTTGGAACTGTTTCAACAATTTTTCACCTAAAATATCCCAAGTTCCTATGCTTCCAATTTCTATGTTTCTGTACCATTGCAAGGCTTTCCCTTTAAAAGATGTAGCTAAAAGTCTTAGGGCTATGTCTTCATGAGTGATCTTATGGACTGCACATAGGGCTGCAACATCTTTGATATGTTTAGCTAGTGTAAACTGATTTTCACCTGTAAATGATGGCAAACTTTTCATGGTAGCGTTGGGAATAACATGATAGACTGGAATTACTAATGGGCTTCCATTAGCAAAGGGCACAAAATTCCTGGGTGGTTGTTGGGCCATTGGAAAAACTGGGATGTTGATAGAAAAATTTATACGTGGTGAAGGAATATTAGGAGGGTTACCAAAACCAGGTCTATTATAAGTCAAAGTATTACCAAATCTTCTCCTTCTAGTAGAATTCAAAGGTAAAGAAACAAAATTAGAAGGAATCCCACTTACTGATGATCTTGTAGTCACTTTAGGCATGGAACATGCTACAATACTGGTTTGAGATCAGCTTTACGGAGTCACCAAAAGATGATGAAATCTTTAGAACAGATTAGCTACAGTTTTCTCCTAAAAGTGACTTTCAATTTGCTATAAATCTGCTATAGATCAAAAACTTACATACAGATATGATTTTTCATCCCACCGGGGGTGCCAACAACTATTATCTCTCGAAATTGCACTATGTAGAGAGATGGTAGCAGGTTTTTAAAGCTTGCACAAATGATCTCTCTCTTTCATAGATATAATGGAAACACCTCAGGTCTATGGGTATACCTATTTTGAGGTGAGTCTGTGGTATCAAGGCTGGTTCCTTGTTGGTGTATTCTAAACTGTTTTCTAGGATTTTCAGGGTAAAATATGACTATAAAAATTATTAAAACTGAGGTGATACACCAAATTTGTATGAGATATTTGATTGAGTGTATGCACAAATGATCTGTGAAGGATTCTTGATACACGAACCAATAATTTTCTATAGAGTATATAAAGGAAAAACACTTGATTGTACTGAGGAAGAATCACAACAATACTAATAAGTTAACATGCACATTAAATTTAAGAAGAAAGGACTGAAATTTTCAGCAGAGTAAGGTGGTTGATCAGGGAATTTTCATTCACAAGATTAATAAAACATACACAAGACTGCAAAGTAACTTGGAAAGGCAAAAAACACTTCACACTCAAAGGGCAAAACTAGAAAAATCTGCTTCAATACTCATATATCCAAAAGTCCTCTAGTGATTCCCCTTGTGATTTTCCAAGGCACACAATATATAGCAAAAATAAAATTCAACCCCTTCCTAAAAATAGCCTAAGGCTGTAATCGCCCATGCATCCTAATTTTATCCTTTATTTAATAATAAATAAAAGGATAAAATAATACAAATTAGTACAAGAGGCATTAATAGCCTTTGATTACATCTTAGTCAATTGAAGTTAACTGATCTATTTTTAAGAAAGAGAAGGGTGAATAATTTGCTAAAAATAAGGTTGCTTGCAAGGCAAATCTTCTTCCTTTGAGCATGTAAATTCATCTTCTTCTCTATTCTTTCATGTTGTGAAGGCATGCAAAAATACAACTCCTTGTATGTGAGCCAAATATTCCAAATATTTCCAATAATTCTCATCCACATATTAATCTGGTTGGGACCACCCTTTCCTCTAATGCTAACACTCATTCTGTTTGCTAGTGATTGCATGGATAACATTCTGCAAGTCTACTCCAACCTTCTTGGTGTGGGGACCACCTTCACATTACCAGGTTTGGCCAGCTTATGGAGTTGAGCATATATGAAAGGGGAAAATATCTTGATTAATAAACATGACACTATATTCACCACCTTTTGATAATCATACACATGTATATATGTGTCAGTTTTTGCATAGTTGGTCGACTTGATTATTGTTGCATGATATAGTTTGAAAAGAAATCACCTTTTCAGTGATCATTGTGGCATGTATATTTGGCTTTGTATTATTTGGAAATTACTATGGTTTTGGACTTTTGAAAGTCAAATGCAATGATATTGTTTATGCACATGTGGGCTAGCCCCTTCTCATGATGACTCGCCCCTTAGTAAACTCGGTCGGTGGTAATCTGACCTGTGTTGAGTTAAATTTGATTTTGGTGAATCATCTCGATCCCTTGATCTCTATACCTTTGTGTTCGATGCCATTGATCCTGAACTCATGGTTAGGCTTTTAGACCTGGCATTAATTGTGGTCGGTGGCGTATTACCCAAGTGGTTTGCTTTGGATGCAGAGCTTGATCCGTAGCTTTTGATCTGTGTACTTGGAGAAATTGAGCCATCGATTCTTGACCCTCGGTTAGGGTTAGGTTAGGCTAAGCTCAAGTGGGCAAGTTAAAACAACTCGAAGTCATTCATTTGCTCACTTCATATCTGGTTTGTGGGCGAATCCCTAGAAAAATATTTGTATGTCATGGTTGAAATTTCAAGCTCTGTTACTTTGGCTTTGCCCTCATACTGGTATTAAGACTCTTTCTTGCCTTTGTATTTTAGTGTTTATCTCCGTTCTTTTCTTAGATCCGACATTGTTGGGGCTTCAAAGATCGATTTTGATTTCTTTTGGCCTTATTAGCTCTATGTGTTCATCTTTTTTGAAGTTTTTTTTCTTCTTTTCGAGCTCATCCTTTTCGGAGAAATCCCTCTATGTTCGATAACTGAGACTACCATTCTTGTGCTCTTGGAGCTCGGCCCTGTGCAGCTGTGAATGCATGATTGTATGATTTTTGTTGTTGACCGTTCTTCTTTCTAGCTCTGGTCAAAATGTGACTCCTTTATTATCGAGATTTCGGCCATTACCGTTCTAACTTATTTCGGCCATGGTTTAGAGGTAACTCTAGATTCACCCCTTTTATGAATGGCTAAGTGGTATAAATACTTGTTTTTTCTTGATGTTGATGAACTTGTGTCACCATGATTTACTTTGGTTGTTACTGTTAGCTTTCCTTGAACCATATTCAGATAGTTTATGCTCTGAGTATTTCGTATTTTGCTTGACTATCTCTAGATTTTGATTTTTCATTGAGAGTTTATCTGTATGTTCTTACGGGCCTGCGTTTTCTCTGTGATTTCTTTGATTATTATTCCACAGCCATGTGGGTTTATCTTACTATCTCTAGATCTAGATTTCTCCAAGTACACAGATCTAGATTTAGATTGTGTGATTGCAGGGGTTTTGGTATGGATTTATTTTAAAAATTGTTCGCCATTGTTGTCCTATACTCCACGATGACCACCATTTTCTTCTTGTAGCTCAACCTTTCTTCCTTTTTGAGATTTTAATTGAAGTAGCCAACGTTTTGATGACTTAGAGCTATGTACAATGTTACTATTTGGTACATTACTTGGAGGCTATTCTGAACACCCGTATCTTTCATTTTTTATAGCTCTTCCAGTTATATTAATGTAAAATGCTATTCTAAGACTGCCTTCATTAAGGAAATTCTATTCTTTTGCTGAGAGTAAATTCTTTGATTACAATCTTTGAGTTATACTCATTCCTTTTACTCTAAGCCTAAAATGATATCCCTGTTCTGAATAGACATTTATACTTTAGATCTAGGTTTTATAACTTAGGTAGCTTTGAATTTTTTGTAACGATGAAGTTTCCCTTTACTTTTTATTTGGAACTGGAACAGTGGCTTCACTTTGATAGTTTCTTTTACTTATCTCATTGAATGTACTTCTAAATCCTTCAAACTCATAGGCTAGTTTTGCCATCATCTTGGGACTGTAATATATTGTTATTTTGAAGAAAATAAAGCGTCATCTTGTTCCTAGCTCCATGAGGTACTGTTTACCTGTTTGCAAAATAAAATCTAAATTTGAAGACTTCCTAAATACAAGTCTAAACCTATAATATTTGTATTCCTTTATTTCAAATTCTAAGATGGTTCCTTGTAATCTGCAAGTTTCACTTATACTCTTTGATATTTGCAGTAAATTTTAAGTAATTCTTGATCTGTTTTGATATCACTATTTAGCACAAGCCTTGATTCAGATAATTTACTCTATTACTTTCACTACATTTCTTTGATTTTCAATTTGATAAAGATGATGGAAAATTTCTAAATGTTTATTTTATAGGGCGAATCCCTGCCAAATTTTTCCTAGAATTATCTCTCTTTCAAAATATTTTCAAACTAGATATTTTCCTTACTTGCAATTATCACTTCTATTCTAAGAAGTTGAGCTCATGAAGACCTGTAGCTTAATCTGGTCTTTGCTTTTATAGCTTCTATATGAGGATATTTCATGCACATTATGTCTTCTATAGCTTACTTTAAACTATCATCATGAGATAGATTTTATTCACCTGTAATGGCTTCTGATTATGTTGTAAATGAGTACAACCTTGCTTGAATGAATGTATTTCATTTATATTGTAGTAATTCTGTGCTCTCATATCTGCTTTATTTTGAAAACTACAACTTAGAAAATCTGAAATTTGTGAGATAATTATGGAATTTTAATTCACTTTAGCTATTTAGTTATAAAAAATTCTTTTCTGCACTTATATACTGCTGTTCCTTTCATTACAACTTTGATATGTATGCTGAAAATTCTGAAATGCTGATTTTACATGGCAAAACCCTGTCAATTTTTTTCCAGAATCTTCTCTCTCATCCTATTTCAACTGTAATCCTTTTTCTTTTAGCCTCAGCTTGTTGAAATCTGATTCTTCTTCTTCTCTATAAACTAAAAATTGTAGTTCTATTTTCCATTCTCTCTTCTGAGCTCTAACCTCTTCCATTTGCAAAATGTTCGTTGAAATTTGAGTTACACTCTTCCTTCTTCTTAGTATGTACTTATGACTTATTTATTTCTATCTTTGGTTGTAACTTGTACCTGGACACTTAGGGAAATAGTTAGGAAATATTTAGGCTTTTTGGCCTCTCTAATGTCTATGTTTTCTTCTTCTCTTTTCACTTTCTTCTTTCTAAGTGATTAAAGAATGCATGTAGTTTGCCCTTCAAGTAGAATACATATCCTTCTTAGGGAAAGATTCATATGCATGAAGTAGGATAGTGTAGGAATATGGTTTGATCCCTAAGCTCATAACTGATGGTTGATTTGCTTTTCTTTTTAGGTACCATGACTTGAGGATGAAGGAGCTGGCACAGAGATGTTCTGCATTTCTACTTTCTGTATGGATTGTAATGAACTAAACAACTCAGTAACATAATTGAATGTCCTAATCATAAAGGAAAGGAAATTGAGTAGAACTTGTAACATTTAGTAATGAACTCTGATTTTCAGGGATCTGCACTTATGTTTGATGTTCCATAACTTTACACTTCACCTATTCTGCAATTGGATGTCCTCATCAAGACAACACAATTGTCCTTCAGTGCTTGTGTTCTTTTGCTGAGGATGGTCATGAAATTGCAGATTATGTGATCTATTGCGTTTTGTAGCAACACACATAACTACAAATTTCATGTAATCTTTTAAATAAATCAACAAAAATGACATAATCTTATGTGATCTCCCCTAGCTTAGGTATACTTCACCTATTCTATCCATCGTAACAAATTTTTGAGTTGCCCATTTTTAAACAAGTGCAAAAATTGTCAACTGTCCTCTATCAAGGACATCATCATTTTCATGATTGAAATATACCGGAGCAGCATCAAAAAATTGATGAATGATAGAATGAGGAGGGACATATAGGGACCCATTGCGAAAGAGTGTTTAGATATTCATTGCATATTATTCATTAGTAAAGGTGATCAGTGGGAAACCTTGAGCATGCCAATGAGAGATGTTTAGAAGGTAAGTGGGAGAATAATTATTATGAATATAAATACGACCAAAAAGCATGGGAAATGTAAGTAAATAGCGATGAGAATCAATTTTATTGCTAATATAATCAAGGTAGGACTGTCTAAGTGTGAGTGGCGAGTCATGAAGGGTGCACACCAAAAAAAACTGTTAGATGAAAGAAACACAAGGCACAAGATGTCTTAGAATGAAAATAGCCATTGTAGGTATATGGTAAATGAGGAGGTGGTAAAATGTCATTGAGTTTTATGTAAAACCTAGCCAAACTAGTGAGTGTAAAAAATATTTCTAAGCACATAGAGTCAACAGGGATGTGTTTCCAAAAGGTCCCTTGGTGAATAATGTACATGTAAAGGGAGGAAAAGTAGTGGTAACCCATGGAGGATAAGATGAAACACTTTTGAAATTGTTGACATATCCTTGATACATTACCATAACATTAGTAGATAGAGGATTCTTAAACCTAAATTGACTGCAGCCATTAGCCACGAAGGTTTCTTTGAATTAAGAATCATCTACACCAATTGGGGTAAAATCAAGTTGTCTTAATACTTCATCCATACGTTCAATAACATCAACTTCATCATCAAAATACTCAAAATCATTGGTGTGAACATCATCATGTGGTATAACATTATCAACACTATTGGAAGGTGGCACCGTAGATGGAGTAGTAGAGGGTTTCACACCTGGTTGAGAAGGAACACTAGTAGGAACCGATATGTAGGTAAAATAATATCCACAGTATAAGTAGAAATAACTAGAGCATTGACATTAGTAGAAGGGGATTGTGAAGAACTAAGCTGACTAATGTCGTATGTGTCAAGACTACTATATGGAATGCATTGCGAAGGGGGTATAGGCATGGAAGTAATATGGTCTATACAATAATATTTTACTGGTTCTGGATCTACAGAAATAGTATGTTCATAGCCATCATGCAAAAACTTTACACATTGGGGAATAGTTAATGGAATGACTTGCATTGTGTGAATCCAAGACTTACCTAACAAGAGATTGAATTGAAAGGACTTATCGATGACATAGAACTCAGTGAGAATATTCTCAGGACCAATCTAAATTTGTAATGAGATATTCCCTAAGCATGTGTGAGTGGTAGAATCGCAACCACGGATGAGAGTGGAATTATTAGAAATGAGATTATCACTAATACCCAATTGTGTTAAGAGAGAATGAGCACAAAGATTAATAGTTGATCCATTATCAATGAGGACACATTTGATGAAATTAAAACTAACAACATCAGTAACGAGAAAATGAAAACATGGATTTCTTTTAGCAAATAGTGACATATCCTCATAAGTGAAATATATATTATGTTGTAGATTAAGAATGAATTGTATAAGATACGCAAAGGCCACCACGGATTTATCACTTTCAACATGAATGGTGCAAAGCGTGGATTTTAGTATGTCACAAAATTCTGATGCATTACGTAATAATTTATAAAGAGAGATCTAAGTGGGCATATTTCTTAAGTTGTTTAATGATTTCATAGCCCTTAGAAGTTATCGGGGGAGCTACTGGAGTAATGGGTGGAGGAATAGATTCAGGTCAATCTATAGGAGGATTAAGAAGAGTATGATGAGTAGTAACTACATTAATAGATTGATCATCCGTAGGAGTGACAAAGTGAGGAGGATATTGGGTACATAGGGGTATGAAATCAGCAACAATAGTAACTATGCTTGAGACCTTAGTTGGTACAAAGGTAGGATAAGAATATTGATACGTAACTTGATAAGGAGATGACATGAACCATAGGATGTGTTGAAACATTAGGTTCACTAAAATTATTAACTAAAATTGATTAAATACAAGTATGTGGGGATATTTAATCTAAGATATGAACAAGGAGAAATAAATTAAAATATATGTATTAAATAAGTATATAAGTTACCAAGAAACTATGCAAAAGAAAACGTTAACCCTAATGTGCAAGAGAGTAGAGGAAATAATTCAGATGAATAAAAAATGCTCACATGAATGTGTCATAGAAGTGACTGGAAAATCTTGAGGTGGTAACAAATGTGTAGAAACTCTGAAACATATGGATCTAGATTGATTCCTTAGACTAGAGCACCTGGAGACTAACTGGGGAACTTGCAGGCCTTTTGGTCTATAAGCTTGATGCCCTTATCTATTTAAAATCTCTGAAACTGATCTTCACAAAGATGAGAGGTGATATGAAATCCTCGCTATCTATTCCATCATATTTTCTACCCTATATTTGATGTCACTAATATTCCAAGATGATGAGGAGAACTACAAAATTCCAACAGAAGTATCAAAAACCAAAAAAAAAATGATGCAAATGAATGGGTTAGACTAATCTCATCTACCACAATAGTGGGCTTACTAATTGATTTTTGCATTGCATTTTGGATAAAAAATGTACATATGGTGAGTGTATGCATAATGTGCCCTAGGTGATCTTATGCTAGTCGTACTTTGTGAAGTAGCGAGCAATAACTAAATATATAAAATTTAATAGAATGTGTTCATTTAATAAAATAGAATATGTCCCCTATGAAGTGTGATGTGGATGCCCTAACCTTGTGTCTTGATGATGGAACTATGTGGATGCAAGTGATCTCTAATGCAATAGATGGATGCAAGGTAACTAGAGTACCAGATTGAAATTTAAGGTTACTTAAAATTTTACAGATTGGGAGGAATAAGAGAATGACACACAGTAGATTCCAATTGGTAGTTGATATTTCCTTTTCCACGTGTGCCCCTGACTTCCACTATTCCTCACCCCACCTACACCGTGGACCCAAAAATTTATTAAATCTATTCATTCTGCAGGATTGGATTCCATAGAATTCCTTTTCCTTAAGGAGGTCCAAAATCCTGCCGCGTGTCCATATGATATTCAATTCTAGGCACCGAGGCATATTTTGCATACCATTATGCTTAGGTTCCTAGAATGGGTGACACTTGGCCACTCTTTATTAGTTGTGACTTATCAAAAGGTTTAGCAAAGTATTTTAGTGGCTTCCAAGTATGGATTTGTTCCGTGAGCTTTTAAATAAGCTCTGCCTAGGTTCAATATAAATAAGTTATCTAGATTCTGGATTCTAAATTAATTTGGGGGTTAATTAAAAATTTGGGATAATAATTTCAGTTACTCTTTTCTAACATTGGAATGCTTCCACGTGTGACGTTACCACGTATAGATACTAAGATATGTATCGATACGTGATGTGAAGTATGATTTTATTAAAGTATTTTAAATATTCTACATCGTTTAAGATATTAAGATCAATGATGCTGGCTCTATTCCAAGTCAAAGTCTTGACACACTCAAATTTCGAATGGAAGTTCCCAAAATAGGCCTAGCGAAATGAAAACTATCATCCTCTGAATGTAATTTGAAACGATACTAAATTTGACATCTATAGTGAACGACGCAAGAAATATATATTATCATTTATAATGGCTTACTACTTCTTATGAGGTGACATATAAAATCCATTGTATTCTATTTTTAGAAGGCATAAGCTAATTGAACGTTGAATATATTCATACAAGTTGCAGACCCTGTAACACTCAACATATTCATTTTTCTAAGTAAGTGTCATCACGCATTTGATTCTTTAAATATTATCTTTTTATAAGTAGCATTGTATAAGCTTTCTCCTTGAAATATTTTAATATAATGGTTTAAAAATTAGGGTTGAGGGTTTCCATAATTAAATATTCTAAATATGTCTACTTCCACAAGAGCCCAAAATAAAACCCTAATCCTATATGCCAAATTGTTTTAAACCCCTTGTTTTACTTGTAGACACCTATAATTATGCCCAAGCAATTTAAATACTTAAATTACGCTAACTATCCCCTTTCTCACGAATCAACGACATATCATCAAAAGCGCTCATATTCCCTCTTGTTGTTGTTAATCAATTACAATACGCTAATTGATTAAGCCACCTATCCAGCTAACAGCCTAATTAACAACCTTCTGTTAATTATCACTTCCTCTATCTAGATTAATTAATTATTATTAATTAATTAGTCTTCCCCTTCATTTAACTAGTAAATCAATATTTAATTTATTTAATCCCTTTCTAATTGCCTAAATCGCACTAATATTCTTCTAATTGGATTCTATAAGCTTACACCTACCTATTAGTTAATCATCTTTGATTAATTAAAATACCCCCCAACTCCCATGACTTACTAAACATGTATTAAACCCTTCTAAAGTAAGATTACCTTTAATAAGGCAACCTTGTCCATTCCTAATCATGTTTTACCTTTATCCCACATTCATGGGGGATGTGTTGAATTCTTTATCCTTTGGGCTATATAAAGAGCCCTCCACCTACCTTTTTACTTACACCTAAACTCCTTAAGAGAGAAAATGCAAAGCATATAGCAAAGAGACTAAGAGCTTGCACCTTGTTTTCTTGAGAGTTCATCATCTTGAGGAGCTAAGCTTCCTATTCTAGCATAAAGTGCTTAGGTCATATGGGAGGTGTCAAAAGGGTCTTGTAGCCCACCTTTGATTAGCCCCCATTCCTAGGTTCTTGGAACATTAAGGACAACTATTTTTGATAGCCATGGAACCTACCTAGGTTCTTTCATTTGCATGTTGTTAAAGAATAGAGGTTATTTAGATACTTAACATTGTTGATTTCATAGTTTTATTGATAAATGTTAGCATCTAACCCTTGATTAATTCTTATCATGATGGTGCTTATATTGTTTGTTTAATTTTTGCTAATCAAGACTATTTAGGTGTTAGTCTTCCATTCATATTTAGCATTAGTTAGAAACAAACACTTGCACACATTTGGCACGCCCGGTGGGACCCTTAGTCCCATGGCATTTCAGTTTAAATTTGATTATTTTTGGCTAACTTTTGATATGCACATGTAGTAATTAATTTTCCATTTTTTTGGAGTTTTTTTCTCATTTAATATGTGTTACTTCATGTTTATAGTCTTAATTTTAATGGGTTCATTGCCATTTTTTGAGCTAACTTGTCAAAATTTACAGTATTGTGAAGCTTTTTACATTCTTTTCCTTACTGTGGTTGCAGGTTTGGTGCAAACACAATTTTAGGAGCGCAGACATGATTTTCGAGGCACAAGCATGATTTTAGGGGCGCACACATCTCTCTGGTGGCACAGGCATGCTGTCAAACTCTGTCATTCTATCTTCCGACCCCTAGCATAAACACACTAACCCTGGCACATCCACCCTAACCCACACATAGGTGCACTAACCCGGGCACACACATAGTTTCATATTGTACCTTCACTGCAGTCTAAAACCTATAAGAATGGTGCACACACCCTAACTAGGGTGCACATGTAATTTTCGTGGCACAGGTATATTTTTTTGGTAATACAGTTATTCTGTCTATTTTTCCTGTCTATTTTCTCATAGTAGCGTGTATGTTGTTTTCATGGTGCACACACCTCTCAGGTGGCGCAGGCATTTAATTAATCTAAAAATCCACAGAGTATCACAGGGGTTGTTTTAGGGGCGCAGGTGTTGTTTTAGGGGCGCACACATCTCTCGAGTGGTGTAGGTACACTGTGTGCTAACAAACAATTTTTGGTGGCGCATACACCCTAACCCACGCATAGACACAGAAAAATGGGCACAGGCATCCTTTTACATTTTTTGGATTTAAAGGGTTGATGTGCTAGCTTTTTTGCAAGTTTATCTAATCACATATTTGTCTTTGCAGGCTATTTTTACATGTTATTATTTGATTAGGTAGTATTTCACATTGTTTACTAATGGGATTGAGATCATGTATGCTCTTCCCTTGCGTCCCTTAGGGTGACCTTGGGAATTAGAAACTATTCTTAAGACCTTTTTCCACTTTAAGAATGTTAAAGGTATTTTAGTTAGAATAGGTCAATTTGGCATTTGTTAAAATTAAAGTATTGTTCCATTTGGTTATCTTTTTGAGATTTGTGACGACATCACGTATGCTCTTCTCTTGTGTCCTTGGATGATCTGGAGAATCAGAAATGGTGTCTTCTCTTTTGATGGACAATTACTAATCACCGTCATTCAGGACCAAAACACTTGTCAAAGAACGAAGGAAATGAAACACAAGTCAAAAAAAAATTCTAATACACGTGTTCTTGTAGGTTGCCAAATGTTGTTCAATAAAACCACATCTAAATTAAAAAAGATAAAAAGAAAAACATATTCAAAACATAGTATTGCAGGTTTCAAAAAAGGGTACGTCCCTCTCTACTTAACTAGAACATAACCCCTTTGGCATAACACCTTAAGCTATAACAATGGGGGTGGTTCCAGGAACCCCAAAGTAGTCCACACAAGAGGGAACCTTATGGATGAAACGGGAAGTGCTCTGCACTACCTACTTGACTAGTGATTCCTTTGTGAGATAGTGTTACAGGTTGTCTGTTGTAGCGACCCCAGTGATAGTACATGTAGACGCACTATTTGCCTACAGTTCTTGAAGGGGGTAAAGTAAATCCGAGATACTCCCAAACTAGTCATTATGACTTTTTGGGTAAATCACACTCACTCGTGGCAAGTTTTTAACACCTAGGGTGAGAGAACCACCTAGGAGAATATACTTTGGCCAGAAGCCCACTTTGACCATTTTAAAATAGTGTTGAGTTGTGAACCTTTTTTTGAGAAATGTGTGACATGTTACTTTCACCTAGTTTTTACTTGCCTCAAGGCGAGGCAAAACTCTGCTAAAGTGAGGCTAGCATTTTTCATCTTTTTTATTTATTTATTTCCTTCATACTCTTTTGACACTTTTTTTATCAAAAGAGGTGTGATTACCTTTGTGTTTCCATTTGACTATTTCTCTCACTTTTATGTTCGTTTACGCCCATCCATGTTTGCGGTTGGGTTAGTTAAACGTCTAAAGTGAGCGAAGGAATTTTCACGTCATTTGGTAGCCATTGTGATCTTGATACCCGCGTTAAGATCGTCATCATAGTTAGGCATGGTTCATCACCGTGGACTTCCATAGAGGAGTTATATTGTTTGTCTCATATCATTACAATTTCGATATTTACGTCTTATTTCTTGTAAACTTGACATAAATACCTATATTGTACGGTTACGTTGCACACATTCTTAACTATTCCTAGCTATACTTTGAGCTTTTTGGTTTGGTTTTATTATTACCTTGATTTCAAAAGGTGTTAGGCATTACCATTTGTGCGTATTATATCAATAACACCTCGATATAAATACTTCACGTTCTTGCAAAGTGGGTTAACATATCTTGGTGATATTGTTGTGTCATTCGCAAATCGTAATTAGCACTTTTTGAGATATAGGTCTTAATCAAATTTGAGCTTGCTTGTCGTATATCTTGATTGGGAGATCACATTTAACTTCATGTATTTACTTATGTCTTCTTCATTCCTTTGAACTTGGCATAAGTGGAGACATCTTGTTAATCATCTAGCGTCGCAAATTACTTTGAAAGCGTAGTCTAGGAAATACTTGCTTTTGATCAAGTTTTGATACCAAACGATTGTTTCATTGGTGACTTTATCACTCTATCACATTGGTATTCTCACACTGTTAATTTACTCTTAACACGTACATCTTGCATTTCACTTAGGAGTAGTCATTAAACTTTAAACAAATCTACAAACTCACCCTAATGAAACCTTCACAAAAACATGGCTCCCAAGACGCGTCTAGGGCTAAAAAACAAACATATGAGGAACAACATGTGCAAGCTTGGGAAACCTCTCATAGAAAAGGGTCAAACCCATTCATCGGACACGATCTAGGACCATTATTTTCTGTAGAAAAGGAAACAAAATAAATGGTTGACCATAGTGGAAAAAAATTAGACTCCCCACACGCGGACTTTGATTATGACCCTACTCTGCTAGATGAATTTCTTCTTAGAAATAAAGATAGAGTGTTAGCTCAGGTTGTTGAATTAGGGGCCAAATTTCCCATCAAGAATGAACCAATACTACAAAAAAATGACACTACTGAGGAAGAATGCCCCCTTATCAATATGGTAGATATTTTAACAGGCAGGCATGCTTCCACTTCTTACGTAAAAAATGATAAAGTGGTAGGCCATAGAATACCCCTCGTCAAAGCGCCACAAAGAAACAAACTAGAACTTGAGACAAAGGAAGAACCTCCACAATATGAAGAGGAGAAACCTTTAGAAGAAGAGGCTATAAACCAAGCCAAAATCCAACAACAAATCAGCAACCTAAGATGACAACTTTCTTTGCTTACTTCCCATGTATAGAAAGATGTAAACAAGAACATTCAAAAGGTGAGGCCTAAGGTTAAGATCAAAAAACTCCATCGAGAAAAACAAGGAGAAGAAGACATAGGGTACCATCATGTTTACATCCTTGCTTCTCCCACTAAAGAAAAATTTCTCACATGGGAAGTGCAGTCTATGAAAGCAACACTTGTGAGCTTACAAGAGAGCAATATAGGGAGGATCAAGAAATATCAATAAGAAGAGTTGTGACACTATTCTTTTGACAAGACAATGACCCTTTAACCTTTTCCAAAGAAATTTGATATGCCAAAGTTCGACAAATACAAAGGAAAGGGAGACCCAAGGGATCATGTTAAATATTTTTACATGGACTATCAAGAGGTGTCTTATAGTGATAATTACCTCATCAGACTTTTTCCCAAGAGTCTCGAAGGTCAAGCATTGGAATGGTTTACACGCTTACCACAAGGATCAATTTCCACCTGGCCAGAATTGGTAAAAAGATTCATGTGTCACTTCTCATATAACATAAAGAGTGACATCACCATGGAAAACTTGTGCAGCGCCAAACAACGCCCAAATGAGACCTTTGCTAGCTTCCTCCAACGATGGAGAGGGATAGCCAGTCGCTTCCCTTGTGCTTTCCCTAAAAAGTAGCTGGTCAGTATCTTCATTCCCAATCTCAACCCAGATATCACCTTCCTCCTCCAAATGCATTGTGTCTATACTTTTGAGGAGGTTATCGAGAAATGGATTCAGATAGAAAAGGATCTCATTACCAAAGGCACCCTTAAAAACCAATCTAAAGACAACCAAAGTGTCAAACCCGCAGAAAATCCCAAGATCTTCAACAAAAATAAAAATGTGGTGGGAGACAGAATCACTAATTCAAAATGTGTTCAAATGGTCCAAACTAGTCAACCTCTTAAACTAACCAAGGGCCTAATTTAACCACCACCAAAACAATGAACATTCACCTCCCTCAATGAACAGTTGTCGGTCATACTAAAATAGTTGGATGCGGCCCATATGATGACCTACCCAACAACACAACTATTTGACGACAACACTCCTAAACCTTCATGGTATAAAGAGCATGAATATTACGAAATACATCACGTTAAAGGTCATAAAACAGATAAATGTTTGTGACTTTGCCACTATATTCAAGACCTCATTGACAACAGGGAGATAGAGGTGGATAACCCTAGCCACACACAAACACCTAACGAGAAAATGGGAATTTATAAGGAACCATTCCTAAAGCATGATAAGTCAGAAAAGACAAATCCGGATTGGGGAGAGTCATCCCAAACTTATAAAGCCACGAATTACTTGTATACCAAGAGAGATAACAATCATTATGATTCTCTTATCAGATGTATTCACTCCCCTGCAAACCATGTCAACACTTCTTGGATTAAGGGAAAGGACTACGCTATGGTAACAAGGTGCACTTGCCTCATAATTCCATAACCCTCTCCGTCAACCCCGCATATTGGTAAGTATAACCATTTAGAATAGCTTGAGAAGACATCCGCTAAGATTTTGATCTTAGACCTTCTCAAGATTTCCCATGTGCACAAGGACATCCTGTATCAAACTCTTTAGGGTTCGGGAGTGCCTTTAGAAGTAGATCCTGCACACCTTCAAGATGTGGTGGCAAACATCATACCAAGTGAGCATCTCACTTTCAACCATAGGGAGATCCCTGTCGAGCATCCTACACATAATCTTCCCTTGTACATTGAGGTATTTGTCACCCGTGGGATAATCAAATAGGTGCTTGTGGACAACGGATCGGGATTGAACATCTACACGCTTAAGCTAGTCAAACAATAGGGACATATGGGGGAATATCTTGAGTCCTATATTATTACTATCACTGCATACAACAACGTGGAAAGAGAGTCAGCAGGCACCATAACGTTGCCAATGGGGGTGGGCTCCACTTTTCATTAGATGAAGTTTCACATCCTAGACTTGGAACTTCCATATAATATGCTTCTAGGTTGACCATGGATTCATGCCATGCAGGTCGTGCCATCAACGTTTCATACATGCATCAAGTTGAAGCATGAGGGACATACGATAACAATACCATTAGATTCAGAGCCCTTTTCTCATTGTAGAGCTCTCAATAGCTTTGCACAAAAGGGTACATATGCATGTCCCTCCATCGATATAGTTGTTCCTCTCTCAGTCTGAGGCTATGGAATCCCATGTGGAGTCAGATTCACTCAGCTCTTGTGCTCATGGGGTGTCTACTTCAACATCTCCATTTGATTCATGGGAGATGAAAATCTTGGAATATGGATGTGGGGAGTATAATGTACAACAAGCACTCTTGGTGTCATATCTCTCTTTGTCACCCAAGACTAGAGGTCAACCCAATTACCACTTAAGGAGACCTAGAGAAGAACACACTATTGGGACGTTCCTGCCTAGAGGCTTGTTGGTTGAGGATAAATTACTTGATCCACCTACTACTTGGGTCCCTGAGGACACCCAGCCATCCTATTATCAAACCCCGGAATATGAAAAATCTAGCAGAATGATGTACTCCATGGGCTACAAAGACCTAGGATGTGGGAGGAATGAACAAGGACAATGAGAACCAGTTCCTCTTCCACATTTCAAAACAGAAAAATACGGCATCAGGATTCATCCTTATGGAGTGCACCCCAATGATCAAGACGCGACTTGTTCTGAGCGTGAGAATACTTCCGATTACCTAGATAACAATACGGATTCCTGTTGTATCCAATATGAGGATCTGGTCTCCACGAACCTTTTCATGAATAACATTGTCCTGAACATCACCCCCACTGAACCAACCCTTAACCTTGTATACCCTTCCCTTGTTGAATGGGACCAACAATGTCACGTGCCACTAGATTTATTCAAGAACGATGAGGCTATTGCAGATTTTATGGGCATAAGGGATATAATCCCCATTAGAGATCATAAGAAAGGTTTCTCTATCGACTTAGACACTTGTGCCTACTTTGGCGAGGAGGATGAACTTTGTGGTCGGCAAAATTTGAAGAAAAGTGAGGGACAAAAGTTCTAAAGAAAAGCCTCGAGAAAAAATCGAAGTCCAAGTCGCACAGTGAAAACCTCTTTGAGGCACTAGCTGAACAACAAATAAGAAAATCAAAGGACAAACAAAGTGACCATGCCAAGGATGAAAATCTCATGGAGACATCCTTGGATGAAGATCTCAACCTTCCTCCTAATCCTATGTGTATAGAGGATTTATCAAAATTGTTATTCGAAGAAACCATTGATGTCAATATTGGTACCAAAGAAGATCCCAAGATAGTAAAATTGGGGGCATCACTCTCAGCTAGAGAAAAAAGACGTTCACTATGTTGTTGCGAGAGTTCATTGATGTGTTTGCATGGTGTTACAAAGACATGCCCAGCCTAGATCCAACTTTTCTCATGCACAACCTAGTCGTGCACATAGACGCCAAGCCTATCAAACAAAAAATCTGAAAGATGCATCCAAGAGTGGCCTTGTTGGTCAAGAAAGAGTTGGAAAGGTTTCTTGTAACACGATTCATCTGACCAATTGACTATTCTGAATGGATATCGAACATTGTTCCTATCCAAAAGAAACCTGTCGGTATCTAAATTTGTATGGATTTTAGGGACATCAATAAGGCTTTCCCTAAAGATGACTTTTTTTTACCCAACATTGATATGATTTTTGACTCAACCACAAGAAACAAAATTCTATCACTCATGGATGGCTTTTTGAGTTATAATCAGATTAAAATCGCTGAGGAGGACCAACACAAAAAATATTTCACAACTCCTTGGGGCACCTTCTACTATCAGGTGATGCCATTTGGCCTTAAGAATGCAGGAGCAACTTATCAGCGAGCCATGACAGTAATATTTCACGATATGATTCATGACATTATGGAAGACTACGTCGACGACATCTTGGGAAAGTCCAAAACAAGAGAGGATCATCCAATCATTTTGCGGCATATCTTTGAATGCATGTGTGAATACAAAGTCATATTAAATCCCTAGAAATGTGTCTTTGGTGTGCTATCAGGGAAATTTTTGGGCTTTATTATGTCAAGACGAGGTATTTAGGTAGACCCGGATAAAGTGTCTGCCATCACTGAAATGCATCCACCTGAAAATATCAAGCAACTGCGTAGCTTGCAGGGGAAAATTCAAGTCATTCGCCACTTTATTTCCCAGCTTGCAAATAAATGTCACTCATTCACCCATTTTCTTTAAAAGGATGTCACTTTCATCTGGGGACCCGAGCAACAGCAAGCCTTTTCTTTGTTTAAACAATACCTGGCTAATCCACCTATCCTCATACCCCCTACTCCAGGAGAACCACTTTTGCTCTATATTTCCACTACACAATATGTTATTAGTGCGCTGCTCACCCAATATGACCTTAACCATAAAGAGAAAGTGGTGTATTATCTGAGCCACACCCTCATTGCTTATGAACTTAATTATCCTCATATTAAAAAGGCTTGCTTGGCTGTTGTTTTTACCTTTCAGAAACTTCGCCATCACCTATTGAATACTAAGACCAAGCTCATATCCAAGGTTGACCCACTCAAGTATTTGTTTTCCAAACCCATGCCCTCATGGGTAGAATGGCTAATTGGATCATTCTACTTAGTGAGTTTGATATAGAATTTTTCCATCAAAAATCAATTAAAGGAAAAGTACTTACAGACCAGCTAGCAGAAGCACCTTTGCCAAGCATGGAGCCTTTGAGTCTAGATCTGCCAGACGCCTCCTTACTCTACATTGAAGATTCAGCCATGTGGTAGGTACATTTTGATGGATCGTTTACGTTTCATGGTTTGGGTGCAAAAGTGGTCCTTATTACCCCTTTCGGGTGATCCTATACCGCAAGATTTCCGCTTGGCCTTCCCTTGCATGAACAACATTGCAAAGTATGAAGCACTCATTGTAGGGATGAAGCTGGCCATCAAGTGGAATATTCATCATGTTAAGGTTGTAGGTGATTTGTAGTTAATCATTAAACAAGTAAATGATGAATATAAGGTTAAGGATGACAAACTCATACCTTATAAAAAGTTATTGGAAACTCTAAAAGAGTATTTTGTGCGCATTACCTTTGAGCGAATCCCAAAAGCGCAGAACAAATCAGTGGATGTTATGGCAACATTGGGATCTATGCTTCGTATTCCACAAAGGAACAATGATAGGCCTTTCTTCATAGAAAATCTACGCCAACCCACATATGACATTCCAAAATATTTCCTGGCTTTTGAGGTTGTTGGTCCCCATTCACCATGGTATGAACCCATTTTCACCTATCTTAAGGACAAGACATTCCCTCCTGATATCTCCCACTCTGAAAAGCAAAGCCTAATTCACCAGATAGCCTGTTACACCCTTTTAGGAGGTACACTTTATCATCATGGATATGATGGGAATCTATAACGTTGTCTGGATGTGATGGAGTCAATTTAGGCAATCAAGGAAGTGCACGAAGGAGTATGTGGAGCGCATACAAAAGGAATGGTCTTGGCTAAGAAATTGTTGAGAGTAGGTTACTATTGGCCTACCATGGAAACTGATTGTTGCAATTACGTTATAAAATGTGTGCTTTGCCAAAAGTATGGAAATTTTATCCATGTTCCGTCACAGCCATTGCAACCAATCGCTACCCCATGGCCATTCTCTAAGTGGGGAGTCGATTTAATAGGGAAGCTTACTCCTATCTCTTCTGATGGTCATACATATATCATCACAGCCACTGAATATTTTACAAAATGGGTGGAGGCTATACCTTTAACCTATGTCACAGGAGCACAAATTTCTAAATTCATCATGAATCACATTATTTGTCGGTATGGCATTCCCTATAGCCATTGTTACAGATAATGGGAAGTCATTTGAGAACAAAACTATGAAAGGTATTTTCCAACGATTCCAAATCAGATTAAAATGGTCCACGCCATATTACCCTCAGGGTAATGGACAAGCTGAGGCAACAAAAAAAACCTTGGTCCAGATAATGAAGAAGATGGTCAGCAAAACAGGTCACAACTGGCACCTACAAATTCATCCAACCCTTTGGGCTTACCAAACATCCATTCACACTCCTACTAGTGTGACACCATATTCCCTAGTGTTCGGGACAGAATCTATCATCCCCTTAGAGATTGAACTTCCATCCTTGATAATATCTCTTCAAGACTATCTGGATAAGGATGAAGATTATCGAGTGGAAAGGTTGGCTAAGTTAGAATTACTGGATGAGAGGTGCATTCATGCTCTTAATCACCTGAAAGTATATCAACACAGAGTCTCAAAAAAATATAACAAGATAATCATCCCTCGTCAGTTTGAGGTTGGTGATTTAGTCATGAAGGAGAATCAGTTCAACACCAGAGAAAAATGAGAAAAGAAAGGGAAGTTCAAACCACATTAGTTAGAACCCTATGTCATAGTTGCCAAGTACGGCATAGGGGCTTACAAGTTGGCTCACCCTAATGGTGACAAGCTCCGGGAGCCCATGAACGCCATGCACCTCAAGATGTTTTATGCCTGAACATGGCGCAAGGAGGTCATAAAAATCAAAAATACAAAAAAATCAGAAAATGATAGAAAAGAAAAAGAGAAAACAGGTCGTCCACTAGTGAAAACCACGCAATTGTGGCACTTTGGGCACGTCCTTGGGTGAAAACCAGTTTCCAGTGCCTCAGGAGGATTCGTTGTTCACTAGCATTTTGTATTAGAAGGGTAGTTGTCTTGGGCCTAGATCAAGTTTTGCTATCTTGATTCCTTGTGCACATCATCCTGTCTAGCCTTGATCTGGCTTTGTCTTCTTTTATTCATCTATGAGGGACATGGTCTTTCATTATTTCCCATTTTTCACTGGGGGAAACTTAACAACTTCGCCTTCTTGTTCATAAGTGTGCAGCTTCTACCCTTGTATATTCCTCACCTAATGCTGGGGGCATCCATGCTTTCTTGGTTACCTGCACATAGCTTTGGAAATTGTTTCACAAAACACAAAAACAATAGAAAATTGTTTCACAAAACACAAAAACAATAGAAAATTGTTTCAAAAAAAACACAAAAAACAATAGAAAATTGTCTCACACAAACCTAAACAATAGAAAATCGGTGCATGAAAACATATCTTACAAAAGCATTTACTCGCATTGCCTTATTTCCTTGCTTTACTTATTGCTTGTATAGTGTTTGGCATGCTTGCTTTTGAGTTATTTGTTGCTTGGGCATACTTTGTCATAGTTCATCTTTTCTTTCTTAGAATAGATTCATTCTTGCTTGTGCATATTGTGGTGAGTTTCAACATGCTAGTGTGTTAATTCATTATGTTCTTTCTTAAAGCATTTGGTTGTGTTTGTTACTTATTAATAAGACATGGTGATTCATGGTGTATTGCATTAATTCCTGGTGTTCTTTGTAGAATTTGGCTATGTTTCTTGCATATGCTCTATTTTTTTATCATTCACATCACATTACCATCACTATCATCACATTTAGTGTCATCTATACATCATATATAAACAAAAATGCTAAGTTTTACATCATACATGTATGCTAAGCTAATCATCACATATTGTATCATCAATGGGGGAAAGAGGGGTTACGCATAATCAAAAATCTATCCCCCCCGCACCAATATCATCATATCATCCCATCCAATACATGCAGAATAACACATGAAATCATCTACATTTCTATCATCTACACATCTACAGACATGTATACATCAATACATCGGAATCAGATACATACAAAGTACAAAATCAAATGGTACATCCATAAGTGGTGAATCAAAACATGTGGTATGCAATTCAAATCAATGTATGCCCACTCATGTCACAACACGCTCCATAAGTGCTGAATTAAACAAACGCAATATGCAATGAGAATCTACATATAGTAATTTCTGAAAAGGGGTATTTCACATCATAGAATTATGCCCACTCATGCACATTCAAAGTACAACAATGCAATGCATCATATGAAAACATCATAACAATATCCACAAATGTTGAATCAAGACAATAACATGCATCGAATCCAATGCAAGCAACAAACCCGCTCAAGATACATAAACAAGATTCATGTCCCATCATTAATTGGCTCCCCATATATTTACAGACAATGCAAAAACCATCCATATATAGGTATCAACAAAACAAAGATGTATATCATATCATAATCATGTGAATCTAAGCCAAAACAAAATGAGTCCTCATATATATGTACATGCGTGTCAAAAATACATCTGTATCTGGATACATCAAATCTGTACTCTATATCTAAAATGCCTTCAGCTGAGGCGTATAGTAAGTCACACAGGGATCAACAACTATAAATACATCGGTGATACACAATGCATACCATGTATCTGAAAGAATCAAGCCTGCATAATCATGCTGTGATCCCTGGATCTCTAATCTGTTGTAATGGATCCCCTTGCCTAGGGGATCACCTGTAGGAAAATCTAGCCTTGGCTCACCCATACTGCTATACCCATTCGAGGCCCCATAGTCTACCTCTCAGAGTCCCTACGAGCATGGCCCTAGCTTGGGCTGCTAGATATCTAGCTGCAGCTGCACCCTGTACTCGGCCTAGCTGCCGCTGGCACCTATCAACGCGATACAACTCCATGATATAGCTTTGGCTACCGATCAAGAAGTGCTCCACCAAGAACACTCTAAGCTCGGTTGCATCCTCTGGCCACTAGAAATGTCTATATGGATGCCAAATGATGTCTATCACTGCTAGCTCATCAAACTCCCGCCTATATATGAATAAGCTACCAAGGTGACCACAGACATCTCTGCCAACTATTATCCAAGCCATGTATGATGGCTCCTTGGGGTCTCTAACTCGGAATGGGCCGACAAGGCGTCCAATGGCTATATGATCCCATGACCATATCTATAATAACGATGCTAGCCCCACGGTCTTCTGACCGTGGTATGTGATAAGATGTAAATCCTAGTATAAATGAGTCAATATACACTAACCCCAACAATACCTCTCACCACTGTAACTCCCATGTACTACTGGTAGCAATCCTCTTGGGAATGAAGTCCCTATCTTATCAGTGAGTAGAAACCCACTGATAAGTGCCATAATATATAGCAGCCCCCGATGTAATTTCAGGTTTGAGATGCACTTATGTAAGGCCACAGTCATCTCGTCATGTGGGATGTCAGCAACACTGAATAATGCTGCATGCTACTCTGATCAACCCTGCATCTAAGCTATACTCGATCAATGTACCCATCATGGGCACATGTAGGATCTACCACACATCCTCTATCATCACTGTCATCTTGCCTGTGGGCAGTCTAAAGCACTGACTCTCATTGTGCCATCATTGGACAAGTGCAGTCAAGAGGCCGTGATCCAGTACAATGGAGGGCATCCGAGCCACGGGGCCCAGCCCCACTACCTCCAGTAATATAGCCATCTCTCGGCGGTCACACCGATGCATGCTACTCTCTAACTTGGTAATCCGAGAGTGACACTCCCACATCTGCAACACTGGTAAATGTCTCTACAAAATAACACACCACTCATTAGTTTCTAGCATTTCATCTAAAAATCTATCTTTTTTTTAGGGTTAACCCAAAAATCCTAAAAATTCTTCTAAGTGTCACATTTTTGGACACTTTCCTATCTTTTTTCTACCTATCTAGGGTGCCTGCGCCCTTTTTGGGAGTGTGCACCACATTTCTGGCACATGCACTTACGTGTAGGTGTCTTCTGGCGCGTGCATCCTCTTTCAGGTGACTGCATACCCTTTTTTGCGTGTGCGACACCTAATCGGTGCTTGCGTGCATATGTGCACTTCTCCTTGTGTGCACTTAACTACATGTGCATGCGCCACGCTTTTCACGTGTGTGCCCCTTTCCCGGTGTGTGCACATGCGCTCATACGTGCTCGTGTGTGTGCATGCGCGTGTGTGTCCAAGCGATTTTTGACTGCGCATGTGCGCGCATAGCCCTGGCACCTGCGCCCCCAAAGTGGCGTGCACGCCCTAACCCACACCTACGTGTTTTCTACGCCTAATTACCCTACTTAGTGCATTAATGACAAAATTTTAAGGGCAAGGTTGTGATACTCACAAATGGCCCCTCGTCTGCATGCCTCTGGTACCCCCGGACTACGTCAGCATGCCTCAAACGGTCTCATGTGATCACCATCTCTCCTGAGTGTCAGAGCCTCACAGTAAGTTTTCTAAACTGAGCGGTTAAAATGAACTGATTGCGATGTTTTTACCCCCCCTGGGGGTATATTAACCTATTTTTCACCGTTCGGATGGCCGGGACACCCGTTTCGCTCACCATTTTCTCCTCTGTTTGCTATGGAATAATTATTTTTATTAAATAATTATTTTTCTCTTCTTTTTCACCTGTATTGGGGCATTTTTTGTCCAATACCCCTTTCTTCTCCCCCAGACAATTTTATTGCTCCCTGGCGATTTTTATTCTTCTTCACACTCTCGTAAATAATTATTTTTTCTTAATTTTTCCACTAAAGAAGGACATTATTTGTCGTTTGTTTCTCCTTTCTTCCACCTAGGGCACTTTCTGTTGCCCCTAGGTGCTTCATTTTCTTCTTCTCCTTTCTTCTATTGTTTACCATGGTTCAGAAAGCTAAAACAATACAAACACTTGATAAAAAATTAAAATTAAAATTAAAATTAAAAAATTAAAATAAATAAAAAATAAAAAATAAAAAACAAAAAATTAAAAAATAAATAAGTAAATAAATAGAAATAATAAAATCCAAAAACAAGGCAAAATTTTTCGAAAATTCCTAAAAAGTAAAAAACCCTACAAAATGGTAACTTGCTTCTTACGGCTGAAACTTGTGTCTTGTGCATGGTATTTTCTCCATATCCTATTGGTTTGTCTCACATCTTCCCTGATTAATATGACTCACGGATCACTGGATTCACAACCATTCACAAAGCTAGTTGCTTGCTTCGTTTGTACTCTAGGGCACTTTTGGTTGCCTGGTGCTATTTCGTTGCGCACAAACACTTTTCATGGACCCCGTGTCCATTTTCATTTCCCCTTGCATGTATCCTTGCTTGGGGAATCATTTTTAACCTTTGTCATCAATCATGAACTTGTAGATCTCTTCAGCACTGATAACAAAACATTTTTACAACTGTCTTGACCGTTGTTGGGTTGGATATGTGCGTTCGTACTTATTTTCCCTGTTACGATGGGCTTGTTTCCTTCTCGTATTGCATTGCATTTTTGTATGTTGCATGTGGAGTTGGTACTTTCAGCAATGGACAATTGTTCGTAGTATGGCTTTTCATGTCATTCTACCTTTGTCGTATGCTTATATTTTTAATAAGGGCCAATGATGTAGTTCCTATGGCAATATGATGACATCAAATTTGTTCCACATAAACAGCAGCTAGAGGCTAAGCTCTTCTCTCCCCTCTTCCTTATTTATTCTACACCACTTCCCTTTTCACCCCTAATTTTCTCTCTCATTGGGGCATTCTGCCTCTTCCCCATTCTTCTACCTATTTCTCATCTTTTTCGATCATCGATCGGCTTCTTTCATCACCCCATCGACACTCGAGGGGGCATCTCTCCCTCCTACTAATTTTTCTTCTATCCCTTCAAAAAATTTCTTCCATCTACTATCTTTGAAGTGACATCACTTACGCCACCCCAAAGAGGGACAAATGTAGACACCTATAATTACACCCAAGCAATTTAAATACTTAAATTGTGCTAATTGTCCCCTTTCTCACAAATCGACGACGTATAGTCAAAAGCACTCATTTACCCTATTGTTGTCATTAATCAATTACAATATGCTAATTGATTAAGTCACCCATCTAGCTGACAACCTAGTTAACGACCTTCCATTAATTAGTCACTTCCTCTATTTAAATTAATTAATTATTATTAATTAATTAGTCTTCCCCTTCATTTAACAAGTAAATCAATATTAAATTGATTTAATCCCTTTCTAATAGCCTAAATCGCACTAATATTCTTCTAAATGGCTTCTATAAGCTTACACCTACCTATTAATTAATCACCTTTGATTAATTAAAATACCCCCCGAACTCCCATGACTTGCTAAACATGTATTAAACCCTTCTAAAGTAAGGTTACCTTTAATAAAGCAACCTTATCCATTCCTAATCATGTTTTACCTTTATCCCACATTCATGAGGATGTGTTGAATCCTTTATCCTTTGGGCTATATAAAGAGCCCTCCACCTACCTTTTTACTTACACCTAAACTCCTTAAGAGAGAAAATGCAAAGCATATAGCAAAGAGACTAAGAGCTTGCACCTTGTTTTCTTGAGAGTTCATCATCTTGAAGAGTTAAGCCTCTTTCTTAAAGTGCTTGGGTCATATGGGAGGTGTCAAAAGGGTCTTGTAGCCCAACTTTGATTAGCCCCCATTCCTAGGTTCTTGGAACATTAAGGACAACTGTTTTTGATAGCCATGGAACCTACCTAGGTTCTTTCATTTGCATGTTGTTAAAGAATAGAGGTTATTTAGATACTTAACATTGTTGATTTCATAGTTTTATTGATAAATGTTAGCATCTAACCCTTGATTAATTCTTATCATGATGGTGCTTAGAATGTTTTTTTTAATTCTTGCTAATCATGACTATTTAGGTGTTAGTCTTCTATTCATATTTAGCATTAAGTTAGAAACAAACACTTGCACACATTACTGATGAATATCATTATATTTATGATCCTGTAATTAAAAAAATAACTTCACAGCTTAGATACATGTATAAGAATAAGGAAATTTTAAATAAGAGTTCAAACCCATTAGGTTTGATAATATGGGGGGTTAGATTGGGATGCACGATGCTCCACAAGGTTTTAAGCTGCCTTGAATTTGTCATTCTGTGTGCTCAGAATTACGATGGGAAAAATGTAATTATTGCAAATGGAAATGGAGAAGAAATATTGTCCATTATAGAGGTAAATCTTGGCCATGTGTTTGGGTTTGAAAGTAAATAATTATGAACCATTAGCATAAACCTAGAAACAATTGCTAACAATTATCATACCGCCACTCAAAATGCCAAAGATGATTTTTTGCAAAAAAAAAACAATTGATGGAATGGTACCAAAATGGAAGCCTACGTATAGAATTTTTATTTTAAAATCATGGGTTAGGGATACCATAGTGATGAGCAAGTGGATGTAACCATCCTTGAAATGGTATACAATATCTATTTTGTTTCTCAAGCCCATACATACAAATTTGTTGAGTACATTAAAAAATTTATGCATAAATAATTGTTAGTAATCAAAGAAGGATCCAAAACTAAAACCTTTAGGTCAACTACCTACTTGTGCTATTTATTTCTATGGTGGTTTTTTAAATGGTTCGTCAGAAACAAGCTTGCATTTCATGCCTATAATGATGTTGAGGGCCAATCAAAAGTGTTACTTCCATTAATTGAGTGCACCCCTAAGATAAGAATGTTTAATAATTGAAAGGACTATAATAAATTTTTGGACTACTTTTGGACTCCAATTTATCTAGAAATTTCAAAAATTATAGTGCATAGACTTCCTATGACCTATATATATTACATTCAACTTGGATTAAAAATATAGTTAGCTGACTTATACTTCATGGAGAAATATATTGTGCTAAGGTTTTATGGATCAAGAGTACTACATTACAAATTTCTAATAAATGTGAAAGTGATGGGTTTTTCCTTTGAAAATATACGTTAGATTGAAAGCACGTAGAAATTGTATTTTGTTACTCAACAATATAGGAGCATATTTCCTTACATAATGTTTTCATGTTCAGGGTTAACATTTGAGAGAAATGCATTCAATGTGACCCGTGAAATTTTATAAATTTTGAAGTTTGATGTTGAATCTCACTAGCTATATGACCCATGTGAGGTTATTAAAGCAAGGGTAGTGGCGAACAAGAACTCTGCCATTAAAATGTAACATGAAAGTAAACCCCTGCTTTAAAAATTGAAAAATAAGAACTCTTGGGATGATATAGAAATTTAATGGATGAAATTGTTATTGAGAAAGGAATTAGTGTTCAAGAGTTATAAACACAAAATTTGGGATTGCATCTAAGAAAAGAGGTAGAGGCATTTCAATATGAATATTTTTATGAAAAAGATGATAAAAAGTTCTCTAAAAACATGACAAAGCATATAGATATTTTTTTGCGAGAAAAAATTTGGACAAGGTAAAAAATAACTTCCTTTTGGTCTATGAGGTAGGACCTAGGAGATCTAAAAGATGTTTCAGAGTATGATGATATTCATGAATATGTAGTTTTTAGTAGATTTTGGAATGCCACACATCTTGTAGAGGCAAGTAGTGATGATCAATGTGACTCTAACGAGGAAGTACACATTCCCTATATTGGGGGGATAAATCATATAAACTAAGTATGAATGAAAGCATGGAACGAAAATATACTATAGCGGTAGTTATAGTTGAAAATATTGGTTTTTAGTGGTGGTGGTTTGGGTTCAACAGGATAAGGCATTTGGCTTCAACTAGAGGTACATCCTAGAATATATTTCGATAGGTTAGGCCTTGGAGATTTTTCTTCGCATAAAGTACCACTACATAAAACAACTACAAGTGGTAATCCAATGCATTTTTCTCCAAATTCAAATCCTCAAAAATTTTTTCTACCAAAGGTTTAAAATTTAAGAGGAGAATGTAGCGATGAATCTATTAGTGCTACTATTATTGGCAGTTCTAGTGATGGTGGTGGTAGTGGTCAGAAAATACCACAACAATAGATTATTCTAAAGAGTCCAATAGAGACAGTTAAAGTTTTTACTATCCAATAAGGACCCGAGAAGAGGAAAAAGATAGAGACAAATACATTTACTCTTACATAGGGTAGCATTGCCTCAAAGAAACTGATTACAGAAGGAGGTGTAACCCCTAGAAATATTTATAATCCATAGGGAAGTTCTCCTCAAATTTTAATTACTCCTTCTCCATTCAATCATTTCATTCCTCCAAAAACCTCAATTTTTGAGAGATAAAAGAAACACGAATAAAATGCTACATGCTACTGTAACTTCAAATCTTGCCACAATGAGGGTATTTCCTATATAACCTAGACACAGATTCCATGGAATACATGTATGTCATGCCCAAAATTGTAAAACTATATAATCAAATGGTTTCAAGTGACTACGACGTAACCACCCTTCAAACAAATTTTACTGGAATGAAACCTTGTGATAAAATAAATGTGTAAAAATGAAAAATTATGTCATATAGAAAACATTTATAAAGGAAGACAAAGAGAACAATAAAACTCAAAATTTAGAGGCTGACCTAGAAAATGAGAAAGTAAATAGAAAAGTGGTCATTAATAAAAAAGGTGAGTTGGAGAAGAGGATAAAATAATTTACCTCTAAGACTGTATTCATTACGAATGAACATGGAAAGGTGGAACTAGAAGAAGTGAAGAAAAAACTATAGTAAATAACAAGTAAGAATAATATATTAGAACAAACAATGGGAGATATGCAAGAGGTTTTGAAGGAAGAGAAAGAAAGGGCCATAAAATGGGAACATACCCTAGAAGAAGAGAGAAAAGTTAAGGACTAATTTCAAAAGGAAGAGAAAAAATAAAATAAAGTATTAGTAGAGGAGCTGGAGAAAGCACAAAAGGAAATATAGTCTTCCAACACCAAACTATATGAATTTTCTAAAAATATAGAGATTAATATTATGGATAATGTTTAGGGGAAATAAATAAAAAAATTGATGATTTGATTAGATTGTTTAAATTCATGGCTGATCTCCAGGGAATCTCTAATAAGCTCAGTGAATACCCGACTGGTAGAAGATATGTAATGGCTTTAAAACAGGATGTAACAAGGAAAATTTTCGAAGCTATCTTCAAATTGAGTGACACAAAACTGGCATCCAGAGGAATTGAAAATGAGATTGATGCCTTAATAAAGATATCATCTATCATTCAAAAATATGTCATGCTATGTAAAACACATGAATTTTTTAATAAGTATCAAAGAATGTTACAAGAGCTAAATGGAAAGGTATGTGATTTCATAAATCTTGGTTTGTCAACGCCTTTTGACAAAACATGCAAATTCAATAAGAAGGATATATTATAGAAGAACATAAAAGAAAAAATGATGCAAGAGAAGAACCAAATTCCTGATAAGGTAGATGAGACAAACTTTTTTGGCTTCGTTAAACCATTGATAAGCTTATTAGTGAGATTTCATAAAACAATAAAGGAAAGCTCCACTTCCAGTTATGAATTGCTACCAAAGTTACATGTCAGTCACTCTGATTTACAACAAATTGTAATTCCAACAGATGAAGAGTGGAACATGTTATAGAAGATGAGATAATTAAGAGTAAGTTAATTTTAAAAATTGTTCCATTTGTTGTAATTTTTAAATTTTTCATAGAAGGCATGTCTCAAGCAATTTGAATGAGGAATAGTGTTATTTTTCATTTCAATACATAGTCGTTCATAAAACTAACAAACATTTTATGTTAATTATTTTTAGGTGTATGAGAAACATAATAATTTTTAGGTGTATGATAAACTTTTTTGGCTTCGTTAAACCATTGATAAACTTATCAGTGAGTTTTCATAAAACAATAAAGGAAATTTCCACTCCTAGTTATGAATTGCTAACAAAGTTACCTGTCAATCACTCTGATTTATAACATATTTTAATTCCAACAGATGAAGAGTGGAACATGTTATAGAAGATGAGATGATTAAGAGTAAGTTAATTTTAAAAATTGTTCCATTTGTTGTAAATTTTAAATTTTTCATAGAAGGCATGTCTCAAGCAATTTGAATGAGGAATAGTGTTATTTTTCATTTCAATACAAAGTAGTTCACAAAAATAACAAACATTTTAATGTTAATGATTTTGATCTTGAGTTACAAAATCATACCCGAGATGTCCCCCTCCACCAAGGTCTTATTCTGCTTATCTATCGCCACTGTCTTTGTAATTCCCGCTTGGTTCCTATTGTCATTGTTGCCCCCACTTTAGCAGATTCTAATAATCCCATCTCTTCTTCCACTATCCATAAAATAAAAAAGAATCCCCTGTATCCCTCTCAGAGGGTTCTTTGTAGTAATAAAGAGATTAAGTTGGAAAAAAACATGTTTCATATCAGCAATCCCGTTGAAGACACTGGTATAGAAAAAGAAGAAGGGCTTCTAAGCAAGATTGACAAGTTGGAAAGGGAGGTTATGGACCTCAAAGATGAACTCAAGGAGATTGGTAAAAGTGCTGGTAAAAGGAAGATGCATGCTGAACCTACTATGGATAATGAGAAATTTTTACAAATTTTCAAGAAAATAAATTCTTTGGATAATAGATTGGGCAATGCTAAAAGGCGACATGATTGTACCATTTCTATGCTTAAGGCTATCTACAATTTTCTAGAACAACATGTCAAAAGTGTTTGTATTTTCAATGACATTCCAGTTGCCCTTTTGGATTCAGACAGTACAAGGGACTTGGTCTTTTCACCTTTAGAAAAGAATGATCCTTCCCATGTCACTGCCCTAGCATTATTCAGTTGTTTGCAGAAATTCAAGACGAATATTGATAAAGCAGTCAAGTAGAGATGCTTCTTGGTTGCTACTATGTTTTTGTTAGGAATATGTTTTCTTGTTGTTTTGATGCTTATTTGTCTCTATTTTTCTCCTTTTTATGGTTCTTGGTTAAACTAAAGATGGTCCTCAAGTTCTTTGTGGATTTTGATCCATTTTTGTTGTTTTTATTGTTATATCTAGCTTTTGAGCCTCTTTGTAAAGGGATTTAGTCCCTTTTATCTTTGGACTATTTTTACTACTATCTCTGGCTTTTGAGCCTTTTTAGTAAATAGGGTATAGTCACTTTAAAAACTATTTATCCTTAATAAAAAAACATGTTTTTTAATATATTATATGAAGATCTATATCATGTGATATGCATCTCATAAGTGTTTTTTAAACAATGTATTTCTATTCTAGAATTTGAATACTACAAATCCATGCAATGTATTCAAAATTTCATTCCGAAGACTACAAATCAACATTGTGTTTTTAAAAAATAGTACTAAGGAAGAAGATATTATAAGAACAATGTATTGAATATTTCAATATATTAATTATTATATTAACATTTATATCATGTAATATCCATCTCATTAGTGTTTTTAAAACAATGTAGTTCTATTTTGAAGATTACAAATCAATTCATTTTATTTCAAGTTTCATTCCAAAGACTACAAATCGACACCATGTTTAAAAAAATGAAAATAAGGAAAAAAATATTATCATAACAATGTACTGAATATTTCAATATATTAATTATTATATAGGCATCTATATCATGTGATATCCATGAATGAAAGGTTCTAATTTTATGGTGGATCATATCTATCATTTTCTTGACCATATCTTTGACTTTCACTTCATTGAATATGTCAACAGATGCAATAGGGTTGTCTATAGTATTTGTGGCATTGTTTTCAACCCCTATGCTTTCATTAAAATCAACTTCCATATTGCAAAATTCATGTCATAGGGAAATTTATCCACTTCATATCGTGATGTGTAAATTCTGAAACAGTTTGCCAATTTTTTTTCAAGATTGCTTCACAATTTGGACTTTATAAAGGTTAAGACACTGAAAATTATCTCATCTTCAAATGAACCCAAAATCATTGTTTAACATATCTCATCCAATGATGAAAACTCAGACATGGTTTTATACAAAATAGTATTGTTATCACTGAATCACAACACCCTATGGTTTGTATAGGTGTATGTGCTTGAGCTCACAGTGTGATTGGATAACATGGGTACTATCTCCAAGTTGTGGGACTTTCTACTTGAGATAGACCTCCAGAGAAATCTAGTTCTTGATCCTAAACTACCTACCACAATCTACTCTAATGCAGGAAAAACTATCTTTCCTAATCTACATTTCCAAGGGACCAGGGAGAGAGAGTGCATGAAAAAAAATCCTACACTAAAGTGATGATACACTAGAAAAGGAGGGTGTGCGGATAGTCTTTAAATGTGTGGAAAGTAGGAGCAAAGTCCATACTAGAAGGGGTGATAATCGCTCCACAATCTAGCAAATGCATTCACATCAATATTCCATACATGCACAATGATAATGAATCCTTACAAGAGCATAAGATAGACACAATGTATATATGCAATGAGATTTAAAGGGAAATAGGAATGCAAACAAATACACCAAGGGAAGATACATCCACAAAATTGCATCTATTGCTTCATAAGTATGCACATTTCAATCTATCACAAGATAATGGAATGGATCACCATGCAAGGAGTCCACTACGAGGTCCTGCAACACATTAGTTTCACAAAGTAATTTTTGCTACTCAAAAATTATCTCCATTCGCAATGATCCTAACAGTCTAATTTATAGAAATTTGAGAAGAGAGAGAGAGAGAGAGAGGAAAAAGGAAAATACCAAAATATGTCTTCTCACCACTTGCAAGAGGTAGTAAATGAAGTGAAATGATGTTCTGTTTCTTGCAAAAGGCTCCCCATACTATCCCATAACTTGCAACAGTGAAAAATGTTAGCTCATGCTTCATTAATGCATCTCATCTACCAATTAAAATAATTATTCTAGACTAGGAACGTTTTCTGAAAAATCACCATCAATTTCTCACCAAATTCTAAATTTCTTGATTTTTTTGCATTGGACTCAAAGCCATGTTTCCAATGGTACAATTTTTTTGTGTTATCACTGAGAAATGCAAAATTTATGGCCTTCTGAGTGTGGGAAATTTTGGGTCTGTGAGGCATTTATGTCATTAAACGGGACTAAGTGTTTAATTGTCTAGAGATGAAGATGTTTCATTTATTTTCATATATCATAGAGGATGTCGTACTCATTCCAAAAAGTGAAATTTCATGAAAATCAGAGCTCCGGATCAAAAGATATGGTCGTTTGAAGTTTGGGGTCTAATTTACATTATTTTCCCTTGCATGTGGCTATATCAAGCATTTCAGGTCCTTGTGTCCCGGCTATCTTGGAAAAAAAACCTCTGATCCACCCGCAAGCCTCCTTCAATGAAAAAATTAGGTTTTGATGTCCTAGATGTCCTTGCTTTGACCGGGTCATGAGAGCCGTTGACCTCCGCTTCGCCCGCATCCATTTGACCCGCCTTACAAATCAGAAAATTCAGATTTTTGGGTCCCAGATGTCCTGCGTGTACCTGTGTGGCCTGGGCCTCTTCGACCTGAAATTTTCACACAACAAAGGAACGTGGGCATTTCAAGTTTTTGGATCCCATATATCTCGAGCGTACCTGTGTGACTTGGGACACTTTGATCTAACTTCACCGATTTGAACTAGCTGTGGTGATTTTGACCATGTGGGTTTCGTGCGTCCCGACATTCCATGTACGGATTGAGTGCAAAAAACCTAACTTTTCTGCAATACACTACCTAAAGCCGAGATTTTGGATTTTTACAAATTTTTTTCTAACTCCTTGACTTTTTTCTTGGCCAAGGAAGATAGAGAAGAGCCAAAGGGACCGCAAAAATCCAATTTTTTTCCTTTAAGCCATTTTCTGCCTACTCCAGCATGAGGAAATTATGCAAGTTATCCAATTTTCCTTGAGGGGTGAATTTGGGATAACAAGTACTTGACCCAATTTTTTTCCATAGATGGCTTATTGCTCCACACTCTAAGGGATTATCCAAACATTTGAATCCTCAATAATTATAGAGGTTAATTCATGGGATTGATCAAACAAAATTTCCTTGCTTAAAATACCAGGAATATTCATTCCATTGATATGAACAGGATTACAAAAATGTTGAGTTAATGTATTCAACCTCCTGTAGTAGTCTTCCTGTAAAAATTTTCATTTTGGACACTATTCCAATATGTGGGATATACTAAAGCCATTGCTTAAAGTAAATAATCCTTACTAAAAAGTTTCCTTCTTTATTGTCATAAGGAAAATACATGTTATCTTAACCTTACCCTTGTTGAAGATATGATGTTAGAAAATAGAGTCCCTATGACATTTGTCTTCTCAACCTTACTGGCTACTAGTTGAAATATGTGCATTGGTATCTCATATTCATGTACAAAAGCACATAATTCCCTACAAAATATGAACTTTTGAAAGATATTAACATCTCCAATATTTATCAAATCATTTCAACCATAAAAATTTGTATATGAAAAAGTAGTGTCATTTACAAACAAATATTCTATTGCCAGAAAAACTCATTTCCTCAAACTAGAAAAATCAGCAATATAGATAGTTTTTTCTTGGTATTGTTTAATTAAGTGATGCATTTCATCGAACATGGGAAGGAGGCCACACAACATTAGTAATGTCTCTATATCAGTCAAACCATGTATTAAATCACGAGCCTTGTCCACATTTATGTGATTCTGCCACATTACTCCTAATAAGGATTTATACTCATCGTACACTTTGAACAAGTTGATATATGAGATCTACCTAGTTTCAACATATTTTAACAGTTTATTCCAATATTTAGTGCTTTTACAAAATTTTGGAATTCCATGAAACATTTAGGACTATGGCAGAAATAAACATTTACCTCTCGAATAAGTTCTTCAACTTTTTCTATAGGTTTAAATTTTCCAACTATTTTGTATGCTAGATTCATTGTGTGATCTATATAATGAATGGAAATCATATATGGGAAATGACATGTTCAGATTCTTACACACCGGCCATTATGATGACCTTACATTACATATACCCGATATGCCCTAGCACATACCATCTTTGATGTAATTCTAGAATCATCCATGCCACCAATCTCATTCAAACTTATTATCACCAATTCATAAATGTTTTCAACATTGGATTTCTCTCTCATATTGTGAATGGAAAGTAAGTGAGGATGTTTAACATGATTCTCAACAATATAAACATGCATATAGACCCAAGCAATAGTATCTAATAGTATAACCTCCTCAATAAACAAAGACATGTATTGTGTAGACTTCAATTTCTCTTTCAAGTCTTCTTTCTCAACCATAATTATACACTTTTCCCAATCCCATTCACTAATTTCATATTAGTGAGAATCAGGAACGTGTGGGACACCAACAAAAAGACAACATCTTATTTTGTTTAGGAAAGTTTGTTATAGGATGACCTATTTTTCATAACGTGAAAAATTGTAACTAGTTGAACTGTTTTACCTAAAAGAATGTTTTGAATGACCTTGTTAAATTGAGAGGTAATTTTCCCTCCATTTTCTGCAACTATTCTTTTAGCTATCTTGTTCTCTTCAACTTGTTTTTTCATACCTAATATGTAAACAATCATCAAAGAGTTTTCCATCTAGAAACATTCTTTACAATGCCATCTATAGTTTTCTTTTCATATATTTTTCCTACATGTTTGTCAATAGTATCCAAATTAAGTTTTATTGTCTTGTCCATGGCTAATTTCTAGCTACATATTGTACATTTGCATTCTTTGGGAGGTTCAAGTTTATTCTCATTTTCAACAGATTCAATAAATGGATACTGTTGATGATATTTGTACTCGTGCAAAAATGGGCAACTTGAAACTCTTTTTTTGATGAAAGACATTAATGAATGAACCTAACTGGGGGAAAATTCATACAATATTATTGTGTTTTTAGTTACAACAAAGAATTAACAATATGCAATCTGTAGCTATGTGTGTTGTTACATAATGTAACACCTCAGATAGGCTGACATTCCATGTTCATCTTTAGCAAGGAAACATAGAATCCCCGAAGGACTAATGCATTACCTTGATGAAGGTGGGAATCATAGTTTAGGTGAGATGTTAAACTCAAAAACAACAAGAAAAGGTTACAATTTACAAGTAGAAGAGTTCATTATTAAGTTACGGGTACACCAAATCCCATTCTTTCCTTATGTTTAAATACTATTAATCATGGATTGAGTCATTTATTTCATTATACAATCAATACGTATCATAAAATTTGAATGCAGAAAGAAGTATACAACTCAGTTATAGAAATTAATGTCATTTATTCATGAAGAAATTTAATATTTCCCACACAAGCCGTGGGATGTAACTTATTCCTATTAAAACAAAAGATACATGTACACAAAGATAAAAGCAAGGGAATATAGAAAAAACCCATCATTTCCTTTTGGGTCTTCTCTTGGCCTTCATCTGGTTACATCATCTTAATCTTCATCTGCATCATCTAACTCCATCAAAGTACCTGAAATAGAAAGAGAAGGTTGTCGGTTTTTGATCTCAGGGTTTTATTTATATTTGAAGTTAACATGCATAAGGTAGATCAAATATGATACAAAATGAAGAAATTACTATCTTGCAGAAGCACATCTAGTTCTCAAAATCATGACAAAAAAAGAAAGGAAATCCGTTACAGAATGTAAGAGAGGTTGCAAGCCTTGTTTTTCTAATAACTTTCTTTAAGATGATTGTAGGTACAAAGACGTCAAAGAAGCATTTTTGGACTTGAAGTGTTATAGTCATCAGAACAAATAATTAATGAATGAATGACATAACGTTCTAGTGTGACAAAGGTACAAAGCAGGATAATTATACTAAGTGATCAGAAGAGGATGGTTACTAACCCTAGTATAACTTCAATGTTACAACTATAAATGTTAAAGAGCAAGGATATTTTCAGTTATACAAGGATTCAGTTATACAATGGAGAGAAAGGATCATCTACTTTCAAAGGTTTAAAAGAAGCTTTTCACAAGGAAAAACAACCCATAATGGTACATCTTGAACAAATTAAAAGTATCACATTGAAAAAATAAAGCAAATTGCAGCCATCAAGAAGAAGGAAGGTACATAACATGAAGATGTAGAGGTCAACTTAAGAAGTATTTCATGTTCATTAATAGAAGCCTCATTGTTATGTATTTTAACTAAAGCATTTACTTTTGGAAAATCTTGAAGTCATTTTCATCAGATACAAAGTTCTTGAAAGTACAAAGTTCATCTATTATTGAAAAATCCTGACCATAAAGTTTCTCAAAGTTAAGGTTAGTTCTAAAATTTTAGAGTACATCACAAGAATACAATATCTACCAATTAATCAAGTACATGATACAATTGCGAGCATCAAGAAATGCATAAATGGACACACATATAAAGTTGAATGAAGTTACTGAACCATATTTTAAGCCAAAAGAGTAGTATCAAGCTAAAATCACCATCATAGAAGTGCAAAAGAATTTAGAGAAAACATATGGAGAAGATATGACTGCAGTTCATCTTAGAAAATTCCAAATAAGGGATAAATCTAAAGTGACATTGGAGCTTGAAGGAAACACAAAATCTACAATATATAGTCAACAAAGTTTATTTCTGTTAAAATTAAGTTACTGCAGTTCTAGAATATCATCTTTGATACCCTATTTAGAAGTGAAGAATGTTTCTATTTTGAAAGCAGTTACAACTGAAGAAGTTTTGGAACAAACATAAATGAGAGATTCTAATAAATATATTGACTGAATAATGAAGTTTCAGCATAAAGAAGAGGTTTATTACATGAAGTTAAAAATAGGTTCATCAACTCAGTTTTGCTAAAATCCAAGTTAAGTTACATTAGTACAAATTTATCATGAAATTATAATTATAACACAAATGTAAAGCTCCAAACATACAGTTCCAGACATAGTGAAGAAAATAGACTACTAAATCGTCCATGCATCTTGAAAAACTGAAGAATATTTTTCCAATAGAAAGTTCAGATGGTAAGGGAAACATATTAGAAGACATTTGAGAGCTCGAGAAGCTCGAAAGAGATAATGTATGAATTTCTAGATTACAAGATTATCTTGTTTTCTAGAAAAACTACGTATCTACTGGTTGCCATCATGGAAAAATGGGATGTTCAAATCTTCAAGAAAATTCATGTTTCATAAACATCTCAAATGAGGACTAAAAGCCTTGCATGGTGTGAGTTTTGATTTACTATCATAAATGGAAAACTTGAAAATGAAAAAGTATAAATCACAACTAATAAAGGACATAGTAAAGTTGTACAGTCAGAACAAGCATAGATAGTGAGAGATAACTCACAATTTTCATGTTTGAAATGAATATCATCAGGATCAAGTAGCTGGAGTCATTTGAAAAAGAAATGAAAAGGAAATTTTTACGACAACATTTAGGAGGAGTAAAAATCATATTATTTCCAAACTTTTCCATTGTGTTAGCAAAAAAGATGAAGTCATACAGTACAAAGTGATAGCGTCTAAGCTAAATTAAAAATAGAGATCTCCAATTTGTAAAGCTAACACATCATGGAAAATGATTCAAATCCGGAACTCAAAAATTTCAATTGGGAATTCCAAAACTCGAAGCATAGAGCAGAGTAATTAAATCAATAAGGTTTCAAAAATCCAAAGTTAATCCATCAAAGGAAAATCCCCATTCTGAGTTAGTGGTTTGCATGCAGCGAGAACCAGAAGAATCTAAATCGACAAAGCATGATACAAGAAAATAGATACCCAGATGGAGAAATAAAAATACATAGAAATAACCAGAAATCCTTGATTCGAGCTAAAGATAGAACAGTAATAATGCTTTGCATGGTTCAGGTTTAGGTGAAAGAGATCGAATACACCAGAAGCGGCTATACCTAGCAACAGTTTTTCAGAGAACTATAAAGTACTGATGATAAAAGATCAAGCCAAGAAAAAATGATCATGTACAGAGTAAAGAAATTTAAATAATAAAAACCCAGTTTTGGGTATGGGTGATATATCATCAAAAAAAGCACAAGTTAGGAAAACGCAAATCTACATACCAAAATTTCCGGATTCAAAGGAGAAAATCATTCATACTTCACAGTTGTAAATGATCTTCATAAATTTTGCACAGAGATTCAAAATGAAGCGTAAACTCACCAGTACAGATATAAATGGAGTAAACCCTCGACGTAAAATAGAAGATGCAACCAAATGACCACCCAGAATGAATTTCAAGCTCTTAAAGAAATGACAGTGCACATAAAACACAAATGAAACACAAGGTTGTGTAGAATATCATTCATTGTGAAGTAAGAATAAAATGAAGAGATTTTAGTCCTCACCAAATGAAATCTTACGTTCAAATGAAAACCATTTATCCTAAATGATCCATAGTGAGGTCGAATGGAGGAAAAGTTACGAAATGAATGTGATATGCACGCGAAGGGCTTAGTAAAGCCAAACTTACAGAGTTTTCATTTTCCCGAATTCAAAGATTCTAAACCTCAAAATTCTAAACCCTCACAGTAGCATAAAATGCACAAAATCAACTCGGAAGACATCTTATAGAGAAAGTAGAGCTCGAAATCATCGTCAATGGTGTCCAGGACTAAAAGATCTTTCACAAAACTTGGGAAGAGCTAAAATGACAAAATATGCAACTATTCAAAGCTGCAGAGCCCCATAGACCAAAGAATGCCAAGGAAATTGATCTCAAAGGATACATTCATGGCAGCACAAAAATAATTTTCCTGAGCTTCACCCATGAAACCAAAATGCAAAGTGAACAATGAGTGAGGGTTGAGTTGTTTTACCAACTCAACTCAACTTCGCATTTACCTAACTCAACCCAGGGGTAAAATGATTAACGATAGAGATGTATGCTAGTACAGAGATCAGCATTTGAAAATAAATTGTTAAATCCAATGCAAACTTCAAGGAAATAAACAATTTCAAATTACATTGTACAAATCTAACGATCCAGGATGTTAACCCACCATTTACCATGAGTCAAAAAATCAACGGCTCTAGAATTCATAGGTACAAGAGATCAAAGGATCAAATTCATATGGGATTAAATTCCATCACAAAATGATTAATGGTGTGGATAAAAAGGACGAAAACCAATGGTTCTAATCAACAAAAAATTCAATGCGAGCCTCAACTCTCTAACCATAGCTTCACCACAGTTAAATCAAAGTTAAATCAAATACACCAACACAATGATGGGTCAGATTATCATGAGAAGGGGTCCAAGCCCAAAATTTATCATTTGCATTGACCTTTAAAAGGTGGTTGATACAACAATTTATATGCCAAGAAATCATATGATTAATATTTGATTGAATTAATATTTGATGCCATGGTCAACAAAACCAAAGGAGAACCCCATCATTATGTATGTACCATACCTTCCAAAATCTGGCTGAACATATTATATGCCTATGTATATTCAAAATGGAGCCAAGTCCTTAGTTTAAAAAAAATGGCACCAATGATTATAATATGTCCCTATGATTATTATAATTAGAAACACATGCTATCAAATGAGGGGCCAGTAATGGGCTAAGTGAAACAATCTTTCCCTACCTTAGCCTTTGCAAATGTTACCTTAAAGTTGCAAAATAAACCTTGCACAAGGTGAGATTAAAAAGAGACAAAATTTGAGTATGTGCACATGGACAGGTGGTTTCCACAGTGAAGATGAATGCTTTTTTCTAAGAAAGAATAAAATCAAAGCATTATTCTTGCACAAGCATATTTTTTGCATGCTTTCAATAGAGGACAAATAAGAGATGAAGACAAAATATCAATGTAAGTGGATGAGGAACACATGTGTCACATCATGCAGAAGAAGACAAAGATCACACACTTGCTAAAGAAGACTTACACATCAAGAAAAGGCTAAAATTAGCCAAAATATTCACCTAGATTTATTATTTCAAAAATAGAATAGTCAACTGCACATTGAATAGAGTGTATTTTTATAACCAAGGTTATTAATGCCTCATTGTAATCAACATGTATATTTTTATTCCTTTATTTATTCATGATAAAAGGGTTAAAAAAATATGAATGGGCGAGTACAAATTGTAGTCTATTTTAAGGAGGGGTTGGGTGAAATATTTTTGCTATATATTGTGTGCACTAACAAGGCACAAGAAGAATTTTCTTGATGTAGGAGCACCAAAGAAAAGTTATCAATTTTTTCCCTTTGAATGAGAACTAGTTATATCCTTTCCAATTATTTGGAGTGGTGTGTATCTTTCTATTATGTCTTGTGAATGTTAATTACCTGATTTAATTATCTTACCTTGCGACAACTCTAGTATTTTTTGCATAGTCTTAGTGTGCATGTTTAACTTGCTATGTTGTTTTCATTTATCCCTTAATACATTAGTTTTTCACCTTAATATTGTACTGAAAACCATGGGTTCGTGCATATGCAATTTTTTCTCAATTTTATTGTGCTTGTACTTAGTCAAATGCCTCAATAAATTTGGTGCACCACCCCATTATAATTTCAATTAGAACAATATTTTTACCCTCAAAACCCCAAACAATTAGTTTAGGATACATCTATAAGGATATGTCCTTGATACCAGATACTCACCTCAACAATAGGTATACCCATAGACATGAGATGTTTCCATTGTATCTACAGAAGTGAGAGATATAACAAGCTTAGAACCTCTGTTGCCATCTCTCAACAAGGGTGCACTTCTAAGAGATAATAGATACTTAGAAACCCAATCTAAATTAAAACTCCTTCCCAAGTCCCATTTTCTTTCTTTTTAATTTCTTCAAGAAATAGGTGTCCCCTGAGTATTTTCCATGGTGGAATTTAAATTTCATTGACTGCCAGAAGTTTAACCTCCAACATTTAATTAGGAACCTAATGCATTATCAACTTCATTCAATGGAGAATGTGCTGTAGTGTCAACTTCATTCAATGGAATGTCTTCAAGGGGAGGTATTTCATTTTCATCATCATTGATAGCACAAGTCATCAAATCAAAAATTAAATCATCATGAGTTTCATTTTGAATGTAATAATTATCCCTTGATTATGCTGGTCCTACTGAAGCATGATGGGGTTCCTTAGATGGTTTCTCAAAACAATATGCTATTTTTTGAATTTCACTAAAACTAACAGGAGGGGTTGGAACTAATTTTTTTCTTGAGATTCCCTTGTTATTTTCAATTTTTTTGATTACTGTAAGGACAAGTTTTGAGTTCACAGAGCTATGGGATGAAAATTGACTAAGGCATTGCAGTGTCATGACATTTGTGATGCCGTTAGATCAAAAATTGGCATAAATAGCTTACAAAAGTAGATATAGAAATGCGACATGAAAGAAAATAGCTTTCAAATAGACTTAACTACAATAAATTCTTATAGGATGTGAACTGTAATGAAATAGCTGAAAATACCTTGATTTATTTGATTTTTATAACCAAATTATTCACTGAATCCTTTTCTACTAATTCACAAATTTATGAACTAGAAAATTAGAAAAGATTAAAAAACATTTGAACTTTGCTCAATGCTTAGTGGTTCTACATTTACAATGTATATATATATATATATATATATATATATATATGGCGAATTTAATAAAGTTCCTAAATAAAATCCCATACATGTTAGTGAATGAACCCAAACCACCAATAAGGTTCCATATATTTCTTGGCAATCCAAGAATGCTTTAAAATCCTGACCTGTCGATCACATGAAGATTCAATTAAAAATATACGTTGGGATTGTAGATTCATTGGCTATTTGCATACGATAGAATATTGTTTGTGGAATTTTTTGGTGAAACCTGGGCACTTCCATGACCATAAAATTGGTAAAATCAAAGTACATAATTCCTAATATTCACCAAATTATGAATATCCGCCGCTAAAATTTTCAGTGCTCTTAGAAGTGTGTGAAGCAGTGAGGACTTGACTTGTGCAATGAGAATTGGGACAAGTTAAAATGTGTGTACATGAAATGGGAAGAACTTAGCGAAATAGGCCCAAGTAAGATTACAAAGAGGCCCAAGAGGACAAACAAGGATTGACCCAAAGATGAGAAATTGATGTGTGGAAGAATGAAATTTCAAAGAATGGAAAAAAAGAGGTTCCCTAATATTATGGAATGTAGAACACTACTAAAGGAATGCAAGTTTTGAAACTAGTAGCTACTCTGAGTAATTAACTTCCAACATTAACTCTACAATATCTTCAATATAATGTATTCATACTTGAAATTCATGATTAGAATATGCTAAAATATATAGAAGAAACAAAGAGAAAGATGTAGTTAGCAACACAAAATGATACATGACAGATTTGAGTGTACATATAACTAGAGAATTTGGGAGTGCAGAGGATGAAGATGCCTTGTTATTGAAGCTACAACTCAAGATAAATTTTTGTGGGACAACAGAAGTCTACCATAAATGGATGTACGGTCTAAGACCTATTGTATAGTGTAAACGACTTACTTGATTTGGGCTTGTGAATCTTGTTTTGTATTTGGATGTCTAGGAAATGTGTTTATATGTTAAACCCTAACTGTCACAAAATATTGAAACATATGTAATTAGTTGAATCAATCTAAAACTCTAACCAAAGGTGGGAGACCCTATAGGAAAGTTAGCATTTTTGTTAAAGTGTAATCCATGAAGTTCTTACATTCATAATAATCCAAATGGCTCTCAAAACATAAGGACTTCTTCACCTAGCTCTTCTTGAAATATATGTATATATGTGTGTATATATGCATATGTATATGTATATGTGTATGTGTATGTATGTATGTATGTATGTATGTATGCATGTAATCCATGCTCTTCGTCAAATGATACTAGTCCAAAGAGGCATCAAGCCATACGTATTTCTTCACCTAGCATGTGTGTGTGTAGTTAAATGGCATCTTAAACCACTTTAAACATGGTTGAGATAATTGTGCTCTTGCTGAGAATTTGAAGTAGGGATCTTGGTGTGCTTGAAAAAGAGAAAATAAAATCTTTGACTTCGATGAGTGCTTCAAAACTACACTAATAGTTTATGTAATGGATGTAAATTAGAATTAATAATATCTAGAGATCCTTGAGTTCCTATTATATGTATTTACAATGATGTGCCAAGTGATTGCCAAGTTTGCTAGATGAGTAAATTAGGTGATGTTAAATTGATTATAAAGGGTTTTGAAGATAATTATCATGATAAGACTAGTCCATGAAGATGAAAAGACCCAAAAATTCTCATTGCATCAAAATCAAGTTGGAAGATGTGTAGGGAAAATTTTAAGGGTCTCTCCAAAAAAAGCCTTAGAAAGTATTTGGCAAATTTGGGAAAATTAGCTTCCACATGAATGGCGAATATCAAGATATGAAAAAATCACTATTAAATGATACCATACAGTATATTTTTTATATGCTACTGGTTGATAGCATATTTTTATGCTATTGGGCGATAACATATAGTATGTTGTTGGCCGGTAGCATAAAAAATGCTTCCAGTTAAAAACATTTTTATGTTACCGGATGACAGCATAAATATATGCTCTTGGATGATATCATAAAAATGTTGTTGGCCATTACCATTTTTATGCTACCGGCCGAAAGCATACTATATGACGTCGACCAGTAGCATAAAAATATGCTACCAACTAATTATATTCATGTAATTTTTGTGAATTTCTATTTCTTGGGAATGGCGAATTGACCCCTATAATTAACTTGTACCAACTAAATTTTGGTGAACCGGTCCTATCTTGAACCCTAAATATTAGCCAATTTCAATTTAAAAAACCGGATTATTTGTGAATTAACGAATATTCACCCCTAAAATTTTCCCTGAAGATGTGTCGTTCGAATATGGTATGGGTTATCTAGTACTAGATTTCACATCTTGACCTAGTTGTATTGTTTTGAACAAGGATGTGAATGAATTTTGGAAGTTTTATAATGAAAAATAGAGTTTAGATACTGATCTTATGCATTTAAACTTTTGATTTTTTTTGACACATCAGCTATGGGAATAAACAAGTTAGGGAAGAGATAACAAGATTTACTAAGTGAGGATTAGATGTGAGTGTTTTTCTTAACAAAGGAGCATAGTCAAAGTGTAAATTGCCAAATTTGAGTGTCTACATTCTGTCTCTCTCTGTGTATAGATATACATATAAGTATGGATGTATAAAAATATGTATGTATATGTGTGTATGTGTATACATACACACACACACACATAATATATGTGTGTGTATTTATATATATACATATATATATACATATGTATGTATGTATGTATGTATGTATGTATGTATGTATACATATATACATATGTATGTATGTATATGTATATACACACACATGTTTATATATGTATGTATATGTATATGATTGTGTGTTCTAGATGTGTGCACACAACCACTCACTTGTTTGTGCTCTCTTCCTCCCTCCCTCTCTCACACATAGAGACATTAATGATTGGTTAAAATAATGTTTATGTAAATACTTGGGGTAGTGAATATGTGTAGACACATTTAAAATTATAAATTTGTGAGCATTGCTAAAGAATCAATTTTGTACAAATCAGTTTGGCATCTTTGCATCTGTAACAATCAAAGCAATGTTTTTGACTAGATAATGTGTGGGAGTTTATTTTTCCTGCACTCCGATGCAGTAGAAATATGTTTTAAATTAATGATTTTTAAATTTGTTGAATTTTGTTCCACTCTTAATATCAAAAATTGATTGTTGATGTACTACGATTGTCTATTTTGAAGTAATTTTTATTCTCATTGTGTTTATAGTTATTTCCCTGCAATGTTTGTCATTAAACCTTATATTAATGTAAATTTAGTAATATGAAAACATTAAAAATCCATCAAGAAAGGAAATTTAAGCTGGCATTTATTAAGATAAAATTAATACCTAGAAATCATTTGTATCAATTATTCATATCTAAGTTCGTAATGGCATGCTTTCAATTAAATTTTAATCTAAATACTATGGGCACATGAGGCTAACAACAAAGGATTGGTACAAAATTCACAAACAATGATTTGTTAATAGGGAAATAGCTAAATGCGGTTTTCAATGTCCATTATAATCTAGGCATAATTGATGGAAGATGAAAGATTGCATGGTTGGAAACTTTCAATTGGTCTAGCTATCTCCCATGGATTCAAGTGTAAGAACTTCCTTTGAATTCATGTTTTTTTCTCAATTTTCCATGTGTAACAAGATCTATTGGGAGTATAATCATATTCCTAAAGATGGTTCCCTGAGCCTATTATGTTATCATGTACCTTGTAAAAATTGCCAGAGATTTTTTCTATCAATTTAATGGGAAGGAAGTATTTTCTTGAGAAAACTAGACTACAACTTGAGGTCTTACACCAGAATGCTAGCTTTTGCGTACAATTTAGAATCCCTTTTTGAAAATCACTCCAAATGATTTTACGTCTGATATTTTTGAACATTGATATCTAGTATCATGTATAGTCATAATAATGAATCAATTTTTACGATTAATGGTTTGAAGAAAAAATTACGGTATATAGGATATGGACTTTTCATCTCAACATTAACCACTTTACCATGCGTCCTTGATGAGTTGTGCATGCCCTTTTCCCTTCATTCTATTCTAACAAAAGTCACATAGGCCGTAAGTGACTTGCCAGAAGATAGAAGGTGATCATAGATGACAGAGGAGTGATTTGACATGATAGGTTGCTTTCAATTGGGTTGACCTTCTCTCTTTCTTGTTATGGTTGCATCGCCTATGAATCTAGTCACATTATACACACAACCTACTGCAATTCATCTTTTAAATTATATAGGACGGGGAAGATATTCTCAAGCATTTTGCCAATGAAATTGTTGCCTTCTATTGTCGAATTCCTGATAGGTTTTCTCTTCTTTGTTTGACAAAATAACATAATCAGAGGCAACAACAAAATTAAGTAATCGAAGTATCATATAAATGTTTCCTCTAAATCTTGTTAATCGTTCATTTCACATGCCAAACATTCTTTCGATGGTAGTTTATTTTTCAAAGAAAAAATGTTCGGGTTAAAGTAAGGAAAATAAAGCCTTGAGTTCCTCAGAGAAACACTAAGCTAGTAACAATAGTACAAGGTTGGGGCTCAAAAGCTTTGGATAATAATGGTACGAGCGGAAACCTGAGCATTGAAAGCAATGGGCTTTCATATACCTATTTCTATAATATGTTACCTTAAATATTTGGGCTTGTCACCCCATTGCACCTTCAAACAGTTTGCCCAAGTGACATGTGGTCTATAAATCAAGTTTCATAAACAAAGAAGATTATCACTTATTTTCCATGTTGAATTTTACCTTCCTCAATAACTCTACTCCCTCTTATCTCTTCTTCATCACCCTGCTTCATCCAAAGATTTTTCTCCTTCACTCCATCCTTGTACCGAGTGCACCGCTTGGGTGAATTTGCTATTAAAGTAATAAATCAATATTAAATTTGTTCATTTGTTTCACATTTTGTATTAGATATTTCGAAGTCTTTGGTGTAACGGGAGAAAATATTATTGGATCCGGCTGTAGATTAGTAGACATATCAAAGTAACGCGTTTGTGAAAGACGGTGGAAGTGGAGCACAACACACCGAACGTAAATCAATAATAGCAACGAACTAATAAGATGCAAATCCACCCACAAGATGTTCTTACGCGTTCAACGCACAATGGAGATTTTAACCAGAGTTTGAAACCATCAACTCCACGACCATACGAACATTCGATTCGCCCTCAACTTTTTAAATTCAATGCCTTGCCTGGAAACCAAACATTAAAGCACGTTAGCGAAACCTGTGCGGGTGAGAGGATGGACTTTTAAAACTAAAATCGCTGTCTGGCAGCAACGGCATTTGTGTGATACACCGTACTGGTAAAAACTTACTTGCGATCCAGCTGTGATCTGTGATTATATTACGATTATGGAATTGTTGTTACTCCGTCTTGTAGAAATATGGCTCTGAAATCTGCGAGCGACAAAGGAATTGAGGATTGTAATGGAACACAAGAGGGGAATGAGTCGTGTAAGTTCAGAGGGGTGCGTCGTCGCAGTTCGGGGAAATGGGTGTCTGAAATTCGGGAGCCCAGAAAGAAGAGGAGAATATGGTTGGGATCATATGAAACTCCTCACATGGCCGCTCGGGCATACGATGTGGCTGCGCTCTGTCTCAAGGGGGAATCCGCATTGCTCAATTTCCCTGATACCGCACCCACGCTTCCTCGCCCATCTTCCTCAAATCCGCAAGATATCCGATCAGCGGCTTCCCGGGCTGCGCGCGCATTCGACCCGCGCAGAAGGATTGGATTTTTCCCCGAATCTTCAGACGCCAAAAACAGAAGTTTTTCTTCCAATCCGCCTGAAGTTCAATCAGGGGAAATTAATAGTGAAATGTGGCCGGAATTGAGCAGTGGAGAGATAAATGCTGAAGATCTATGGCGGGAGATGTTTCAGTCAAGAGGCGAAGTGGATCAAGTGGCAGATTTTTGGGGGGAGTCGCCGAACATGGTGATAAATATGGCGGAGGCTCCGCTTCTATCGCCTCCTCGAAGCCTTATTGATGAAAATGAGAGTTGCTTCGACGAGACTGAATCAGGGGAGGCACTCTACTCCCTATGGAATCATTGACTAAACTGATCCGTGACGATGAAGTTTGCAAGGCGAGTACGTTTTTATGAAATTGTCAACATACGGTAGTAATGATCCGAATTTGACCGACCATTCCACAATGGCAGTACGATTCGACAACTAGCAATCGCACTGAAATGTGTGATAAAAACTGACGTTGTGATATTCTCTTTATAAACAAGCTCGAGAGCCTCTAGAATGAATGGCATTTATTAACCTAAACGAATATATATAAATATATATCACGAAGTTCCTAAATCTTGAAATAGTTGGAGTTTGCACCGGTGTCATAATCCATTTGGTCGCGTAGACCTAATTAATCCATTTGGTTTGTTTGTTCTTGTTTGTTTTCTTCTTTGTTGTCAACTTACACTAAGGAGTTTCTATTGAATATATTCATTTGTTGAATTCAATATATGTAATAATTTTAATTTACTCATATTTTAATCTAAATTCTTTATGTTGAGCTATAGTGCAAAATTAAACAAATCACCTTGAGATAATTTCACAACAAATGACCTTCAATTTTTGTTCTCCATCCATATTGCATTCCTCAATAATAAAGGGCATATTTATTACTTAGATGACACTGTAAAGTTCCTTGAATTTTGTTTTTGGTGGTGAAATAAATACTATATTAGATTATTTATTTTGTGAATTATCTTACGTTTCAAGGCTTTTAAGTTTGTCTAATTTGTTAACAACTATTCATTTGGTTTTGTTATCATATTCGAGTATTCCTCCATGGGGAGCATCCAAAGGATTTTCTCCTATTCATATTTTGTGTCATCTATATCAATAAAGAAAGAAATCACACACACACACACACACACACACACACACACACACACACACACACACACACACACACACACACACACACACACACACACACACACACACACACACGCGCACGCACGCACGCACGCACCCACGCACACACACACGCACACACGCACATGCACGCACACGCACACGCACACGCACACGCACACGCACACGCCCGCCCGCCCGCCCGCACGCACACACAATAATATCAATTGATGCAAATCTAAATCCCATTTTGATGTTCATAGTGCCATCTCAAAGATGCAGAGGTGGAGTCAAAGACCACACCAAAAAGGTGGATTCAAAGAATTGTATGTCGGAGAAGTATATAACTTGCTCTTAATCTGTTTTGTTCCTATAGGTGCCTTTGATAGTGGAGGTAACAAACAATAAAGAAATGGACAATATTTATAGAGAGCAATATGTTTATCTGTAGTGACAAAATAGAGCATGTCCACATGGACAAACATAATTAATGACATAGTCTTCTACAATAGCAAGTCGTAAAATTCTTTATATAAATATAGTTTACGACCATGTTATTACACATATCAAATAGACATAGAATTAGATAATGATAATGAAATTCTAAGATGGTGTGAATTGTTGAGGTGTGGAGCTTAACATTCATGTCTGCTACAATATCATCATTATCTAATTTGTTATCAAATTTATTCATGCATTTCAAAATATTGTGAATAATTCCATTTAAGCCAAAACACATCCTTGACAAACCTCCATGCATAAGTTTCGTTCACCATTGTTCCAAGACACATATATCTTATTTTTAAATTTCGTGCTACATCAATGTTCAAAAATGAAAATGAATAGAGAATCAATGATAGATGTGAAATGGTTATAATTTTTCATTAAAAACATTTTTTTGTATTGATATAGGATAACAATGTTATTGCACAATAGATGAAATTATATTTGTGTATGAAATGCGTTAAATGTTGTGTAAATGTGTAGGAATATATATAAAATTAAGTCTATCCTCCACTTCGTTTCATGCAATTACATATTTTTGTACTTCATTCTTGTGTAGCACTCATATGAAACAATAGATGAGATGTGCAAGAGTACCAACAATTTTAATCTTAAGAGTGCAATATATTGCCATTCCTTGGTGATCTACATTGGAAATGTTTACTACTTCCTAAATTCAAGTATCATACTTTGTGTCGTGTGGATAGTGAGCCCACATGACATTGTAAGTTGGATTTTTTGATGATCTTCATGTGTGATAGGAGGTAGAGATAAAAATGTTGGTTGGAATATGTCATATGGGGGTCTCCCTTACTGTTTAAAGCTCTCAACAAGAAAGGAAGGATCGTAAGTGTGTTATAGCTTTGGATGGGATAGTTAACTAAAATTGAATAAATACATGTATACGGGGATGGTTAATCAAATATATGAATAACTGTAAATAAAATAAAATAAATGTAGTAAAGAAGTATATACGTGACCAAACAACTATGCATAAGAAAATACTAAACCTAAAGTGCAAGAGAGAAGAGGAAAGAACTCAGTTAAATAATAGATTCCCATGAGACTGTGTTGCAAAGGTGACTCAAAAATATGGAGGTGGTAACGAATAAGAAGAAACTTTGAAAATGGTGGATCTAGACTAATTCCCTGGAATGGAGTGCCTGGAAGGGGACTGGGGTTCCTGCAAGTGCTCTGGTTTGTAAACTAGGCGCCCTGGTTTGTGGAAAAGCTCTGAAACTAATATTCGCAGGGCTAAGAGGTGATCCAAAAATCTCGTTGTTTCTCATATCAGATTCGATGCCCTATATCAGACGTCGATGATATTCCAAGAGGATGAGTAGACTTGCAAAATATCAAAAGAAGTATCAAAACCCTAAAAAAGAAAGATGCAAATGAATTGGTCAGACTGACCTCAACTACCACAAAAATGGGCTTACTAACTAAGCACTACACTATATTTAGGACCCAAATGTAGTTATGGTGAGTGTGTACATAATATGCCCTAGGTACTTTTGTGCCAGTTACACTTTGTGAAGTAACGAGAAATAACTAAATGTAGAAAATGTAATAGAATGTGTGTATTAAATAAAATAGAATCCCTCCACTATGAAGTGTGATGCAGATGCCCTAGCCTTGTGCCTTGATGATAGAGCTATGTGGATGCAAGTGATCTCCAATGCAATAGATGGATGCATCTCTAGATTGATGATAGTAGTGAATGATGTTAGGTCCCTCATTATGGTCTCATAATTTAATATTTATAGGGTTCTCTTGGTCTAATTTATTAATCAACCCCTAAATGGTCGGCCACCAAAAAGATAAGAAGCTAAAATGGACATAAAGAGTCAAAAAGATGGTAGGAAAGTGCAAAGGGGATCAGGGCACCCCTGGTGCGACTAGGGTGCCCATGGACACCCTAGTCGAGGCCAAAATAATGCGGGATGACAGAAGGTGATTCAACATATGGATGTTAAAGGTCGGTAATAACCAAATAAAATAAAACACAATGGAAAAAAGACGAGGGTTAATTAGTACTTTATTCACTCAAGAAACTTCTAAATAGCAATACAAGGTCGGG